>JARHVA010003128.1:820000-1107500 GCA_037957365.1 Torreya grandis
TTCCTTTTAATTCATCCCACATATCTAAAATTGTTTTATATTTATTAATTTAATAATATTTTCATAATGGTTGATAGAATTTAATAATTACATTGGCTAATTATGTATTTATTTATTTTTTTAAAGTAGGCTCAATAGGTATCTTATACCTCACAAAATTATTTATATAAGGATTTGTAGACTTGAAGGTATGTTAAAATAATTATTTGAAGGAAATGATCCCATGCATATTTGTAAAAAGATCTTTAATGATGATTTATCACACACACATACTCCAAAAATGAACATGAAATAAACTCATAAGAAAAAATATGTTACTATATACAAATACTTGTTGATGTGGGTTTTATACACACAATAGATACATTTATGAGGTAGCCTTTGATGTTTTAGCATCGGTGAAAATATTTCACTCCAAGCCATGAGTTACATGGTATTCAATTTTATAACAACCTATTGGTGGAATAGTGGTGAGAAATATAGATTTTTTACGACGTATGGGTTGGCTATGTATGAACTTGAATCTAGTTGGAGTGGGTGGAAGGATGATGGTATTAACTAAGGTGTTTGGGATTCTTAAAGAAACTCAAAAAGAGGGAAAGAAAGGGAATAAAAGAGACCTATGGACCACATAATATGAAAAAAACTCCAAGATAAGTAATTGATCTAAGTTTAGATAAGAAATTAGAAGACCAATGTTTTTTACAAGTTGTTGTATCACACCAACACTCAAACATAGTTAGGATTCAAATGGAAATAAAACATAGTAAACTTAAACATGCAAAATTAAAGGTTACCACATTTGTCAGATTATTATTACACATCTACAAGGGGGAATTCTAATTATCACAAAAAAGGCATTCAAATCAGCTATATCTTAAATATAATAACTATACTATAAAAATAATTCATGCACAAACAAATAACTAAGATACCAAAATGATAAAATGTCTCACACAGTCCACAAAATTAGAGAAGAATCAAGATTTACACATAAAAATCAAATTAGTATAACTTATTAGAATTTACTATTAATTTAAATAGCCAAAGTCCTCCCTTTAATACTGGGAGGTTATAAATATTAATAAGATTAGGATTGGCAAGGCCTCATCTCTCAAGTGAAGTCTAAAAAATACAAATCTCAAAATAAAATTGTAAGCAAATTCATGAAAAGTATGCTTGTACAATGTTAATAACTCAAAATAGAATTCCTCACCTAAAAATACAATATATACATGCAATGTGCCTAAGTTAGGAACTAGCATTCCAACTAAATTAGAATACACAACTACATAAGTATAATTAGTTGGTACTCATGTGACACCGATGGAATATTATAATAATAACATAGCTAACATGGAAGCTGATGTGGAAGAAAATGAAGTTACAACCAAAGTTATATATAGAACTAGCACTGAGACTACATATGAACTTGAAGTAGATGTAGGGGTTAATATAACTACAACTGAACTCTATGTTATAATTGGAAGGGGGACATAAGTGGGCCTAGTCTATGTGTGTACCAACATGTATTTTAAAAGCTAAGAGCTATGTGTCAGAGCTGAAGACATTTTTACTACCATAGATACATTTTTTTCCACCTCTGTCTAGAGATGGAGAGCATGACTTTCTAGAAAGTTAGTTTCTATAGTCTCAAAGTCTAGCAAATCTTTCTTGAATAATTAATCTTTTCCATCAGTTTCTTATGAATGATTAATGTAATTTAACTTTAACATGTAATGATTTGGTCCTAATGATATTGTCCCTTACAAAATTTACTAATTAAATAACTTAATTTGTAGTCTTGTAGAATATTCTTTCAATCTCTACCCTAAAATTATCCAATGTTGATCATAGGAGACTCTAAAAAATGGGATTAAGTATCAACTGCCCTTACATAGTTATTACTTGAACCACTCCTAATTTAGTCAAAATGAATATCACCATTCCTTCATGATTGGAAAACTATTAGAGTAAGGTCCACAACTCCTAGTTCCATTTTAATAGAATATCTCTCTTGGTAATAATATAATGTTATGCCCATGCTGCTTCAATTGTAGTTATTAGGTTTAAGTGGGCATAATCACTGTTTCTAGTTTCTTGGCTAATAAAATGTAACTTGATATCCACATATTTTATTTTTTTAAATAATTGGAGAACATATCCCCACTTAGGCTGAGAAATGGCCTTTGCATACCTTATTGATCTAATTATGTCAAATAAGTTTTTGCCCACCACTTGTAGATGATTTACAATCTCCTTAGGAGCTTGAATTATGCTTAACTATGGTTACTTCTAGATAACCTAGACAAAACTCTTGAACATATCCTTAAAGACTCCTCATATGGAATCCAAAAAACTATAAGGATCTTCTCTAATCTTGTTAGGATCTAGATACATCCTTATATTGGTGATAAAGAAGATATCTTATTTTTATTCTAGCTCCACTTGTCCCCAGTAATCATAGTCTTCCTCTTGACCTTTCTCAAGATGCTTGTTTTCCTATAAAAATGGAACTTTACTATGGATTTCTCATGGAAAACCAAATCCTAATTTACCATCTCTTCTTCTTAGTATAATTGTATGATCCATGAGGGGACATTTAAGGTAACTTGTTACCCTAATTATGATGGTTGAGTGGGTTAATTATGTTGGGTTGGTTATGATCCCTATTTCAATGAAAGGAGGAATGACCTTCCTCCAACCAATAATCCACTTATATGGAGGTGTATCTATGATGAATGTAGCCTTTCCAACTTATTTGGTGAGGGAGACCACTAGGGATTTTGATTGGGGAACTTGACCAATTGGCATATTTATTTGGGAAGTCATTTTAGGGGGAGTGGTAATATGGAAAAAAATAGAAGTGGACACTAAGATTTCATAATGAATTATAGTTCTAGGCCTAGTAGTTTGAGAAATAGTTTCACCAAAGAATGAATAGGTCACTGGGGTATTCAACAAAATTTGAAAATAGTTGGTAATATAAGTATAAGTGACCCTGGCATTCATAATTATGGTGGACATGGGATCTATAACAATAGTCTGAGATATGGTTTTTAGAGTGGGTAAAATTGGTTATACAATAATAGCCTAAGGCTAGGTTATTGAGCTCAATGAATTTAAAGAATCCATTATACAATAGGAATTGTAGATATTCTAATAGTGGCCAAAGAATGAGGGATTTTAGGAATTAAAGTCATGGGAGGATTAGATAGAGCACTAGTTTCTATAGTTTCTATTGTAGCATAGAATTTCACCCTTGTAGGAGAGTTATTTAGGCTCTCCCACTCTTAGCTACAATATTAGAGTGACCTGTTGAGGTCAACATACACCCATTTTTTTAAAATTGGGACCCTTGAGATAATTTAAACTATAACCTTGAAACTATGGCATGTTTTGAACATTGTTAGAATTTGAAGATCATTCATTTTGATAGAAGTAAGCTTACTAATTTATGGTTTTGCTTTGAGCTTGCCTAATGTTGTTAATGATTGGTATTCATGTCTTATAAGTGAAGTTTTCATGGATCCCTATTGCAAGATTATGCTTAAAATTTGTAGATTGACTCTATTAAAATTTTCAATAGCCTTTAGTTTGTGAAAATTTTAATCTAAATTCATGTCTAAAAGTTATCCAATAAAAACCCTAGATTAAAACCCTTGGTTCAAATTTGCATTTGGTGGGAATATTTTAAATTTATTTTAGACTTGAGCCTAATTTTTATGTTAAGGCTTGGTCATGTTTTTTAACACAACCAAACCTTAGCCTAAGAATTATGCTTAGTCCCTTTTACTTTCCTTCTTTATTTCCTATATTTTTAACCAAGTCTAATGTCTAGTTTGTTAGGGTCCTTTTTATTTTCTATCTTGGTACCCTTTATTATTATCTATTTAGCCTAAAGTTGTAATTATAAGGACTTGTTCATTTTTTATTAACATGAATGAGACATTAGACTTAATGATTTAGCCTAAGTTTTTATTTCCACCCCAAGCCCTGACTTAAATACCTTGCTTCTTGCTAGATCCAATGGTCTGCACTTCATCAAGACTTTTAATCAAATGACATGAAGAAAACTTGGTATAACTAAGAACTTTTTCCTTTGGACCAATCATGTTCAAGCATTTAGATCATGATAAATGGCTCATGCTTCAAAATTAACCAAAGATCAGATGGAGTGAATACAACATTGAAAATTCAAAGACCTAAAGAGCTTCATAGAGTCACCACATAACACTCCCACATTTGAAGTGTGAAAGTAAAGGGTCCCACATATTGAATGGAACCAAGGGTTTATGACTACCAAAATTGTGATAGATGGCCCTCACTTCTTCATATTTTTTAATCATATAGAGTGAATTAAGTCTGAGATCCCAAGAAACCCTATAGAGTCACCACAAGGTACTCTCACATTGGAAGTAGGAATTTAACGAGCTTAAATTTGAAATTTGTATAATCATAATTTGACATCTACGTGATCATAAAATTTAAGCCCATCAAAACTAAGAACTTCATTAGCTTAAATTTGAGGTTTGTCTAACCATCATTTGATGTCTATGATGATGTATTTGATATCTGCAAGGCCATCAAATTTAAGCTAATGGATTATTTTTATCAAAACTAGGATATACTCAAAAAAATTGTTAAAAAACTCATAAATTACATTTCAAACTAATGGGACCCCTCGGAGGATGTTCAAACACCTAAGATCTTTTAACTGCAAATAATGAAAAGATCTTATAGTCTAAATATATGTAGAAATGAATTTATCTAAGTCTATATCCTAAGGTCTCCATTACATTTGTTTGAATGCCATAAGCCTAGGCTAGAGACTTATACTAAGTCTTGTTTTAAAAGGGTTTTGGTGACATAAAACTTAGCCCAAATGCTTTTAACCAAAAAAATTATTATGTTTATTAATACAATAAAACTCTAGGTCAAAATCTAGAATTTGGTCCTTATATCCCTTTGACCCCTTCGGGCATGTTTGAAGATCTTAACATAAGTATTTTATCCTAAATTATTCATTTTTTATTAGATATAATGTAAACCTTGGCTTAAAATATTTAACCATGATCCCTTTTTGTATAAATCTAAAAAAACATAGGCATAAACACCTTAGCCTAAATATTATTTCATGTTTAATAAACAAAAAATAAACCTTTGACTAAGGTATTTAAAACTAAGTCCCCACCTAAATAAATATTCAATAATTAAATATTTTGCATCTTACAGGATATAATAGCTCATGCTTCATCACACCTCTTGATCTAATGACATGAAATTGCCGATGAATTTTCAATAGAGATTTGAGAGCCCACAAGCTTGACACATGGTGGAAGCACATTCAATATATGATTGACAAAGGTACCAAAGCTTAGAAATCCGATGGAGGTGCCAAGTGTCACAACCATGAGGCTCAATACCAAAAGGAACCAATGACAAGCAAGGGCCCAGATCACAATCAATGACCTATGTTGATTTATGGACCTTGATCCAATGGCATGAAACCAAAGGGCAGATTTCAAAATATAATAGATAGTGATTAGAGGAATTTATGAAAAATTCCATGAAAAGTGATAAATAAATGCTAAATAAGTGCCATGAAAGCACAAAATGATAAAATAGAAGATCTTGTGTGCTCAAAATATAAAGTCATAAAGGTGAAGGTCAAAATCAAATCTGAGGCATGTATAAGCCTAGGTTTGAATAAGATACCACCATTAAAGCTTCAAAAGCCCTAAAAATTGAATAAAAGGACTTATGCAAACTTTAATTGATTACGGTAAATCTAAGAGAAGTTCAATCATGATTTGAGAATGAAATAACTAACCTAGAGACCATTTTCAATCTAATTATGAACACTTTATAAAGTTTGGAAGCCATGACAACTGAAAGAAAATAATACAAGAATGAGACAGAGTTGTATTTACCTATGGACAATGAAGGGATGGTCTTCAAGGACACTGAACTGGACATTGCTACATTGAACAATTGATATAAGGATTGGTCTGAGCTCTTCTGGAACATTGAGGAGATGTAGTCTATCACCAAATAAGAAAAAAATATTTCCATTGTAGCTAAAATGTACTATGACATAGTTACAATCCAAATGGCCAGTCTCCACCATGCTACCACCAAACTAGAGGTAATCTACTATATCAACATCCTTATTCCCATTTTCAAGGATTGTAGGCTTGAACAAGGTTGGATTATTCATGAAAGGACCTTTAAAAGAATTGCATTCATTTCCCCATTGGCCTTTGAAAATTATTCTAGGATAGTAGGAATGGACTAGAAAGAATGATTTGGACACCATCCTTAGGCCATGGTTACTCCAAGGGAACCATGTGATCCAAGACCCTATTGAAAATAACCTAGTTTCCCTATTTAGAGTGGGGGTTAGGGTAATCATGACCCTATTAAATAGAATATCTAGATCCCCTTCAACCTCTTATGTAAATAAGAGTTGGGTGTCCTACATTTACTTCATTGTAGAGAAAGGGATCACTCTTTCAATTGGAGAGATGATCAACATATATCTAGAAAAATAATTCACAACCATAAAGAATAAGACCAACACCCAATTTTTTATGATGTCCTATCTATTGGATGCCTTACTAGCCTCCACCTAGATCCCTCATATCAAAAAATGGTCACCTGAGGGTAGATTCACAATTTCCCACCATTACTCAAAGCTACATAATTTCAAATATAGACACCACATGTAATTCATTTGTGATTTTGTTTATCCTACTTAAGTAGAAGCCATCATAGGGATCCCTATGCCAAGGGTAATCCCTCTAATTAGGAAATATGTGGAGATAATGGGAGATATCTAGTTATATCCAAATTATACAATAATCAAAATTGAATGGTTTTGATCCAACCTTATAGGTTACCTATTTATGTTGCCATCAAGCTGGTAGAGTAAGAAATTACATACCAACTTATTAATGATGTCGATAGAGTATCTAAATACAAGAGGAGAGGCCTCATCCATCCCTTTACTTTGACCATTGGCAAGACTATGTTATAGAATTGGGATCAGGTGAATACTATGGCTTGGCATAGGGACTCTTTCAAATTGTAACTTGATGAGTTCAAGATGTGGGATCCCAATGTCATGGTCTTCACACACTTGAAATCCAAGCAATTTCCCAAGCTAGTTTATGCCTATCAACTCAGTGTCTATGATACCATATATATCAAAGAAATCAGGTTTAAAGAATTATTGGCTAGGTTTAAGGGACATACCATTAGACTTGAACATAATTGACTAGTGATGAAAATTCACTAGTGGACATATGGAAAATGGGACCTATGCAATACCATTTTCTACCTAGACCTTTTAGTCAACTTCAAGAGAAACCAAAAGTAAAAGAGAAGTAATTACAAACCTAAATTACACAAGATCCTATCAAGGAGAATTTTTAACAGAGGATTGGTGAGGGACCTTCATCTTTAGACCTGCCTCAAAGACCAACATCCCCCATTGAGTACCTAGACATGATTACCTTGGAGCTAAATGAAATAGTTGAGGATGCACTCAAGGTCCTAGCTAAAGCATATGGCTCTGAAGAAGAGGAGGGGAAAGCTCAAGAACCCCAAGATCAAATTGAAGAGGACAAGAAAGATAAAGGAAAAAAGGATGCTTTGGATTTAGTTCTAGTATCACCCCCACAAAAAAGAAAGGCAAAATTAATCTTGGTTCCAATTAGATCAAAGAGGCCAAAGATTAATTTCACTCATCCTACAAGTGAAATAAACTTATTCAGTGAGGAATACCCTATTAATGGACCAATCATCCCTAATTAGTTCATCTATGAGAAAATATAGAAGATATTCTCTTTGTCTCACTCATGGGCCTTAACCAAGGCTATTAACATTGATGTTTATGAAGAAATAAAGCCATGTATAAGGGATTTGATGAAAGATAAAGAAGAAAGAAGAATAGTGACCACTATAGGGTCATATATAATGTAGGTGGATGCTCTAAGAGCATCAAGCAATACCCAGATGGAGGCCACTAAAAATCCAAAATATATTGAACTAACTACAAATGTACAATTCAATCTAAAGACAAATGAATTAGAAAGAGTAAAAATAATAAAATCCATTTTGGGGACTGAAGAGTTCACATTCCAAAAGGTTGAGCCATTTTCAAGCTTAACTCTAGTTGGGGGTAGCATCTTGGTAAATTTCCCATCCATGAAGAGGATGTTGAAAGCCTAACTGAGGCTCATTCAACTCAATCAGAGCTAACATCAGGGGGATGAAACAAAGGGTACCTAACATGGAAAATGAAAAGGATAATTTAGAGATCCAAGATATCATATTAATTCCTGAGGCCATAATAAAAATGTTTGAATAATCTTTTTTTGACATGTTTGACTCTTTGAAATCAATGAGGCTAAAATAAGATGAATTGGGCTAGTAGAATGAGGTGGCCAAAGGATTGATGATAGAGTGGTAGGATGAAAAGGCTAAAATAAGGGATCTCATCAATATACTAATTAGGAATAGAATTCATAAATTCAAAACCATTAGCCTATCCCACTTAGATGCTATATTAGGGATAGTGTTGGATAAGATCCAAAGTTTAAGTGCTTGGTCAATAGGATTGGATAAAATCCTAAGGGATGATGACCAAAATTAAGCAACTCTTTAGCACCATATTCAATAATCCTATGAATTTTATAGCCTTGGGAAGTATTGATGATAAAGAATATAAGCATAGATCCACTTTGGTGATGCAGGAAGTGAAAAGCAAAAGCCAAGGTCAATCTAGAAGTGATAATAATAGAATTATGGGCATGATCTTCATTGTTAAATACATTATTAACTAATTTAGGAGCATCAAAAAATATGTGCAAGGGATGATAGAGACTTGGATGGCTTAAATGATCAGGAGGATGTATGTCTCCTAAAACTAGCCATAGATTTGGAGCTTGCCAAAGAACAACATCAAAGGGTTATGGAGCTTCTACAAGAGCAATAGGGGAACCCTTCAGAAATGGGCCCACCAAGTAGTTAAATGAGATTTTATTTTGTAAATGAATTTGTAATATTTTAAAGAGGAATATTTTTTTGTAAAGGCACATGTTAGTTTTTTAGTGTGTTACCTCTAGGTTAGTTTAGTTTGGAAAAGCAAGTGTATTCTAGAACTTTCTAAAAAAGGATAGTTTTCCTTATCTTTTGTACATTTGTATCTTGTAACTAACTAGTATACTACTTTGTATTCTTATAAAAGGTATTACTACCATTTTGTAAAGAGATAATTTTGAGCAAAATTTGTATACTTTAAGTAGTTAATACAATCAAGGAATTCTAAAAGGATTGTCCAAATTTGTTTGTGTCAAAATTTAAATGCTGTTCTCTCAATTTCTAGTCTTAAGTTTTAAATTTGAATAGTTTCTATGAGTTCTGAGTTGCATTTTTTATTATAGGTTATTAATTTATACTTATGCTAGATTAGTTGAAGGATCTTGAATTTGATTCATTTCTTTTATTCTTTATTCATATGTGCTAATTTTATTTGAGTGTGGTAGCAAATCTTTAAAGTAAATTTAGTTCTTACTTATAATTCTTCATATCATCTTTTGAGGTTTGCCTATTGTATAGTGAGATCTGAGCTTATGCTATTTTACACTATATACTAGTTAAATGTATACCTATTTAAAATTGGAACTTTGTCATAATGTTTGAGGCTAAGATCAGTAATCACTTATTCTCTTTTTTTCTTAACCTTCTCTTTTGATTCTTTTCAACTAGATCACTTTAGTGTTAAGCATGAAATATACCAAGAGGGGGGCTGAATCAATATATTATAGATCTTTTACTTAATCTAATTTCTTTTATTTAACCAATTAATCACACATTCAAGATATGCAATAAAACTTAAAACAATAATATGCACCACTCAAGAGAGAGACCAAATTTTTACATAGAAACCCAAAGTGAGAAAAATCACAGAGAATAGTCTCAAGTATATGAATGAGAACCAACTCAAATTACAAAGTTTTCAAGCACCAACTTGTAGGAGCACCAACCCCTTTGCTAAGCACCAACCCATAGGAGCACCAACCCCTTGCAAATATTTGTGAGCACCAACCCATAAGATCACCAACCCCTATTGTGTATAAAACACAACTATCTCTCAATGTTGCTTACTCAACAAATGATATAACTCTACAATATCTTCTACTTTTCTCTCTTAAAAAATGAATACAAACCATGCACACTCTTTCATATTACAAATGTCTTCTCAAGCCTTGATTTATAGCTTTCCAAATGACCTTTGGCATCCACCCTTTTTGACCCTTCAATCCTCATGGAAAATGGCACCAAACTTGCATGACCCTTCATATCCTTGCATTTGAAAAGTCATATGGTGACCCTTCATAAGAAAAAGCATCCTTTCCTCTTTTGTCTTTATCTTGGTGACTTTTCATATTCCTCAAAGTGTCCCTTCATGGAAAAATGCACCATACCCTATTTTATCTTCACATGGTGACTCTTGGAATTCCTCAAGATGACTCTTCATGAGAAAATGCATCCCATTCCTCCTTTATCTTTACCCTGTGACTCTTTGACTTTTCTATGGGGCCTCTTTTGACTTATATGCAACCAAAATTATATTCATTAATATTAAATAAATATTAATACACATTAGCCAAGATATGAATATTAAAAATATCATTAAATGCAATGGGGCCTTTATCACCATAATGCTAGACCTTTGACATCAATGATCATATTTCAAACAATCTCCCCCTTTGTCATTGATGGCAACCTCAAACTACAACTGCCACATCCTAAAACCTACACATATTTCCATCTAAAAAACATACAACTCCTCCTTACTATAGAAACCTATACCTATTCCTTGTACCTATTTCTACACCTATACCTATACCTATTTCTATTATTCTCCCCCTTTGAAATCAATGGCAAATGGCCTACTTGGAGAAAACACTTAGCTCCCCCTCAACTAATGTTGAACCTCAATCAAAAGAAGTAAAATAAATTACTCCCAACTTCTCCTGTAGATACTCAAATGTGCCTTTTAATAGTGCCTTTATGAAATATATGCAATCTACTTTATATTACTGATAGATTCTATCTTAACTTGTTGATCTGCAACTTACTCTCTTAAACAATGATATATAATGGGAATATGTTTTTTTCTTGAATGCATCACTAGATTCATTGAAATATTAATAGCACTTGTGGTCACAAAAACTAGAAATAGGTTCATCATATTTTACCTTGATATCTTCCAAATTTTGCTTCATCTAAAGCACTTGAGTATAACATAATACCATTGTAATATATTCTACTTCATCTGTAGAAAGTGATACTTAATTCTAATTTTTTCTTAGCCATGATACTAAGTTATCACCAATAAAGAAAACTCTTCCACTTGTACTTTTTCTATCATCCAAGCAACCTAGTCAATCAGAATCTATATAAGTAACTAAAGTGAAATATTTACTTGTGGTAAACCACAATCCTTAATCTAATGTCCCCTTGATATATCTAAATATTCTCTTCACCAATTGAGCATGACTATCTTTTGGAGATCAATGATATCCTGCAACCATACCTACTGCATGCATGATGTCTAGCCTCAATGCTATCAAATATAAAAGACTACCAATCATATATCTATATAAATATTGATCTATAATAGGTGTATCTTCATCCTTGTTCACCTTATTTCCTATACACATTGGTGTGCCAAATGGTGCATAATCCTCAAAGCTAAATTTCTTCAACATTTCCTTGGCATATTTACTTTGAGATATGAAAATTATTTTATCTGACTGAAATATTTGCAATCCTAAGAAAAATGACAATTCTCCAAGCATAGACATCTCAAATTATTTTTGCATATTATCAACAAAAAAAAATGTCATCTTTTCAAAGTTTCCTCCAAAAATGATGTCATCAACATATACCACAACAATAAATTGATGCTTACCTTTTATTTTGATGTAGAGATTATAGTTAGGAAATTCTCTCTTGAAACTTTGATCCTATAGGTACTTATCAAGTCTTGCATACCAAGCTCTAGGAGCTTGTTTCAATCCATACAGTGCTTTCTTCAATCTATATACATAACTACTAATATTTGAGAGAATAAATCCCTTAGGCTGTTCAATGTAGACCTCTTCTTCTAAATTCCCATTTAGGAAGGCAAATTTGGCATCCATCTAAAGCACTTTGAAATTTTTAAACACTACATATGCAAGAAACATTCTAATAGCCTCTATCCTTGCCACTGGTGCAAAAGTTTCTTCAAAATATATTTCTTCAATTTGAGCATATCCTTTACATTCTAATCTTGATTTATTCCTAGTCACTTCTCCATTTTAATTCAACTTATTTCTTTAAAACCATTTTGTTCCTATCACATTATGATCTTTTAGTCTAGGCACTAATTCCCAAGTATCATTCTTTTCTATCTAATTTAATTCTTCATCTATTGCCTTAACCCAATGCTTATCATGTCTAGATTCTAAAAACATTCTAGGCTGAATTTTGGATAATAAACAGAAATTAACTTGCTAAAATTCACTTACTATCATTATTCTAGTGTCAATTCCTTCATTTATGTCCCTGATGATATCACTTTCATTATGATTTATTTGGACATATTTGGATGGGGTTTTAGTGTCCTTTGTTTCCTTCTCATCTTCATTTGATTCTTCAAAATCTTCCTCTTCAATGATTTTAGGAATGTCTACTGGATCAATGATTCTTTGTGTTCCATCTTCTTCTATCCTAACACTTGAACTTTCAACAATTTTCTTGGTTCTTTTGTTATAACATTTATAATCTTTATTTTTTCAAGAATAACTAAGAAATATACCTTCATCTACTCTGAATTCAAACTTACCAAGTTTTTTATCAGTTCTCTTTATGAAGCATCTTCTACCAAAAAATATAAAATAATCAACTATTGTTAGTTTGTTTTTCCATAGCTCATAAGGAGTCTTGTCACTATTGACTCTCAGTAATGCTCTATTATTATTATTATGCACTAATGTAGCAACTATCTCTCTCCAATATTTATCTGATATCTTAGATTCATTCAGCATTGTCCTCACCATCTCCTGAACTATTCTATTTCTCCACTCAACTACTCCATTTTGCTATGGAGTTCTAGATACTAAATAATATCTCTTTATTCCATGGTCTTCACAAAACTCAATAAACTAATTTGACATAAAAAACATTTTAAGTTTTAGTTATACCATTATCCAAACTTAGTGTACTTTTTTTGCCAATTTTGATAGTAGTATTATCCTATGAATTTCACTATTCCACCATTGATCTTCTTTAAGGTTATGAACTTGTTTTTGTCTCCTATCATATGCCTCAAACATCCATTGTCAATGAACCATGGATTTTATTCATTTCTTGCATGCAAAGCTATCTACACCAACATAGATTTTTTAGGTTGTTTCTTCTACCATGAACCTATCTAAACTTTCTTCTTGATGAATGGAGCCTTGAAACTCTGGTCCTTCTTGACTGACTTGAACACACTTCTATAGTACCAAGCTATGTGTCTAATTTTTTTTCACTTGTAACATATTATGGCTGCTTCATTAAAGCCTGATATATGAGAAAAAGAGCTGTGGCTTCTGCTTGAATCTGCATGACTTTCCTTCTTATTTTTGAAATTGTTAGCCATTTTTTGACATTCTATTTTTTTATGACCATATTCATTACAATAAAAATATTAACCATAAAAATAGGAATTATTTATGTATCTCCAACTTGATTTTCTTTTGTATCTATGTTCTTTCTAGCCTTCTTTATTTGAGATGTCCTCTATATTATTAACTTGTTCCCTTTTGATTTCCTCTTTTGTAAGAGCTTCAACATATCTCTTTCTTTTTTCCTTGTCTATGAAACTAGTGGCTTCCCTTTTCTCTTTTTCAAATTTGATACCTATCTTATCTAACATTGATATTTGACTTTATAATATTTTATTCAACATATTAGTGTTATTCTCAAATTTTGAATCATTGGTTGCTCTATCATTGATTACTTTATTTATTTTCTCAATATCTACTTTTAAAGAAGTAATTTCAATAACATACCTTTCACATTCTTTACTTATTTTTTACAACTTTGTTGTTATATCTTCTTCATTCTTCTTGGCTTATTTAAAGTGTGCTTGTAGATCTTCAATTTTTTCCTTTGACTCTTTTTCATTTTTCTCGATCTAGAGTTTTAATCTTTGATTCTTCTTCTCAAGAGATTTTAACTCTTCTAAAGCATAAATGAGTTCTCCTTCTAGATTCACTTCAGCTTCATCCTATTCTTCTTCTTGATCATCTATATTTTTGCTTTTGGAGGCATCTTCATATATAACTATGAACATAATCTCTTCTTTTTTTGAATTACTGACTCCACTATCTTTGGTTGAGCTAGGATCTTTAGAATACAAACTCTTCTTCTCGAATCGCTTCTTGAATTTTTATTTGAAAATTTTCTTATATGTATACTTTCCTTTTTCATTGTCACCATTACCCTTATCTATGTACTTAGCTGTAAAATTTCCAATCTTTCCATAATTAAAACATTTAAAAGGTAATTTTCTTTGATATTTACCTGTGCCCTTTTTCAACTTGAAAATGAATAGAGCTTCATTATCATCTTCATCATCACTAGAACTGTCACTTGATTCCTGAATCTTAGCCTTCTCTTTCTTTGATGTCTTGAAAGCAACTTTTCTCTTTAAGGGTTTCTCTTGTTCGGTCCACATCGCATATGCCGTAAGAATATAATGTAGTTCATCCATCTTTATCTTGGCTACATTCTTCATCTATTAAATTTCTAAAACTTTTGCATCATATCTCAATGGTAGAGCTCTCAAAACATTTTGAAACACAATTGATTATTCTAACTTTTCTCGAAGGCTTTGAATCTGATTAACTATTTGATCAACCCATAAAAGATAACTTGCTATATTCTCTTCCTCTTCCATCTTCAAACTCTCAAACTATCTTCTGAAAGTTTGAAGATTAGCATATTAAACCTTTCCATCACCTTTGTAAATATTTTCAAGTTTTATCCAAGTTTCATGAGCAGATTTACATTGCATAACTTTAACAAATTCTTATTCACATAAACCACATAAAATATCTTTAAAATATTTATCATTATTTTCACTTTCCTTCTTTTCTATCAAATTTGTTATAAGTGTTTGTGGCTCTTCATATTCCTCCATCACTGCTTACCAAGGGACATCAAATAAGTCTTCATCATTATGATCTAAAAATCATAATTTATCCCATAAAAAAGGTGCCTTATTTATAAAAAAACCTTCATGTGATCCATCCATCTTGCTTTACCGATCTACCTTCAAGCTATAAAACTTTTTCAAAAGAAACCTGCTCTGATACTAATTTTTAAGCATGAAATATATTGAGAGGGGGGTGAATCAATATATTATATAAATTTTATTTAATCTAATTGATTTTCTTTAGCCACTAAATCACACATTCAACACATGTAGTAAAACTTGAAACAATAATATGCAACACGTGAGAGAGAGAGAGAGAGAGAGAGAGAGAGAGAGAGAGAGAGAGAGAGAGAGAGAGAGAGAGAGAGAGAGAGAGTTTACGTGGAAACCCAAAGTGGAGAAAACCACATAGAAAAATCTCAAGTATATAAATGAGCACCAACTTAAAATACAAAGTTTGCAAGCACCAACTTGTAGGAGCACCAACCCCTTTACCGAGCACCAACATAGAAACTATTTGTGACCACCAACCCATAGGAGCACCAACCCATCTTGTGTATAAAACATAACTATCTCTCAATGTTACTCAAGAAATGATATAACTCTAAAATATCTCCTATTTTTATCCTTTCAAAAACAAATACAAAACATGCACACTCTTGCATATTACAAATGTCTTCTCAAGACTTTATTTATATCTTTCCAAATGACCTTTGGCATTCACCCTTTGTTACCCTTCAATCCTCATGAAAAATGGTGCCAAACTTGTACGACCTTTTA
The DNA here is from genome assembly GCA_037957365.1 of Torreya grandis. Classification (NCBI taxonomy): domain Eukaryota; kingdom Viridiplantae; phylum Streptophyta; class Pinopsida; order Cupressales; family Taxaceae; genus Torreya; species Torreya grandis. The sequence continues at coordinate 836,046 of JARHVA010003128.1, forward strand.
TATCCTTGAATTTGAAAAGTCATATGGTGACCCTTCATAAGTAAAAGTGTCTTTTCCTCTTTTGTATTTATCTTGGTGACTTTTCATATTCCTTAAAGTGTCCCTTCATGGAAAAATGTTTCATACCCTCTTTTGTCTACACATGGTGACTTTTGGAACTCCTCAAGATGACTCTTCATGATAAAATGCATCCCATTCCTCTTTTGTCTTTACCTCATGACTCTTTGACTTCTCCATGGGCCCTATTTTGACTTATATGCAACCAAAAATATATTTATTAATATTAAATAAATATTAACACACATTAGCCAAGATATGAATATTAAAAACACCATTAAATGCAATGGGGCCTTTATCACCAATAATGTTAGACCTTTGACATAAATGACAACATTTAAAACATTTAGTTTAGATTTCATTGTAAGTGTCCATTTAGATTAGTCTGTAGTTTAATATTTGATCATAATTCACTAGTATTATCATAAATACTTACACTTTTCAAATATTCGGTCCGTGGTGGCTCCCAACCATCAATGAATATAAATTTTGTGGAACAAGTTAAACATTACTCTACCTCTATTTCATCACAGGTAATGTAAGTTTGTAAAACCTAATACTCATACTCTGAATTCCTAAAATTCTAAAATGAGAAGTGTTCTTTGAAAACTAAAGACACCTATGATACATTCAAAGGCATCAACAAGTCCCATTGGTGCTAGAAGGAGGGCCTTTTATGAATTGGCTGAATATTTGTTAATCTTAGTATTTTGATTTAAGATCGATGTCATCTTTGCACTTTCACAGATATCTTTGTTTAAAATTTTAAATATCAATGATCGTTGTGGTCCATGACATATCTTTGTTCTTTTTTTAGAGAAATTTCTTAGTTCTTTGAAGTTTGATGTTTGATTTTGGAAAAAAATGGTTTAAGATTTGAAAATCCATGGTATTTGAGGTTAGGACATCTTATTTTTTTTATCAAAGGTTGATAAATATTTCACTAATTTTAGTTTATTTTATCTTAAAATTGTAAATATTAATCATATTTTCATAATTGGACACATCTTTGAGCTAGCTTAGTCAAAGATTGATGTCCTTTACTATTTTTTATACAATCTTTGTAAAATGTGATTAATGTGCAAGTTTAATATTTGTTCTTTATAAATATTAACTTGACACATTGTATTTCAAATAGGATCTTCAATATTCAAGTTGGAATTGTCAAGGATTTGAACAAGATCACAATCAGAGACAAGAGAGCCTTTGCTTCAGGTTCATTAAAAAAATAGGCAAGGTCAAGGTAGGCATAGACATTCCAAATCTTTGCCAACCTCACCTCTTCAAGGTACCCCTACCTTTGACTTTCATCTAGGTACGGCTTGGTTGGGAAACTCACTAATCAATATACTAGGTGTGGTACATGATCTCCCATGTAATCCTAATAAATCCTTGTCATCATTTAGTCTAATTCGTATTGTAACTATTGAAGAGCATATTAAATATTTTAAATTTGTTTTAAGGTTACTAAATGTCATACATGAAGATGTAGCATGTATATTATTCCTATTTACTTTTAAATATGCTACAAAATGAATGGTTTTTAAATTTTCTCAACAATTATATTACTATCTGGGATGGTTTCGCTTATGTTTTCATAGATCAATTTGGTAAAATTGTTAGTCTATGTGTCATATAACACCAATTTACCACCATCAGGAGGGATGAAAATGAGCCCATAAGGTCCTTTAATGCCAAGTTACATAAAATTTATAATAGGACCATAGAACCTTATAAACCTATTGATGTTTTAGCTTAAAAAATCTACAAAGATGTAGTAGATCCCATGACTTTTGTATTTTTGAAAATATCTCTTCCAACTATAAACTCATTAGCTAGAGCTTATTCTAAGGAAGTGATCATCAATGATAAAATGTAGTCCTAGGGAAAAATGGCCTACTCTATTCCAAATATCAACCCACATATGCCCATTCTAAACATCTTCACCAACAACAATCAAAATATTCTAGCCTTGAATCAACTCCCAAATTTGAATCAATTACCTTTGAGTCATGTTGTTCTTAATCAAAATTTAAGATTTGGGAGTCATCTTACTATTAATGGATTCAATTAAAATGATCAAATAGCTTTAGTACCAGATACTGGTACTAACAATAACTAGGTACACAATTCTAAAACTCCCGATAATGAGAATGAGTCTATTTAAAATGGTCCAAAAGTTAAGCATTAATTTCCTTTAGTTATAAATACAAGTTGGCAATATTAGATAGAGATTCGGTAAGAACTTCTCATTTCAAAGATTTAATAGGCCTAACAATAGGTTTCATAATGATAGTTTTAAAAATAATATGAATATTGAACCATCTTCTAAAAAAAGGACTATGGACATTAATCTTACTAGCATTACTTTGCCTAATTATTTTAGAGTACATTGTACAACCAAGCATGGTGAGATTTATTGTATTAAGTTTTGTAAGGTTTTTAAAGCTTTCCTAGAAGAGTTGGACACATTTTAAGTGGTTCATAATAAATATAGTGGTGTAGGTATTTTAGGGTCCAAGCTTGTTGATAAAACTTTCATGGTTGAAACATTTGATTTCCCTTTTCAAGAGCAATGAACATGATGATGTCCCTGAGGAGATATAAGCCTTCCAATAATTATTGAAGAAGGCTTATCCTTTGAGGAATAGAGAGTAGATGCAACCCTTAACTACCTAAATGTATTCAAATAAATTTGGAAATCCTCCAAACATTTATTCAAGCAATGATCTATAGCCACCTAAAGGGATCACCTCTAAGCATAATATTGATTTTACTAGTTCTTCAAATAAAACTAGTTATAATATTTTTGAAGACATGAAAAAGATAGCATCACATTGCATGAATTTACCTAGATCATAAAATAAAGTGACCTATTTCTAGAATCATTTTCAAATAAATCCAATAGACCACTCAATAATGATAATGCTAATGTGACTGTACATAAAGCTAAGGCATAGTTACCTCTTTTCTTGCTCATAATCAGGATATTTGGAAAGAATTTTTATAATTGTTTATTAAATTATGGTACATCCACCAATATCATGCCAATAGGTATTTTTAAATAACTTGTCCTAACACCTATTAATTCTGATAGAGTTGTTAATCGATTAGATAAATATAGAGTCAAGGTTATTGGGGAGTTATTAAATGTTCATATGCAATTAGCTTCTAAGACTAGAGTGCAATAGTTTATTAATATCTAAGTTTTTGACATTATTAATGTTTATGGGATATTTTTAAGCAAGGAATGGACCAAAGTTTTGAATGGATACATGTCCATGGACTTTTCACATTTATGGCTACCGTGGAAGGGAGTTTCAAACTAGATCAGGGTTAAAAGAGAGCCAAGGATGAAACACATGATTACTGAATACAATGTTGTGAATGAATGGGTCAATATAATTTAATTAGACTTAGGGTTTTTCACCCTCTATATTTTAAAGGTGTGTGATCCTAAAAGTACTCATGTTATGTCTAGGCTATGAAAGCTACATTTTGATGGTGCTAGGTGTAAGGCTAGATCTAACATTGGTATTGTCCTAACTTACCCTATTGGTAAGAAATACCATGATTCATATAGACCCCAATTTCCTTGCACCAATAACCTTATTGATTATGAGGCCCTTATCCTAGGTTTGCAATTTGCTATAAAAAATAAAGTAAAAAAACTACTAGTTTATGGTGATTCAGAACTAGTAGTCAACTAGGTGAGAAGCAAATACCAATGCAAGCTCTCATACCTTAAGAGGTATAAGTTTAATGCCTAGGATTTAATTGAGTCTTTTAATGATTTTTATATTTTTTCCATACCCAGATAATAAAACCAAGTTGCTGATGAGTTGGTATCTAATACAACCAACCTCATACCCAACCAAGACTCACCTAACTTTAGCATTGAGTTGATACCTTACCCTTATATCCCTAATAATGTAAGTCATTTTCAAGTATTTAGTGATGATCAATAGATAATGGATTTCATGACTAATTCTTAAGCATTTTAGGCTCATATAATTGATGAGACTAATGAAAATGCACTTAGGGAGGACACATTTAATGGTAAAAGGATTTAGTTGAATGACTATAAGATTCCCAAATGCATTATTGCCTTAGAGAGGCTATTTGATCAAGATAAGTCAGCTGAGGTTTATAATATTCCCAAGGTAAGTGGGAAGGACTAAAATTCTATTGACCTTAGACCCCAAGATCAACCCTAGCTGGTAAACATTGGGAAATCCTAAACTAACATTGAGAACAATAAGGCCAAAGAACTATTAACAAAGTATAAGGACATCATAAATCAATATTATGATGACTTGAAGATATTTGGTCTGAGAGTCATCACCCACACTATACCCCTTTAATAAATTTGCAAACCCTTTAGGCAAAGCAAAGGCTTGTGAACCCTATCTTAGAGCCAATGATCTTCAAAGAGGTCAAGAGATTATTAGACGCTAGAAGTTATGTTTCCCATCAAGAATTCTACTTAGATGGCTAATTTGGTACTATTTAGGAAGAAGAATTATGATATTAGGCTATGCATTGACTTTATAAATTTAAATAAAGAATTTGAAAATGATAACTATCCTCTTACCTCTCTTGATTAGGTGATACAAATTATTTCAAGATCAACCATGATGTCTTTTCTTGATGGCTTTTCAAGATATAACTAGGTGTTGGTTGACAAGGAATACAAGATGAAGACAACTTTCAAAACTAAATGGGGAAGCTTCACCTATAAAAGAATGCCTTTTGGGTTGATAAATGCAGGAGATACTTTTCAAAGTGGTATAGACCATGCCTTCTAAGGTTTGATTGGTAAGTGTGTGTGTAGACACACACACACACACACACACACACACATATGAATTATCTAATAATTTTTTTTTAAAAAAAAGGGAAGATCAATTTACACATTTACAATAAGTATTTGAGAGATGCAAAAGGTATGGAACCTCCCTAAACCCTAAGAAACATATCTTTTATGTTACTAAAGGTAAATTATTGGGTCATGCCATAACTAAATATGGGATCTCCATAGATCTTAAAAGAGTGGAAGCTATATCTAAGATAGAGCCTCAAAATAGTAGAAAAGAGCTAAAATCATTCTTTGGTAAGATAAACTTTGTAAGAAAGTTCATTTCTAGCTTTGTAGAGATTGTCAAGCCATTGAATGACATGCTAAAGAAGGATGCCAAGGTCTTATGGAATGAAGAATCTAGGAAGGCATTAAATGACATCACAGAAGCAATTATCCAAGCTCCATTCCTGATAAGTCTTGACTTTTCAAAGGACTTTAATCTCTATTCTTTTGCATTTGACCATACTATGGATACAATTTTAACTCAAAAGGTTGAGGGGTGTTGATAAAATAGCTTTCATGAGTACTAACTTTAAGAATGTTGAATTTAACTATTCCTTTATTGATAAACAAGCATATGCACTAGTTAAGGTAGTGAAGAAATTTAGGCACTATATCCCTAGAAATAAGGTGCATGTTATTTTATCTGACCCTACCACAAAACTTATGTTGAGCCAGAATGATCTTAGAGAATGTAGAGGTAAATGGATGTCAATTTTATAAGATTATGATATAGAAATGAAAATAGAAAAATTGGTAAGGTGCCAAGGTTTTATCCAAATGACTATTAATAATAGCCCTAAGCTAAGTATTATTCAAGTTGATCAACAACACTTTCAAACTAGTGAGTGGTATGATTTCATCATTCATTTACTATTTAATGGTACCTATCCTATAGGACTGACAAGGGAGCAAAAGAGGTCCCTAAGGCTCAAGGTATCCCATTATCTGATCAAATATGGGGTCTTATATAGAAACAACTTTGAAGGGGTCTATCTAAGATGTGTCTCAAAATAAAAAGCCACCCAAATCATGAGCACCTTCCATGAGAAGTTTCATAATAGGCATCTATCTAGGTATAACCTATAAGATCTTCAAAGATGACTACTATTGGCCAAATATTTTCAAAAAAATTCACAAGCACGTGAAGGAATGTCACCCCTACCAGATCTTTAACACCAAAGAGCCTAATGCAGCAATGCCTTTACAACTAGTCATGGTTGGTAAACCATTTTTACAAAGGAGGTTGGAATTTGTATGTCTAATCAACCCCAATTCATGAGAAGGTCATAAGTGTATCCTAACTACCATAGATTATTACATAAGGTATACTAAAGCTATAACCACCAAATCATGTAGGATAGAAGAAGTGATTAGTTTCTTGGAGGAGAACATTTGTACTAGATTTGGAACCCCATTATTTTTGGTGTGTGATAATGGCTATGCATTTATATCCATTGAGATGATGAAATGGGTGTATGATAATGGAATTTGTCTCAAGTTTTCATCTAACTATTACCCCTAAGGAAATGGAGTGTCTAAGTCTACCAACAAAAACATAATGAAGGCAATCAATAAGTTTGGTGTATAAAATCCCAAGAGTTAGCATGAAGTTCTCAAGCATGCCCTATGAGTAGACATGATAAGGATAAAACAAGCCATAAAGGCATCACCCTTTCTATTGGTGTATGGTCAACAACCTATCTTCCCTATCACTCTCAAGTCACTTATGTAAAAATTCATGTAAGAATATATGGAAGAAGGATATGAGCTTATAAATTCAAGATTACTAGACATCATCCAGATGGAAGATGCACGTGCAAAGGTTTTTGATGATTTTAGTAGACATTAAACCATGGTGAAGAGGTGGTTTGACAAAAGATCAAAGATCAAGGTCTTTAGACTAAGGGATTTAGTTCTTTGGGATAAAACATCTAAACCTAAGAGCAAACATGGCAAGTTCAAACCTTTGTGGATTGGCCAATATTAGATTGCAAACACACTAGGAGACAACACCTTTAGACTCAAAGACTTACAAGGAGTAGAGTTCACATTGACCACTAATGGGAAGTACCTCAAACATTAATTCTTTGCTAGTCCTCCTGAGGTATTTATTGAGTATATTTGTAAGATGGTTAGACTTAATGTAGGTAGGCTAGTTAGTTTATTTTAGTTCTTTCCTTCTTATCCCTTGTTTTTACATAAGCATGTATATATCTATTTGTTTCCTTTTGTTTCTTGCTTTTTTTCTTTTATTGAGTGTTTGCTTTGTTTCCTTGTTTCTTGCTTCCAATAAGTCCATTTATACAACGTTGAGCTCAAATTTTATTTAGTTTGTTTGAACCTATAGAGTTCGATAATGTGGGTATGACCCTAATAACATATGTTAACCATGGTTCTAAAATGTGAGCCTAATGTTGTGATTTGAAAAAACTAGTAAAGAATAATTTAAAAGGCCAATTATTCGATGAGAGCCTGAATATTATCTTAACCTAAATTTGGTTTTAAGAAGAGTTACACTTGTAGGATGAAAGATTAATCTATCAAGGCACAATCATGCTTGCACTTAACAAACATCCTTTTCTAGGATAATGATTACAACCATAGGTGATTTTATGAAGATCAAACACTTGACTAAATACTTAAACTTGGCTACCCTAGTTCCCAATCTTGTTGAAAGAATAAAAGATATAAAAAATACAAAAAATAAGAATGTAATGAAAAATAAAAAGATTTTCAAGCATACGTGATTTTGGTAATCTCCACTAGGGCTATGGACATCTGGCTAGTAATGAAACAAGGCCATGTGTGGAGGCAGAGTCATCTTTGTCAGGGATATGGATGCCTAGTTGGAAGTAGAGCAATGCCCAAGCCTTCCCTAAACTAAAATCATGGTTCTTAATGAATATGCCAACATGTACCAAGTCAGTGTTAATGATTAAAGATATGAAACCTAGAAGTTTTCTCCAAAATCTCATGGAAAATAATAAGTGGAATCAAAGCACACATATAACATGGCTATGTCTTAATGTTTGATCCCAATTATATAAGTGCAAAGTTTGTTTTAACCATAAAATTATCTAGATAATGGCATTGATCAAATGGAGTGGATGATTTAGTTATTTATATGAACTAGAGTCTCTAAATTCTAACATATTATTATGTTTCCCCTAGAAGTCACCATTTTCTGAGATCAACATACCCCCATTTTTTTTAAATTGGGATCCTTGAGATAATTTAAACTTTAACCCTAAAACCATGGCATGTTTTGAACATTTTTAAAATTTGAAGATCATCCACATTGATAGAAATAAGCTTATTGATTTATGGTTTTGCTCTGAGCTTGCCTAATGCTACTAATGATTGGTCTTCATGTCATATAAGTTTAGGTTTCATGGAGCCCTATTTCAAGATCACGATTAAAATTTGCAAATTGAATCTATTCAAATTTTCACTAGCCTTTGGTTTGTAAAAAAATGAATTTGAATTCATGTCTAAAAGTTATCTTCCAAAAACCTGGGTGCAAATTTGCATTTGGTGGGAGCATTTCAGGAGAATATTTTAAATTTATTTTGGACTTGGGCTTAATTTTTATGTTAAGGCTTGGTCATGTTTTTTTACACAACCAAACCTTAGCCTAAGAATTATGCTTAGTCCCTTTTACTTTTCTCCTTTGTTTCCTATATTTATAACCAAGTCTAATGTCTAGTTTGGTAGGGTCCTTTTTATTTTCTAGTTTGGTCCCCTTTATTATTATCTATTTAGCCTAAATTTTTAATTTTAAGGTCTTTTTCATGTTTAATAACATGAATGAGACCTTAGACTTAACACTTTAGCCTAAGTTCTTATTTCCACCATGAGCCTTGACTTAAATACCTTGCTTCTTATAGGATCTAATGGTCCACACTTCATCATGGATTTTAATCAGATGACATAAAGAAAACCTAATAGAAATAAGCACTTAGTCCTTCAAAATAAAAATGTCTAATCATTTTGATCATGATTAATAGATCACACTTTATAGTGGACCAAATATTGGATAGAGTGAAGACAACATTGAAAAGTCAAAGGCCCAAGGAGCTCCATGGAGTCACCACATGGAACTTCCACATTTAAAGTTTAAAAACAAAGGGTCCTACATATCAAATGGAATGAATGGTGTGTGACTACTCATATCATGATCAAATGGCCCTAACTTGATCATAGTTTTTAATTAGATAAATTAAATTAAGTTTGAGATCTCAGCAAGCCTCATAGAGTCACCATGTGGCACTCTCACATTGAGAAAAAAGATGAGCTTAAGTTTGACATTCACATGATCATAATTTGACATCCATGAGGATGTATTTGACATCTATATGACCATCAAATTTAAGTCCATCAAAACAAGGAATTTCATGAGCCTAAATTTGATGTTCATGTAACTGTCATTTGACATTTGTGAGGATGTATTTTATGTCTATGAGGCCATCAAATTTAAGATAATGGATTATTTTGCTCAAGACCAAGATATACTCCAAAATTCTATTAAACACTCATAAATTACATTGCATACTAATAGGGCCCCTTAGAGGATGTTCAAACATCTAAGATATTTGAATTGTAAATAATGAAATGATCTCATAGTCTAAATATATGCAAAAATGAATTTAGTCTAAGCCTATATCCTAAGGTCCCCATTGCATTTATTTGAATGCCATGAACCTTAGGCTAGATACTTATACTAAGTCATGTTTTAAAAGGGTCTTTGTGACATAAAACTTAAACCCAATTGATTTTAATCAAAGATTTGATCATGTTTATTAATACGATAAATCCCTAGGTCAAAATATAACATTTGGTCCTTATATCACTTTGATCCCTTTGGGCATGTTCTAAGAGCTTAACATAAGTATTTTAGCCAAAATTATGCATTATGTTTATTAGAGACAATGTAAACCTTGGCTTAAAATATTTATCCATGATTCCCTTTTGTATAAATCCTTAAAAATTGAGGCATAAACACATCAACCTAAAGTTTATTTCATGTTTAATAAACATATAATAAACCTTATCCTAAGGTATTTAAATCTAAGTCCCCACCTAAATATATATGCACTGATTAAATCTTGTGCATATTTAAGGATATAATGGGTCACACTTTATCGTACCTCTTGACCCAATGGCATGAAATTATCGATGAATTTTCAACAAAGCTCCAAAATCCTATGGTCTCAATACGTAGTGGACATGTATTCAATATGTGACTAATAAAGGTGCTAGAGATTAGAAATCTCATGGAGGTGCTAAGTGGCACAACTATAGGGATTAGTAACAAAACAAACCAATGATAAGTAAGGGCTTGGATCATAATCAATGACCCACACTGACCCATGGATCTTGATCCAATGACATGAAACTAAAAGGCATATTTCAAAAAATAATGGCTAGTGCTTAGAGGCATTTATGAAAAATGCCATGAAAAGTGATAGATAGATGCCAAATAAGTTCCACACAAGCATAAAGCTACTAAATAGAATATATTTAATGCTCAAAATGCAAAAGGTATAAAGGCAAAGGTCAAAATTAAATCTAATGCACATATAATCCTAGGCCCAAATAAACTACCATCATTAAAGATTTAAAAGCCATAAAACATGTGTAAAAGGCCTTAAGTAAACTCAGATTGATTATAATAAATCTAAGAGAAGTTCAATTGTGATTTTAGCATGAAATAACTAACCTAGAGAACATTTACAATCTAATTGTGAATAATTTACAATGTTTGTAAGCCATGACAACTTAGAGGTAGTAATACAAGGATGAGACATAGTTGTATTTATCTACAGACAATGAAGGGATGGAATTCAAGGATACTAACTTGGAAATTATTGTATTGAACACTAGCAATAAAAATTGTTTTGAGATCTTTTGGATCATTGAGGAGATGTAGGCTACACCAAAGAAGAACAAAAGATTGCCACTATAATCTGAAGGTACTATGACCTAGTTGTAGTCTAGATGGCTAGTCTCCACCATGTTGCTACCAAACTAGAAGTAATCTGATGTATCAACATCCTTGCTCCCATTTTCAAGGACTATAGGCTTAAACAAGGTTGGATTATTTATGAAATGACCTTTAAAATAATTTCATTCATTTCCCCATTGGCCTTTGAAATTTATTACAATCTTCTAAAACCTCAAGTGGATTTACCCAACTTTAAGGAATGGATTGGAAAGAATGATTTGAACACCATCCTTAGGCCATGGTTTGTCTAAGGGAGACATGTGATTTGAGACCCTATTGGCACCATCCTAGTTACCCAATTTATAGAGAGGGTTAGGTTAATCATGACCCTATTGAACTAAAATATATGGAGACCCTTCAACCTCTTATGTAAATAAGAGTTAGGTGTCCTACATTTACTTCATGTTATATAAAGGGATCACTCCTCAAATTAGAGATATGATCAACATAAATCTAGAAAAACAATTCACATCCATAAAGAAGAAGACCAACACCTAGTTCTTTATGATGTCCTATATTTTGGATGCTTGTTATGCCCTTAACCATTGGTGTGTCTAGGGATATGTGTGGCTAAATTGTGGCTTACAACCTCTTTTATTTACTTATTACATCTCTCTATGTTCTTAGATAGGTCAGCCTATGGAATAACCTTGGTTAAGTAGACTATATATATGAGGTAATGGTTAGCCTTTATTCATCATGTTAAATATTCTACTATTAGTGCATTATTATGGAGGTTGCCTCCTTGAAGTGGCTTTGCTATATTATATATCTCATATTTTATTATTTTGTGCAATATAAAATCATTCAATGTGAATATCTAAGTGATTTCATTACAAGTGGTATCAGAGCTTCGATTTGGGTAAGTTTTTTATGGTTTTATTTTTTGATCTTGTGAGGTATGGCTTCTAAGAGAAGTGAAAGTGAAAAAACATAACTTGTGATTTGGGAAGAATTAATTTTTTTTTTCAGTGCATTATTGATCAAAATGCTTTTTTGAAATTTAAAAAAAAAAATCTAGAGTTTTTTTCCCCCATTACACACTTGTAGTCATTGGATTAGTCTTAGTAAGATGATTGAAATGATATATTCTATCGGTACACTTTTTTGGTACCAAAAATTTTACTCTAGTGCATAAAGGTAGTCATTGAATTCATCTTGACAGGATCATCACAATGATACCATTTCTTGGTACACTTTTTTTAGGGTCAAAACCCTCCTAGGGTTTGTTAATGATAGGTCCTTCATCTTGAGGAAGAAAAGGGTCACCAAAAACTCCTAAGACTACCTATACCAATGACATAGAATCTAGAACTTAGGATCTGGTGATTTCTTAGCTTCAAGTAGACCAAAAAAAATTGGTGAGGCATGATGAATTTGTTGCAGTCCAAACTGGTGTTTCAGGGATGCATGAAGAGATTAATGGGGTTCAAAGTGAATTGAAACATATCAATATGTAATTGGCTACCCTCACATCTCAATTTTAGCCTAACAATCCTCCACTTTAGCATTCAAATCCTCCTCTCAATAACTCCCATGCTGGTATGAAACCAATGTTGCCAAAAATGGACATGCATAATTTTGATGGTAAGGATCCTCTCACTTGGATTACCCAAATTAAGAATTTATTTGAGCTGCACCAAACCCCTAATTCTCAAAGGGTGATGGTGGCATCCCCATATCTGGAACTTGAGTAATTCATTTGTTATCATTGGTTATGTGCTCAAAAGAAAAAGAATGGTGCTCCTATTACATGGACTATTTATAATGAGGATTGATAGCTCATTATCAGAATAATATCTCTGAGAACTATTTTAGCCAATTAGCCAAGTTACAGTAAATAAGAACTATGAAGGATTATATTCATCAATTTTAGAATCTCTTTTTATGGGTGGGAGATATCACTGAGGGAAAATTGATTGGTCTATTTTTGGGTGGCCTCAAAGATAACAGCCAATTCATAAGACACTTAATAAACTTTTAGGATTTTTGGGGCTTACTGGTTACTATCACATATTTTTCAAAAATTATGGTAGTATTTTAACTCACTCACTGCTTTGTTAAATAAAGACTCCTTTCAGTGGACTAATGTAACTACCCAAGCATTTGAACAATTGAAATTGGCTATGTGTACTACTCTAGTATTTGCCACTCCTAATTTTTCTAAGATTTTAATGGTTAAATGTGATGCATTTGGGTATGGTATGGGTGTTTTACTCATGTAAGAAGATAGACCACTTACATTTGAAAGTCGTCAACTCAAGGGTAAAAATCAGCACAAGCCCATCTATAAGAAGGAAATGATGGCCATTTTGCATGTAATCAAATGATGGAGACCTTATTTGATGGGTCATCACTTTTAGGTAAAGACTAATCATGATAGTCTTAAATATTTTTTATAACAAAGGTTGTCATCTGAAGAACAATAGAAATGGGTAACTAAAATGTTATGCTATGATTTTGAAATAGTCTACAAAAAAGGCAAGGATAATGTGGTGGTAGATGCACTATCTAGAAAAGATGAATCAGTTGAGGCATTGTTATGTGCCATAACCATTTTGTAGGTAGATTGGATAGAGGAAACAAGATCAAATTCAGAACATGATAATACTACTCATGATTTGATTCAATATATTTAGCAAGATTTAGGTGGATTTGAAAAATTTAGATGGAAAGGTAATACATTATGGTATAAAGACAAATTGTACCTATGTAAGAATTCTCTTCTTAAACAAAAACTATCTCAAGAACTTCATGCAACTTTAATTGTGGGTCATTCAAGATTTTTGAAAACCTATCACAGAATCAAGCAAGACTTTTTTGGGAAGGTCTCAAGGGGCATGTCTAAAAATACATGGCTGAATGTATGATATGTCAACAAACTAAAGGTAAAACCATAAAAAATCCAAGTCTTTTATATCCTTTATTCATCCCTAACCAATGTTGGGAAGAGGTATCTATGGATTTCATTATAGTGTTACCAAGATCTAATGGTTAAAATGTTATCATGGTTATTTTAGATCATCTCAGTAAGTATGCTCATTTTTTTCATTATCCCAACCATTTTTTGCTAGTACAATAGATTTTTCTTTTCTCAATATATTTCAAAAACTTCATGGGATACCGAAGATCATTGTCAGTGATAGAGATCCCATTTTTACTAGTAATTTTTTGACTAAGTTATTTACATGTTTAGGCACCCAGTTGGCTCATAGTTCATCCTATCATCCTCAATATGATGGAAAAACTCAGGTAGCCAACAAATGTCTAGAAGGATATCTCCATTGTTTTGTTTTTGATAACAAGATAAATGGGTTCATTGGCTACCACTTGCTGAATGGTGGTATAATACTTCTATTTATAATTCTTCCAAAATGTCTCCTTTTGTGGCACTATATGGATACCACCCTCCATCCATCACTTCAACCTTGAAGGTCCATCATAAGGTTTGTGTAGTTGAAGAACATATTCACCATCAATAGGAGGTCCTTGTAAGTTTGTATGAAAATTTAACTATGGCCTAGAATTGCATGAAGCAACAAGTAGATCAACACAAAAGTGTGAGGCATTTTTACATTACTGATTAGGTCTTTATTAATTTGCATTCATACAAATATATGTCATTTAAGCAATAAAAAAAGGATAACAAGTTGTCCCCTAAGTATTATGGGCCTTATCAGATCTTGAAAAAAATTGGCAGTGTAGCTTACAAGTTAGATTTTCCTTCATCCACTCATAAAAATCTAGTATTTCATGTATCATGAGTGAATAAATTCATTAGACATAGATTTACCATTCAAATAGAATTACTATAATTGAATGAGGAAGGTATATTTTTTCTTGATCCTAAGACAATCCTTGAAAGGCACACCAAGCAGCTACATTCTAGAGTAATTATAGAATACCTGATAAAATGGAAGAATCTACCATGTGAAGATGCCATTTGGGAGGATGAAACATTTGTATAGTATCATCTAGAGTTGTCACAATATTGAGGACAACATTTTTTTAAGGGGAAGGGCTTGTTACACCCTTAACCATTAGTGTGTCTAGGGATATGTGTGGTCAACTTGTGGCTTACATACCTCTTTTATCTACTTATTACATTTCTTTATGTTCTTAGATAGTTCATCCTATACAATAATCTTGGATAAGTAGACTATATATAGGAGCTATTGGTTAGTCTTTATTCATAATGTTAATTATTTTACTATTAGTGCATTATTGTGGAGGTTTCCCCCTTGAAGTGCCTTTGCTATATTATCTCGTATTATATTATACTAACAATTATCATTGTGTAATCTCTCATATTTTCTTATTCTATGTAATATAAAATAATTCTATGTGAATATTTAAGTAATTTCATTACAATTCCTTAATAGCCTCCACCTAGATCCCTCATATAAAAAATTGGTCACTTACGAGCAGATTCACAATTTCTCACCATTACTCAAAGATACATATTTTCAAATATAGACACCACATGCAATTCATTTGTGATTTTATCTATCCTAGTTTATTAGAATCCATCATAGGGATCCCTATGCCCAGGTTAATCCCTCTAATTAGGATATATGTGGATCTAATGGGAGATATCTAGTTGTATCCAAATTGTATAGTAATCAAAATTGAAGGGATTTTGATCCAACCTTATAGGTTACCTATCTATGCTCCCATAAAGATGACAAAGCAAGAAATTTCATACCAACTTATTAATGGTGTGGATAAAGTATGCAAAGACAAGGAGAAAAGCCTCCTCCATCATTTTCCTTTGATCATTGGCAAGACTATGTTACATAATTGGGAATAGGTGAATAATATGGCCCGATATAGGGACTCTTTCAAATTGCAACTTGATGAGTTAAAGATGTGGTATCCCAATGGCATGGTCTCCACACACTTAAAATCTAAGAAATTTCCCAAGCTAGTGTATGTACATGAACTTGGTGTTCATTACACCATATATATCAAAGCAAGAAAGTTTGAATAAGTATTGGATAGGCTCAAGGGACATAACATCAAACTTGAGCATATATTGACTAGTGATGAAAAGCCACCAGGGGACATATGCCAAAAGGGACCTATGCAATACCATTTACAACTTAGACCTCCTAGGCCACCTTAGGATCAACCACAAGTGGAAGGGAAATAACCTCAAACCCAAATTACACAAGGCCCTATCAAGGAGAAGTTGGAAGAGAGGCTTGGTGAGGAGCCTTCATCCTTAGCCATGCCTCAAAGACCAACATCCCCCATTGAGTACCTAGACATGATTTCCTTGGAGCCAAATAAAATAGTGGAGGATGCCCTCAAGGTCCTAGCTGAAGCATATGGATCTGAAGAAGAGGAGGAGCAAGCTTAATAACCCCAAGCTCAAATTGATGAGGTTGAGAAAGATAAAAGAAAAGAGGTTGCTTTGTATTTAGTTTTAGTAGCACCCCCATAAAAAAAGAAGGCAAAATTAACCTTGGTCTTGGTTGGATCAAAGAGGCCAAAGTTAAATTTCACTCATCCTACAAGTGAAATCAACTTATTTAGTGAGGAATACCCTTTTCATGGAACAATCATCCCTAATTGGTTCATCTATGAAAAAATGTAGAAGATTCCCACTTTGTCTCACTCATGGGCCTTGAATAAGGCTTTTAACATTGATGTTATAAATAAATCAAGCCATGGATAATGGATTTGATGAAAGAGGAAGAAGAAGAATAATAGTGACCATTGTAGGGTTAGACAACAAGTAGGTAGATGATCCAAGAGCATCAAGTAGTACCCAGATGGAGGACCCTAATTCTTCAAAATATACTAAACAAACTACAACTATACAATGGAATCTAAAGATAGTTGGATAAGAGAGAGTAATAAAAAGAAAATCCATGGTGGGGATTGAAGAGTTCACATTCCAAAAGGTTGATCCATTTGTAGGTTTAACTCTGGTTAGGGGGAATCAACTTGGTGAACTACCCATCCATGAAGAGGATGTTGAAAGCCTAGTTGAGCAACATTTAGCTCAAGTTAGAGTTGGCATCAGAGGGATGAAACAAAGGATATGCAACTTGGAAAAGGAAAAGGAGAATTTAGAGACCTTATCTATATTATCATTTCCTAAGGATATAATAAAAATGTTTGAAGCATCCTTTTTTGACATGTTTGACTCCTTGAAATCAATGATGCTAAGACAAGATGCATCGATCTAGTAGAGTTAGGTAGCTAAAGGATTGATGATAGAGTGGTAAGATATAGGGGCTAAAATAAGGGATCTCATCAATATAATGATTAGGAATAGATTTCCTAAATTTAAGACCATTAGCCTAGCCCAATTAAATGATATATTAGGGATAGTGGTGGATAAGATACAAATTTTAAGAGCTTGGTTAGCATTCTTAGACAAAATCCTAAGGGATGATGAAGAGTTGATGACTAGAATTAAGCAACACCTTAGTACCATGTTATCTAATCCTATGAAGTCTATAGCCTTGGGCATTATTGATGATGAAGAATATAAGAATAGAGTCACTTTGGTGATGTAGGAAGTAAAAATCAAAATCCAAGGTCAATCTAGAAGTGATAAAAATAGAATTATGGGCATGATCTTCACTGATAAATAAATGATTATAAAAGCCAAGAGCATCAAAGAAGCTATACAAGGGATGATAGAGACTTTTATGACTTAGTTGATTAGAGGATGTCTATCTCCTAAAACCAATTGTAGATTTGGAGCTTGTCAAATAACAACATCAAAGGGATATAGAGATTCTACAAGAACAACAAGGGAACCCTTTAACAATGGGCCCACCAAGTAGTTAAATGATATTCTATTTTGTACATGACTTTGTAATATTTGAAAGAGGAATATTATTTTGTAAAGGTGCATGCTAGTTTGTTAGCATGTTGCCTCTAGGATAGTTTAGTTTGGAAAAGCAAGTGTATTCTAAACTTTATAAAAAAAGATAGTTGTCCTTATCTTTTGTATATTTTTATCTTGTAACTCATTGGTATACTACCTTGTCTTCATATAAAAGGTAGTACTACCATTTTGTAAATAGAGAGAATTTTTACCAAAATTTATATACTTTGAGTAGTTAATACAATCAAAGAATTATGAATAGATTGTCCAAATTTATTGTGTCAATTATTAAATGCTTTTCTCTCAATGTATAGTCTTAAGTCTTAAATTTGAACAGTTTCAATGAATTTTGAGTTTCATCTTTGATTATAGGGTTGCTAATTTGTGCTTATGCTAGATTAGTTGAAGGATATTGAATTTGCTTACTTTCATTTGTTTTGTATTCAGATGTGCTAATGTTATTTGAGTGTGGAAACAAATATTTAAAGTAAATTCAGTTCTTACTTGTAATTATTCATATTATCCCTTGAGGTGTTCCTGGTGTATAGGGAGATTTGAGTTTATGCTATGTTAAACTATATACTAGTTACAGGTATACTCAGTTGATATTGGAACTTTGTCATAATGTTTGAGGATAAGATTATTAATCACTTGTTCTCTTTCTACCTTACCCTTCTCTATTTCTTCTTTTTAACTTGATCACTTTAGTTTAGATCTCATTGTAAATGTCCATTTATATTAGTTTATAGTTTAAGATTTGATCATAATTCACTAGTATTTGCATAGATACTTGCACTTTTCAAAGATTTGGTCCATGGTGGCTCCCAACCATCAATTAATATAAATTTTGTGGAACAAGTTAAACATTGCTCTACCTTTATTTCACCACAGGTAACGTAATTTGCCAAAACCTATGACTCATACTCTGAAATCCTAGAATTCTAAAATGAGAAGTGTTTTTTTAACACTAAGGACACATGTGATAGATTCAAAGGAATCAACATGAATTTAGGTTGTGGGTATCCTATAATGAGGTTGAACCTATGGAGAAGGTCAACTTCCTCTTGATACATCACCTAAACTAATACTTCTATAAGGAAAAGAGATAGAGAGCAGGTATAGGATGAATAATAAAACTAAAAGGGTGATACAAATAATTTATTTATACTCACATAAGATTGAAATAAACACTAACTCAGCATAAGACAATTTTTGTTCATACAACCTCATAAACTAGCTAATTTGCATAAGTGTTTCATAAACTAGTCTCACTAAGCAATGAATGAAGCAAAGAAGAATTCTAAGATTCAAACCAAGTATCCATTAATTTTAGAAAGAGATCAAGTTCAAGTTATACTACTAACTTAAAAACACCTAAAAATAGGTAAGAAAGGATAATGGATATGGAAGATCACTTATTCACAAGGCCATCATGCACAAGCTTGATAAACATAATTTAGAGGAAAGAGATAGGTGAAAAATGATATTTATTACTTCAAAATGTCTTTGTTACAAATTTTGATAGATTTTCTCCTTGTCAAATGAGAATATCTTTTACAAATGGGGGAGAAATGGAGATATAGGATAAAAGGAGAAAAGAGAAAGAAGAGGCAAGCAAACATAATGCAATAAATGAGACACAACCATTTCTATGGAGTCTCAATCACATTTGGGTCAATTAAAACTAATAATTCCTCAACAAATTAACCTTCGTTAGCTCAAATAACCTTCAATCCCTCTCATTGGCTTAGAAACACAATAGAAGATAGAAATTTGTTGAGGATGATGATATCATGATCTACTAATAAGGAAAAGTCTCCAAAGACTTGAAACTTCATTGAATGCTTCACTTGCATTCTCAACCCCAAAACTCTCTCCCATTGACTTCTATGTCACCCTTCCATTTGCTCTTCTAGAATGTGCTTAGAAAAGGTTAGTTAACTTAGCACAAAATTCTTAACTGACCATGGAGGTCAAGTTATAAAGTTGATTTTTCATGTGTTTATTTATTTTAAAATTGACTTTCCTCCTCTAACCTGAAATAAACTCCATGAAACTTGAAACTCTCATAAACCCCATTGATGGAGGTCACAAGCTTGAGCCGCCTTCAACTAGCTTCCCTAAAAATTATTCCCAAGGCCATTTGGCACCCTAAAGACCACTTCTGAACCCATATAATACTTATACACATGTCCAACATGCATATGAGGAAGAAAATAAAGATTTTTAAAACCTTCAATACTTGCAACAATGGTGGAAATCACCATTAAACCCACAATAATCGACAAAATGTAAACAAACTAGGTTTTTGACACTTTAGCTTAGTTAGACACCCCTAAAACCATTTTGAAGAGATATAAGTTCCATATAATGATTTTTTAGGTATCATTAGACCTATTTCATGTCTTTATACCATTTATTTCTTTGAAGTCCTACAAAATAGGCATTTTTAGCCATTTTGGGCCTCCTAGGCACCCAAACATGCTAGATTATTATATAAAATAGGTTGTTCAAGATATAGACAGAGTTATATACACATTATATGTGGTTTATAAGTAATTATAAGAGATTTTATGGACCTATGAGTCCAAAAACTCAAAACTGGTCAGAAAGCTCCTTTGTAGGCTTAAACAAGTTCACCTTCAAGATGATTATTCATGAAATATGGACATATATTCAACCAATTATTTCCATTTATGTTTATTCCTTATAACCCTTAAATACCCTTGAAAATTTGGTTCCCATGTGGTAGGTATGAAAAGATACACACGTAAATATGATTGCCTGTAGGGTTTATAAACATTATAGACATGCTTACACTCTTAATGATTTTTCATAGAACTAAAGCACTTAAACAACATAAATATATAATTAATTTCAAGTACATATGGGTTTTAAAAATATATTATAAGTACTTGTCCCAAATCTTCATGGTATAAAAGAAACAAACATCTAAATAAGGGCTAAAACTAGGTATCTTAGGCCTGAAAAGCCCAAATTTATCCAAAGGACCAATTTAACCTTTCCAATGATATTATTTGCTTTAAAACACCTTAGTTTCATATGAAACATCTCATAACACATTTTTAAATGATCAAAAACCAACTTTACCTTTGAGACTGCTTATGGGGTTTTGAACTTGCCTATGGGTTTTTCGTGAAGTTTAAAGTGTGAACACTCTTAAAATTTGTTTAAGAGGCTTAAAAACATATTTTTATGATTTTAAAATAATTACACAATATTTTAACCCTAAAACACAACTTAAAACTCCAAAAAGTATGCCTACATGAATAACGACCATTATGAGACATTAAGGGGATTGTATCAAAATAGTGGGAACTTACACTTATCACATGATATTAATGATATTATGGATGGGTATATTATGTCATGAGGACCAATAATACCAATTTTTAAGTCTTTTTTATGTGTACTTTGCCTTGTAGACCTTTTTAACCAAAATTTAACTTGAGTTGTCTATATGATTCCTCCATGCCTAAACTTGTTTTTCCTCAAAATTCTTCATGAAACCCATGAATTTGATCACTTAAATATGATAATATATGTTTAGAAAATCATATTATACCATTTTAAGACTGCTCCAAGGCCTAAAATCCTTTTTAGCATCCAGAATTGACAAAACTTCAACTAGCCTCTAATAATTGCCTTCTTGACTACAAGGGGAATATGTAAAAATAGTAGGTAATTTCAATATTTATAGGACCTTATAAATTTAATGGAATTATTTTTTGGTTCATGACCATTATTACCAAATTTTTTGATTTTAATCAACCTATAGATGTCCCAAAACAACCAATTTCTCCAAGGCATGCTCTAATTTTGACCTTATTTTGGCATAGGGTTGACTGTACTAAAATAGTGAATATTTAAGATTGTCAAAAAACCTCAAAAATATTTTTTATGGGTATAATATTTCATAATTATCTTCTTCACTAAATTTTGTGATTGGATCCGGCATATTTTGGCTTGTAGGTCCATTTTGGCAAAAGCTAGTGACACATACCTGCTTGGTCAAATTTCACAATTGAGTCCTCCTCCTTGCCTTGGTTTGAGATATAAAAGTGTGAATTTGATATGAAATTATCATGGATATTCTCCTTGAATTATTACACTCTTCATTGGCTTTCCTTTACATTCATGCAACTCATGTTACTTTATGTCATTTGAAACTCCTCAAGGGAAATTCTTGGATGCCTATGTGTTCAATGATGCAGGTGATGGCTATGAGACATATGATATAATAATACATTTTTTTAATCCCTATATCATCAAAATATATCCAATTCTATCTTCACATTATATTTTAAAACCATACTATAAGACTCCATCATGGATCACCTTACTTTAGATAGCTTTTTCCCTCTTGAAGATAGGCTTGCTCTCATTGACCATCTCCACATTTGAACCTAGTCCTCCCTTGGTGAAAACCAATTACTTAATTTTTTTCAATGTCACAATTATGCCCACCTTTGTTATACTATGGGATATTTAATCTCTCTATACTACTCTTCAAACATCTTGAACATATCTTAGACCCAACTCACTATCCAAATCAAAGGTCTTTGTAGGTGCTTTCCTTGATGTATCACTATTAGATGGTGTTTTTCCCTATGACCCGATGTACTAATTACACAAACCTTAATTTCTCATGTAAACTCCATGAATCTCCATCATAGATAGGTTTACCTTCATAGACCATTATCCTAAGAAAATCCCTGTGACTATGTTTTCCCTTAGCTATAAGTGATGATCCCTTCAGGGTTGACTAAGTATTTGGCTTGGAGTCATTTATTTGATCTCTATTGTCTCACTCACATTTTCTTAGGTTATTCTTTCATATCCATGTGATGACTCTACCATAGTGAACCACTATGCCTTTAACCTCCTATATTCTATAGATGGTTGACAAGCCTATGTTCCTAAGGTTGTAGGTGTTATTCATGAAGTTGATGGTTATAGGGTAGTGTTTGGAGCCTCTAATTGCATATTTGACTTGTTCACACTATTCATTCTCTTGAACCACTTTTTGAACACAAATATTATCTAAAGACCATTGTGTTTGAACAATCTTTACCAACTTGAAAATAGGCATGTTTCAAGGCTTGGTTATAGGTGTTATAGAAAATGGATATAAATAGTTTCATTCTTTCATTTAATCCTATACCATAAAGCAAACTTGATAATATTTCAAAATTTTCCTTAAAACATAGGCTAGTCATTATCTTCACTTAATCTATGAAGCATACTTGAACAATAAAAACTCCATTATGGACTGATATACCATAACCCTCCTTCTATGTGAATATATTGGATTTCACCTCTTTCATGACTTCTTAGTCTCATTCCATCATGTTGTTCCTTTGAAAAATCCTTTTGAGCATAATACCATCGTAGAAACCACTATATTTTCTTATAGCCTTAATGCCTAGAACATGATTGTGTTCTTTAGTTTCTTCTAGGTTACTTTTGTGGTTCATGAGCAAAAGATTTTGGTCCTAAATTTGGAGTATCCATTAAATCATAATCATCATTACTATGTTCATGAAATAACCTCTTAAATATGAAACTCTATAGGAACTCTACCTCCTATCATTCACCATGCTTGGAATATGACTATGCTTGGTGACTGTAGGCCTAATTAAATTTTTTTTAGGTCTCCATGGAATGGAAAACCAAATCCTTTATTTTTTTTCCATAAGATCATTATATTCACCTTGTTTCTCTCTTCTCATTACATCACTCCAAGTCTCTCACCTTTACTAGCTTTTTGTTAGGCAACTTCCTTTAGCCTTAAGGGTTAAATCTTGGCTTGAGTTTCAAGAGCTTAAAATTTTATCATGGATGGTCTGAGGTGACCTCATTAAACTTTCCTTAATCCCTTTCAAGTTATCAAACTCACTCTAACATCCCATTTCACATACAAGGCTCATCTTGGGTTCTTAAGGCTTGTAGCCTTTTTTGGACATTTCTCCTTGGTTTGACAATCTTATAATATTTACTTAAGATATGAAAACATATTATTGCATATTTTATTCCCCTTCAACTCCTCATGAAATTTCATTATCTAATTATTTTCCTAGGTATCTCTTCTAGCCTCCTTTGCATTCCAATTAGCCTCTTTTAGGCCTAATTAGCCCTATCTCACTATTTAAGAGTAATTTTTAGTTTTAAGGATCTTAGGAAAGAAAAGAAACTAGATATAGGTATGGTTGAAAAAATTGTTTGGTTCTACACATGTTGAATCAAAAGATGTGAAGAGCTCCTCTTTATCTTGGAAGGAATAACTGCATATAAGAAATCACTAAGGCAAACTATTTTGTTAGATAGCTCGTAAGGTGGATTGACTAGCGAGAGATAGATCTCAAAAGTGATAGCTTCCTTAAGGGTTGTCAATCCACATGTTTAAAAAAATTAATTTTATAAAACTAGAAAGAAGATAATTTTATCAATAATATAATATTAATGAAATTGAATAAGGGAAAATATTGTTTAGAAAAGAGACTAGAAATTATATAATTAGTGATAAACTAACTAGTACTAGTGCTAATGGGTTGGGGTATGGCTAAAAAAATTAGAAAGGGACCTGTGAATAGTTAGGGACATAGAAAAGTGAATTCAATTGGGTTTAAAAAGATCAAATTAGATTTCTAGTTTTTGGTGCCACAAGTGACCATCATTGGTCATGCAACCATCATTGGTCAAGGGTAACCATCACCAATCAAGTGACCATCTAGACAATGCAAAGGGCTCATAACTATATTTAGACTACCATATTTAGAAAATTAAGGTAGTGGTTTGCATGTAGGTTGTATGATAAGTCCAAGCTATCCAACTTGACCATCACCAATGAGGGTGACTATCACCAATCACCCTGACCGTCACTAGTTAAGGACCTAAGAAAAATATAGGTTAAAATGGGTGAAAAGGTGAGTTAATCTAGACAAGTGACTAACTTGACTCTAGATTAGGTAAGTAGGTTAGGATAGGTAGGTTTGTCGAGCTTATAGGTGTAGTCAATAGAGGTTCAAGAAAAACCAAAGGTATTGTCATGACTAGGACCATATGTACAATTTTATAGTGTCTACATTTTTATACTTTTTGTTATGTAGCTTACATGAATGAGAAACAAAATAAAAATGAAGACTGGCTCTAGATTTGCTTGTCCCAAGAGTAATAGGAGGTGTTCCCCCCCTCAAACTATGAGATGGTGAGGTGAAATGTATGTAGGTACAAGTTTGATAATAAATAATGGTAGTTCATGAGGTAGGTGACAAAAAGAAGGGTTGGACATGTGAGATGCAAACTTGCACACAAAATGTGACAAAATGGTGCGATAGCTGAGATCGTACAGAAGACTAAAATTAACAACATTGGTAAAAAGTAAGGGTTAGTGATAAGGAGAACAAGTGCCAAGTGAATCACATAATTTCCTAAAGTTGTGGTAGTTAGGAACACTTTTAAATGTTAGTCTCTTAAGTGAGTTTTATGTTCTCGATGGGTATCCAAGGTAAGAAGTGCTCTTTGGGAAAACACAAATGGGTCAAGTGTCCTAGGTATCCAAGGTAGGAATTGATCTCATTGAGACATAAATGAGTTAGTGTGCATAAGGTGGTGTAAACTACAAAATTTCAACATGGTAATATTGTCACTGTAGTCAATGGACCAGGTAAAAAGGTGTCATAAACTTGCATGCTAGATAGGATAAAATAGACCAATGGTGAGGCGATGAGGATATCGAGTTCATGGTCATGGCTGAGCTGACTCCATGTGCATAAGGCACATAGATGTTGCCTATATAGTTATGTGGATGTAATATCCAAACAAAAATTAGGCCAAAAATAGTTTTTTCCATGTGGGAAAGATATGGTTGAGAAACTAGGTTGGTTGTTGGTAAGTGCTTAAAAGGTAAGGTAGGGACCTTAACTAGTGATGGTTATGGGAATGACCCAAGGGTTAATCAATGCCAATCACCTTGATTGGTGATGATTAGGGTAAAACCCTAAAATTTTCTAAGGTAAAAGTAAAAAGTGTCATTTTCACTCATTGGACTTGTGTGCTTTTACTCTGGTGAATTGTGGTGATTTTTGTGTGTGATACATTGAGGTTTGTTGAGGTGGAAGAGAGATAGTGGTGTACTTATTTAGTTAGTATAGAGAGGATGGAGGTAGGTTAAGGATGTGGTAGAGTGCTTGGATGAGGCCTATGGCTATAATAGTGCTCCAAGAATGAGGTAGGGGATGTGTTTAAATTTCTAGTTAGGGTAGGGTTTAAGATTATTTAGGGATTGTGTTATTTTAGGCTTGTTATGGAAGCCATAAGTGGGGTTTCAAGTGGGGTTTGTTTGAGAATAAAATTTAGACAAATCAAGTTTAGGGAAGCTTTTGATTTGTAAATAGGGTTGGGGGTGGGTTGTGGGAATAGATGTTAGTGTGTATTAGGTTTTCTAGAATGTTTAGATGCTTGCTTTGGTAAAAGTAAGAGGTATAGGGTTCGAGTCTCCACCACTAGGGTAGACAAAGTGATCAGTGATGGTGCAACTTGACCATTTCCAATCAACCCTAAGGGGATAACCATCCCTAGGTGATGAATGATGGTTAAGGAATTGTCAATTGTTGAGGGTATGGGTTTAGGATTTTTGGATGTTAGAATTTGTGAGGTAGTTTTTTTATTACGTTGCTTAGCTAGATGTGTAAAAAGGTGTGTTTCTAGGGAATGGGTTGGACTGGTAATTGAAAGTTATGGATTCTCTTAGGCTAGGTAGGTAGGTAGCTAGGATGGGGTATGAAAAAAATGGGGTGGGGGTAAGGATATGTATAAATTTAATACTTAGTGTTATTTAAAATACTAAAATATAATGTTGTATGCTATGCTTGTAGGCTAGAGAGTAGATTAGGCTAAGAGACTAGGTGTTGGTACTCTTTGTTGAGGTCTAAGATGCCATGACTATAGAGGAGTGGTGGTGCATGGAGGATATGGGCTTAGGTGTAATGCAACATTATCAACATCTACTAAGAAACCCTACGATGATCATCATGGTCATCGAGAGATGAGACCCCATGACGAACATGTTTTGGATACCAACTAGAGAGATTACCATCCTAATAGAGGATGTGCATAAGATCATGTGTCTACCAGTTTAAGGAGAGGAAATATATCAAATAGAGAGTAAGGAGGTAGATGACCTGATGGAGATGATCTATGGTGATGATCATACTCAAGCATGGTATCATGTAAGTAGGTTTAGTTATGGCCCATTATACTAGATGTCTCTAGTAGATAGATGCCTAATCACAATGATGATGATGATGGAATCAACAGCCTTTATGCTACTTGAATTATTTAAGGGTTAGATTCTTATGTATTTATTAGGTGTGTTAGTTGAGATGTTATTTTGGAGGACTATATTTAGCTAGGCCCCAGTCTTATTAGTATATATATACTGGGAGCTCTGGGGTGGTATGGGATTAGTGTTAGTTTTTTTCTTCACTACTGGGATTTTGAACACATTCAAGTACTAATACCCTTGGGATTGATGGTAGAGGGTTATCTCTCAATGGATTATATAGTTAGCTTCTTATGATAGAAGAGAGGTATAACTATGATAGGGGTAGGTAGAGGAGCTAGAGTCATTAAGCAGTTCTGAGGGACATTAGATGGCTTGGTAATTAGGGATGTGATATGGAGGCCTTATATCAGGTGGCCATAATGGGTAGGGCTCAAAAATCACACCTTAGATATTCATATCTAGTGGTGGATATATGATCATAGGGAGGGTGAGGATGAGATTCTCCTATTTGATCATGCGTGGAGATAATTCAATCTTGTTTAGGGGATCCCACATGATTTCCATAGGTATAAGAGAGAGGAGGTAGAGTTTATGTTACCTGTACCCTAGCCATAGGAGGTTGTGCCTAATTTTTAATAGTTATCAACAAGGGATCCTATTAATGATTTAAGCACTGATGATGGTTACACAACCTAGTACTAGGAAAGGTATGTTATGATTGAATTTGGATGAGGTGATGGGGGTTATTAGCCCATGGATGGAGATCTATCTAAGGCATAGGGAGATAGATAGGTAGAAACAACATTTGCCATAACATAGGCCCAAGTTATTGGTTTATAAGGATATGTGGATACATTACAGGGATAGGTGGCCACACTACAAGGACAAGTGGTCACCTTGTAGGGGTAGGTGTAGTTGTTAATAGTTGAGAGAGACCAAGTAAAAGCTTCCCTTGCCATGATTATAGGTGAGAAAGATGTTGTTAGGGAATTTGTTGTAAGGATAGGGGTAGCTACAAGACTACCTGATTCAATGCCTAGAGCATGCTACTTAGCCACTTTATGGGAGCTTAGATATTATGAGGCCATGGTCCTATATCAGATGCCCTAAACCATGAGATATGTAGAGTATATAGCTAGTTTGGTTAGTGGGGTAAAAACAACTACTCTAGGCTAATGGGAAACCATGGTTGGATAGGTAATGGCTTCATGGGGATTGCCACTAGGTATAGGTATAGGTGTAGGACTAAATGGGGCCAATGGTAGTGGTATAAGGCCAGTGGGGGCCCATGATTATGCTTAGATATGTGATTTTGGTATATTATTTTGATATCAACCTTCATGTTGATGTAGCGAGATGTATATTTTGTTGAGTGAGTGTTTGATACATTAATACATTTATTATTTTTGACTATTCAATGTATATGATGTATGACATTTGATGGTTTATATATGATGGATGCCTATAGTTTATTTGATGTTCATGTTTATGATTTATGGTCATGGATGCTCATGGTTATGGTTATTTGACTCAGTAGTATAGACATGTAATTTTTAGAAAGTTGATTTATGATGTTTTAATTCTACTCATGGTTATGATAGGATATATTATAGATGGATCCATGTTATGGCTCATGTTTATGGTTATATAGATTGAATGGTGAATGGTATATGCTATGATGTTTTTCTCATTCATTTGGTTTATGGTGTAAGAACATGTTTAGAGGCTTACATGATGTGATGGATAGGTTAATGTTTATGGTTGGTTAGTATATGTTTACATTATGTTTGGCTTATTGATAGATAGATGTTGTTCTTCTTGTCAATATAGTTCATGATGTTTATGGTTTTTGTATGATGTTTGTTGTTCATTCTAGTAGAAGTAGGACTACATAAGCTAATACAATATGAGAAAAAGAATACACTACCTTTTTTAGTGGTAAGGATCAATGCAAAACCTAGAAGTTGGATTGACTTAGTGAAAATAAGCCTTTTGGATGCTTCACATTAGCATGTTTAGGTTGATAAATAGGTATCCTAATCATGTTGTGTCAATTAAGCTCATAGTCCCATGCATATGATGTATGGAAGGATAGTGGGTGAAATTGGAACCATTAGTGAGGCTAGTATGCATTTTTTATAGGTGTCCAAAGAGGCAGTATAAACAAGCCTATGTCCATATATAAAGTGTATAATGACCAATGAAAGGAGTCTACTAAGGAGAGCTGATTTTGGTTTTCCCAAAGAATTTCTTTTATGAGAGTCTATTATGGTTTCCAAAATTCTTCTGCTCTTGATTTTTATTTTATTTATACTTTTTCTTGAGGGTTAGGGGAAGTTGATCAATACGAGAATCTTCCAAAAAATTTCTAGTTCTGACAAATGCTTTACTCAATCATCCTTCAAGGGAGTGGTCCAAGTTCATATTCTTAGTTTAAATGCTCTTGATAGTTATCCTTCAAGGGAGTAGTCCACCTTATGTTTAGAAATTTTAGATGATTTT
Source organism: Torreya grandis (assembly GCA_037957365.1). Lineage (NCBI taxonomy): Eukaryota > Viridiplantae > Streptophyta > Pinopsida > Cupressales > Taxaceae > Torreya > Torreya grandis. Next base: position 865,627 of record JARHVA010003128.1, read on the forward strand.
CAATAGCTGTCCTTAAAGGGACCAGTCTATGAATGTTAAGAATGACCCATAGTTTGTTTTTACTATTTGATATTGTTTTTATTTTTACATATACTTTATCATACATGCTCAATGGATTACCTTTATGAAGGAAAAACTAAGCTGACATGGGGGTCCCATAGGTGAAAAGGAGGTATAGGTAACAATGACTGTAAGAACTGATCTCAAAGAGATGGGAAGCACTATGAGAATCATGCCATGGATAGAGCCATGGTACCCATATTTTAATATTATGATATAATTATGATGGATAATCACAAGATTTAGTTTTAGTCAGTTGCCCCTAAAAAGAGGAAAATGAATGTGGTTGCAAGGGATGAGCTCAAGTTGGATAAATGATGATTGTGATCCCTAGCGAAGCATTGAGAGGCTTAGGTTTTGGTTTTCATTTGAGAGAGGATAAATGATATGCAATTGATCTATACTTATGGGTAATGATGTAAGGTCCAAGGCAATTGAAAGCAATTTTTCCCCTTTTGCTTCTCTCCATATTAGTTACATGTTTCTTTTTCTTGAGAATAATATCTCCAATATTGAATTCTCATAGTTCCAAGTGTTTGTTATAGGCTCATTTGAATCATTCTTGATAGACATGAAGATGGGAAAGAGTGGCCAAATGACATTCATCAAGTAGCTCAAGTTGAGATAAACATTCTTAATGATAATCATTTTCCAAATCAAGGTCATGCAAAGATATGTGAAAAAAAGGTATTTGGAATTTAAGAGGAAATACAGCCTCAACCCCAAACACAAGAGAGAAAGGTGTCGCACTTTTAGGAGTTCAAATTCTAGTGCAGTATGCCCATAAGGTGAAAGGGATGTATAAGTACCAATATTGACTGTAGGCATTAACCATTTAGTAGGCATGTTATTAAGGGTTTTTTTAGAGGATTTATCTTATCCATTTGCTTGTGGGTGATAAGGTGATGAAAATTTAAGTTTAATACCAAATACATCACGACAGCCTTGAACTTGTTTATTTTTTAAAGATTTTCCATTGTTGATGATCCTATGGGGAACACCAAAATGATAGATGATATGGTGGGTGATAAATTCAAAAATATTTTCAACTTTCATCGAGATAAGAGGGATAACCTCCACCCATTTGGTAAAATACTCAGTTGTAGTAATTATAGAATGATGTCATTGTGAATAATGGGCATTGATTTCACCAATAAGGTCTAGACCCCATTGTGAGAAGGGCTAAAAGTCTACAAAAACATGAAGAGTATTACTAGGTGCATGATGTAAATTAGCATGTTATTGACAGTTGACACACTTTTTCATGTAGTCACAATAGTCTTGGTTAAGGGTGGGCCAATAATAGCCCAAGTGAAAGATGCATTTAGCCACAGTGAGTCCACTAAAGTGGCCCCCATAGATACCTTCATGTGTCTTTTTGATATAATGAGACGATTTTGGGCTATGAAGGCAATGGAATAAGAGGCCATCAAAATCATGTTTGTAGAGAATTCCTCCCATAATGGTATAATGGGATGTGCTCTGAATAAATGCTCAATGGGTATTCCTAGAGAGGCTAAAGGGAACTATGCCAAGGTGAAGGTAGTCAAAGGTTTGCTGGTACCAAAGGTTAGGTAGGATCTCCTCCACACTAAAGATGGTTGGAGTGTCTATCTTGGTGTAGGAGGGATTGGTGAGGTGATATACAATGATTGATAATTTAGAGTCTAAGGGTGCTAATGAGATCTAAGAGGCAAGTGAATCGATGGTATCGATAAATTTATTGGTAGATCATGGGGTGGTTTGAATATGGTAGCATTTGAATGATGATATGAGTTCTATAACTACTAGTCTCTATAGTTGCCTCATTTCATTCTTACACTGGTAAATGTTATTGACTTGGTTGACCAAAATTTGGGAGTCACTAAAGATATTGATTGCTCTAACACCCAAGGCTAGGGTAGTTTGGAGACCTATTACTAGGGCTTCATACTCAACCCCATTGTTTTTGCATTCAAATTTGAGTATAAATGACAAAGGAAGTGGTTCACCAATAAGGGGGATAAGGATGATGCTAACCCCTCTACCATGCTGACATTTGGAACCATAAAAAAACATGGTTACATGATTATTAGAATTTCCTTAAGATAGACTTGTGATTGACTCATCTAGAAATTTAAGAGGGGGAGGTTGGTTGTTTGTTAAGGGTGCCTCAACCAATTGGTCAGAAATTAATTTCCCCTTGATTGATTTTTTCTAGAGGAACTCAAGGTTAAACTCAGCTAAAAACATGATCCACTTAGCCATACACTAGTTTTGGTATGGTTTGGAGTTCATGTATTTGAGGGGGTCAGTATTGGTTGTGAATTTTTTTTTATGGTTAAGAAGGTAGTGCTGAAGTTTGGTGGTCAATAAGACTAGGTCCAAACACAATTTCTTGATGTGTGTGTACTAAATCTCATATTTGACAAGTGTGTGGCTAATGTAATAGATGGCTAGCTCCTTGTGTTGTTCATCTCGATGGGGAAACATTGCCACTAGGGAATGATCAGTGGCAGAGATATATAGATAGAAACTTTGATCATATTTATGAGGTATGAGGATAGGTGGAGATATAAGGTACCCTTTGAGTGAATCAAAGGCATTTTGATAATCAACATTCCACTTGAAAGAGACATCCCTTTTTAAGAGGTGATAGAATGGTTGACACTAATCAAAGAATTGGGAAGTAAATCAAAGGATGAATTGAAGCTTTCCCTATAAACTATGGATTTGTTTAAGATTGGTTAGAGGTAGCATCTTAAGGATGGATTTAATTTTGTCTAGATAAACCTTGATTCCTTGAAGGGAAATGATGAAGCAAAAAAAATTTCCTAATAAGACTCCAAAAATACATTTTTTGGGGTTTAGATGGATGTGATAGTGGATAAGTCACTCAAGGATAATTTTAAGAATGGATAAATGGTCTTTGCAAAGCTTAGACTTCTTGAGAAGGTCATCCACATAGTCTTTGATGATTGTATGGATAAGGTCATGAAAAATATAGGTCATAACACATTGGTAGGTTACACCAACATTCTTAAGACAAAAAGGCATGACTCTATAATATAAATTACCCCATGAGGTGATGAAGGTATTTTTATGCTAATCTTAGATTTGATTATAACCCAATAATTTGTCTATGAGAGATAACATCTCTTGGATTATTATTAGATCAACAAGTTGGTCAATGCTAGGTAGAAGAAATTCATCCTTTAGGTAGGTGAGGTTGAGGTTACAAAATTACACACAAATACGTAGTCCCCATATGGATTTAGTGATAGCCATGATGTTTAAAACCCATTGGGGATTGTCAATAGGTTGAATGAAGTTGACAAAAAGGTGTTGAATCTCTTCTTCGACAAATAGGGTTATACAAGGATGCATTTGACAAAGTTTATATTTGACAAGTTTGGCATCATGAGTGATGATGATGTTATGGGTAGAAATGATTAGGTCAATACTAGGAATTTCAACATATGACCAAGTGAATGCAATTCTATGATTATGGAGGAAGGTTGAGTAGTCATGTAGTTTGGCCAAGTTTGACGATATGGGGGTTTTTTGAGGTGCCTATGTCAATATTCATGGTATATTAATTCAACATGGTTGAGTTTTTTGGAGGTAAATATTTGTGGATGGAGGAATCTAGTGCACCAAAGTAGGTGAAAATAACATCATCATATCCACCCATTTGATCCATCTTGAAAATAACATCATCATCTTAACATTATATAGTGTTAATGGTAGGTGATTCCTCTCCCACAAGTTTAAGATAGATCAAAGGGATAGATATGGGTACCCCTTCCTTTTGGTAAGTTAGGGGGTAAGGGTAATCATGTTGATGGAAAAAAAAGTTAGGTGGGATGATATCCTCATCCTCACACTTATTTTAAAGGGATGTTGGTGGGGAAGGGGTCTCTTCTATAAAAATGGTAGTGATAGATTATTTAACTTTCTCTTTATTGGGTAGAATAAAACTAATTCCATGTTTCTCATGAGTCTTATGGGTCTCAATCAAGGTCAATGTGTGTGCACTATGACCATATCATCCTAAACTGAATCCCTTCTAGGCACCTCTGAATGTATAGTTTGGCAAAGTTAGGTTTATCCAAGTAAGAGAAGTTAGAGGTGAATGGTTGAGGTGAAGGGTGGGTAGTGGTAGCGTTAAGTGGTTTTTTAATTCACCCATAGATGAAGTGGGTTTGATAGCTAGGAGGTCCTAAGGAATAATGGCTTCGATGTTGGGGTCATAACCTAATTGGTGGTTGAGTTTCCCATATTCTTAGGGAGTAAGGAGGGCATCCAAGGTGAGGAAATGGTATTCTCCAAGGGTAAGCCACTGGAAGGTGGACTCTAAGGGATCAATGATAGGTATTTGGTCTAAAAGATAGATGAATTACTAGATGATTTCTTAGGAGGGATAGAAATGGCTTTAGTTTCCATGGGTGAGGGTTTTTGTGGTGTTTTGGATGGAGGTAGGAGAACATCATTAGGTCGGTAGGTCACATTTCATGATAAAAATGGCTAGGGTTAGCTTATATGGTAACCACCTAACCTTCATGTTCAAACTTGACATAATGATGGAGGGTAGAAGGTACACAAGCCATGACATGGATATAAGGTCTCTCTAGTACAACATTGTAATAGAATTCACCTTTGACCACATAGAATAGTTTAGGGAGAATGAAAGTCCTAGTCAAATATGAAGGATGATGGTTCCCAAGGTAGTGCTCATAATGTAATTAAAAGATCTAAGGATGGCTGAATGTTTAAACAAAACATTTCTTGGTAGCTTTAGTTGCTCATAGGCATGGGAAGAGATGATGTTGATAGTAGCTCCCCCATCTATTTGATGTGGGTTGGTTGATGTGGGCTATAATAAAAAGAGGGGGATCTAGGTCTTCAAGGTAAATAGAAGGCATTTCTAAGTCCTTGAAGGTAACAATGGTAGAGAGCTAGAGTGCATTGATGAATGCCTCTATAGGTTGGGAATCTCCTAATCTAACCTTAATGGCTTATATAGCCTTCATCATGGCTTGATGATGGTGAGGTGAGGTAGAAATGAGCTCATAGAGGCTCATTTTAGTAGGGTTCTAGTGAAGTTGTTTAAGGATGACCCTCTTGATGGATTCAAATGGGTTAGTCTCTGAAGTGCCTAAGATGGTGACTTTGGGCTTAGTTGTAGACATGAAGGTTTGGATCTAGTTTGGTATAGGTTGAGTTGGTGGGTATGCCCATGGAATGGAAACTTTTTCCTTCCCTTTATTTTTTTGTTGTGATCATGTGACCATATTAATCGTATGGATAGAGGGGGAATGTGTGATGTGGGGTTGGGTAGATTATCCATCACTCTAAGATGACATTGGGGAATTAGGAATGTGTTGGTGGCTAGTTGTTGGTTTCAATGGTAGAGGAATTGGTGGAAGCTTATTTACCAAGAGATCATACTCATCATAGAGTTGGTGGATAATGGCCTAGAGAGCTTTGTAATTCTATGTGTCATGCCCATGTGTCCTATGATAAGATTTGATAATCATTGTACTAGGTTGGCTTCAAACCAAGTGGATCAAAAGGTTTGATGGGAGGTAATGTGAGGTAGAAGGTCTACAGTTACCTTTGAATAATGGTTGTATAGGATTCTACTAGAGGCAACAAAGGTTTTGGGCTCATGGTTTTGGTTGGTAAGATGGGTGTGTGGGTGGTAATATGTTGGATGAAATATGGCTTAGCTAAGGTGGTTTAAATATATGGTATTGGCCTCAGTATGTTGGTAGTTGAGGCAACCAAATTTGATGGTCTGACTAGTTATGATTTGGGAAGGACTGATGCATTGGCTAATAAATGTGTTAGTGTAATCAATGGTAGTGGGAGACATATGTTGAAAGGGGTTTATTTTTTAAGCAAAGTGGAATGGTGAGGCCCTAATATAGAGGGAAAGGTAGAGGGAGGTGGAGGCTTAGTCATGTGTCCTTTTAATGCTTTCATCCTCTTGGTTGGTGTGTGTTGAGATTTGGGTATATGCTTGGGTGAATTTAAGTCTACTTTCAAGGAGGGGTGAACCAAACTTTGAGTAAGGAAGGCACCAAGAGTTTTGAAAGGTTTAGTTTGTAAGGGGATGGCGTTTTTGATTGACTGATAAGTTGAGGGGTTTCTAGAGGTTCACATTGGTTTAAGAGGTGGTGGAGAGATAATGGATTAGTTGGTTAGAGGCATGCTAGAAGGTTTAGGTTTGTTGATGGAGGGAAGCCCTAACTATTACCAAAAAGTGGTTTGATCCATGTCTAGTTTTAAGGCAAATTCAATGTACTAATGTGGAAAAAAGTTTGTGTACTAGTCCTAATTCATGGGTAGTTGATGTAATAGATATACTTATTGGTTGGGGAGGATGGTTGGCAGTTGATTAATTTCTTGAGGTGAGGAAGGTAGGGTTGGGATAGATAGCTCCTCTATTGAAGGTACTGGTGGAACCACTTCTCCTCTAGGGATGATGTCTATAGGTGTAGTAGTTTGTTTGGTAGTTGGTAAAGGTGGTGAATCAAGAATGTTAATTTATATAGATGTTTTAGTTGAAGTAGTATGTGATGATTATAAGACTTATATGAGGGTAGCTAGGGAGAAAGGAACCTCTTTGGTTTGGCTATCTAAAGGATGGTAAGGTGAATCCATTACCTCGATAAGTGAGGTGGGGGAGGAATGGGTAGATTGGTTGATCAGGTCCTCATGGATAGGTGTATCATAAACCATGTTGACCATGTGGGCCTTATGAGAGTATTTAGCTAGTGTTCCTCAATTTTGATAGGGGCATGGTTGAGAAAAGGTTTCTTGAAGATGTCAAGAGCTTAATTTTGAGGGGCATTAGGATTATCCCACATGAGTTCCCCTTTGTTGATAAGACTCTAAACAATATTCTTTAAATTATTACATCAATTAATGTCATGTCTAATTACCCAATGAAGAGCATAGAGGTCATTCTCATTGTACCAAGTAGGTGATGGATGAGAAGAATCATATTGTTGGGGAGGTTTGATAGGTGGAAGTTGTATAAGGTTAACTTTTAGTAGCTTCTCCAAAACTGAGGTGTAAGATTTTCCAAGTGGAGTGAATTATATTTGGTTGCTTTGGTTTGGGTTTCTTGCATTTTGATTAGAGGTAATGAGATATTTTTGTTGGTTGATATTGGGTGGAGGGGTGGTTTTAAGGATGATAACATTTGTGGTTCCCCTAGTTTTGGTTCTGGTATTGGCTTGGTTGCCTAGTTCAAAGGAAGATGTTTCATTGGTCTTAAAGGTAGAGCTTTTTTTTTTTTCATATCTTCAATTTACCCTTATCTATGGCCCAATTTTATAGTTTACATGCCATGGTAAAGGCCTCATCAAAGGTTTTCAAGTTCTAGACAAGTAGTGTAGAAGATATATGTTTGGCACAAGATCAAGTGAAAATTTCTATAAGTTCATGTTGAGGCAAGGAGAATGAAAGCTGATTAATCAAGCTTATCCAATGGACAACAGAATTTTCAATGGACTAATCATCAAATTTCCTAATAAAATAGAGGTTTTTGATTGAGACCTTATAGGAAATGTTAATGGAAAATTGATCCAATAAGACTTTTTCTAGTTGGGTAAAAGAAAATATGGAATTCTTGGTGAGGGCATTATACCAGTCAAGTGTTGGGCCATATAAAGATAAGGGAAAGTTTTGAAGGAGAAGGGAATCATCATAAGAAATCATGTAACATGCATGCCTAAAATCCCTAAGGTGTTGTTGGGGGTCCTCCTTGCTTTGAAATTTGGTAGATTTTGAAATCTCTCATTGAGGAGGGTAAGGTCTGATGGGGATAAAAGGATGAATACATTTATTATAAATATGATCATAGGATAAGATGTTATGAGCTCCTAAAATGGATGACTAAAGGTTGGTCATCTTATCCATGAGCATTTTCATTAGGTTAGTTTGAGGCGGTGCACCAAAAGGATTGTAATTTTGATATTGTGGTTGAGATTGGGCAACATATTGGTAATTATTTGGTAGTTGAGAGGCTACCACATATTGGAATGTGGATGCTAGAGGTTTGGTAGGGTAGGTGGTTGATGGTGGTTGGGTAGTGGGTACATACACTTATGGGTTAGGGATGTATCATATATTGGGTGAAATTGGTAACTACTAAGAAGTCCTTATGGATTGGGTATGGGTGGTAGTTGGGTTGGTGACAATAGGGGATGTAGTGACATTTGTGCTAATGGGTGGTGAGGTAGAAGGGATAGATACCCATAATATTGGTAAAGGGGTATTAATTGATGGGCTAGGTTTAATAGAAGGGAGGTTGGTAATGCTAGTGGTAGGTGCTTCAAATACAAGTGGGACATGATGGGTTAATGGTTGGGTTATCCCCAAGCTAAAGGAGTCATTAATAGGAGTGGAAGGTGTAAGGGTAATGGCTAGTTAGATAGGTTGGTTCTTATCCATGGCATCAAAATGGTTAGTAGACAAAGATTCTTGGGTGGTCAAAGGTTAGGTGGTGACCATGGCAATAGGGATACCCTCCATAAGGTGGGATGGCATGCCATAAGGAGGATCTTAAGGTGGATTTGAAATTAGGATATGGTGAGAAGAGGTGTTAAGATAGTGTAGAAGGGCCACTGGATTGTTGTCTAGAAAGTTGGAAAAATCCATGTCTCCTTTGGGAAATACCTAAGGGAAAGTAGGACTTCCCAATGGAAAAGGTAAATCTTCTAACTCAAAGACATACTCCATAGATGAAGAGGTAGAAGAGGTTTATTTAAATGATGGGTTTTGTTTTACCATGTCTCTTTACTGCTAATGAGTGAGAACCATACAAGAAAAAAAGGGGAGAAAAACAAGAACAATCTCACCACTCAAACAAGAAGAAGATAAGAAAATGAAGACACAAACTATGAAGTAAACTTAAGCCTAGAGGTTAGTTTTAGTCTCACTTTCAGTTTATGCCTTAGTTTATGAGAATGTGTGATAGAAGTTGGCTTGTAGATCAGGTACTATAGAGGAATTTTATGGTTGGTTTTGGGTTGTTTAGGTGCTCAAAAGGATATATGTTGGAATAAATATGTGGCTTGGTATTGGGGCCTATCCCCTCACTTCATAGTCTTACAGTGATAAGGGTATCAGGTGCTTAGCCAATATATATTGATGTCTAGAGTTTATACTTAACCAGAAAGTTGAGTTGGTTATCCTCTTGGTAATAACCTCTAAGTAGGATTGCCAAGAATGGGTAAGGTGACCATTCGGTGATGAAATCCTAGTCATTCCTTGTCTCAAATTATTTTAATGTTTGATTGATGAAAGTGGTTTAGCTAGTGTGTGTAACAAAAGTGATGCTATGATAATATTATTGTGCTTTAATTAAAAGTGAACTAATGTTAGAAGAAAGCAACATATGTAGTTGATTTTAAGCCCAAAAGAAATTTTAGTTTCAATTTTGATCACAAATAGAGAGAAAAGCATACAAATTCAAAGAGAACATGAATAGAGACTCTAGGTCCCATCAAGTGTGCCATAATGTTTAAGAGTATTTTTTAGTTTTTAAGGATCTTAAGAAAGAAAAGAAACTCAATACATGTGTGGTTGAAAAACTTGTTTGGTTGTGTGTGCATTGAATCAAAAGATGTGACGATCTCCTCTTTATCTTGGGAGGAATACCTACAGATAAGAGAGCACTAAGGTAAACTTGTTCATTAGATACAAAGTAAGGTGGATTGTGTAGAAAGAGCTAGATCCCAAAATTGAGAGCTTACTTAAGGTTGTTAATCCACCTATTTTAAACAATTAAGTTGATAAAAGTGGAAATAAGATACATCAATAATAGAAGATTACTGAAATCAAATACAAGAAAAGCTTATTCAGAAAAGAGACTAGAAATGATCTAATTAGTGATAAACTAATTAGTACTAGTGTTAATAGGTCTAGGTATGGATTAGAAAATTAAAAGGGGCATATGAATAGGTAGGGACATATAAAATTGAATTTGGTTAGGTGTAAGAGGGTCAAATTATCCTGATAATTATTTATGCCACAGGTGATCATCATTGGTCATTCAACCATCACTAGTCAAGGGTAACCATCACCAATCAAGTGACCATCATTGGAGATGGGTAATCATCACCAGTCAGGTAACCATCACTGATTGCCTATCAATGAATCTAGAAGTGAAATTGGGGTTTGGGTTTACTGATTAATGGGATATGGAAAGTGGATTTTGGGAGATAGATTAAGATTGGAATGAAAACATGGTAAAAGGATATAATAAAATAAATACTTGTCTTACCAAAACATAGTGGATGGGTGGTTGATGCAAATTTTCTTATTAGTGGAATCGAGGTTGATTTTAGTAGTGTAATGGTACTTGGGAGCTTAGTGGAGGGTCAACAAAAAGTAGGCTCCCTATGTGATGACTAATAGCACTAGATGATGTGGATTGACTTGTAAAAATATATTTTGGATACAAAGAGCTCTTGATAAGAATTGTATATGGTTTGACTTCCTAGGCCTCTCTCTCTTATAGGCACAAACAAGAGGTGGAAGTGTTTGTCCAAACTAGACTTGAAGAAGGATTTTAAATATAATTCATCCATGAAAAGGGCTCATAATTAGATTTAGACTACCATATTTATAAAATAAATGTAGTGATTTTCATGTAATTTTCATGATAAGTCTAGGGTATCCAACTTGACCATCACCAGTTAGGGTGACTATTATTGGTCACCCTGACCATCGTCAGTTGAGGACCTAGGAAAAAGATAGGTTAAAATGGGTGAAAAGGTGAGTTAATCCATAAAAGTCACTCCCATGACTATGGATTAGGTATTTAGGTTAGGCTAGGTATTTTTATCAAGTTTTTAGGTGTAGCCGACAAAGGTTCAAGAGAAACCAAAGGTATTATGATGACTATGACTATGTGTGTAGTTTTCTAGTGTCTACACTCATAACACAATAGTCAAAATACATACTAGGAAGATAATATAGGTATAAACCAAGTTATTAATTTGTATTACCTTTAATTTGATTGGACTACAAAATTTTAGTAAGTTCTGATAGTGTAAACTAATTTTACTACACAAACCCTATTTTTAGGGTTTCATGCATACATAAAGGGTTGAGAGGCTTAAAAATTCAATATATTGAGTTTTTGAGTATTTAAAGGATTAAAAACATGACCAATAGGTCTATATATACTCCATAAAACTTCTCCAATAGGTGAGACACCCTATTTCACCCATTCCATGCTTCAAATTACAAAAATGCAGAAGATTGTGTGTATTTTCATTGATTATGTAGGGTATAGACTAGTGAGTTTGTCTTTCATAAACCTTAAAGGGTTAAAAATGGTATGTTTTTGACTTATTAAATTTAATAACATCATCAAAAATTTACCAAATTCTTATGTAATCCCATCCTCATCAACAAACACCTTTCTCTAGTAATAGATCTTCATATCTAGGCTTGTTTAGTAGGCTAGTTCAACACAATACTTGAATAACATATTTTACCTCATAATATCACCATATAAAATATTTAATATATTTAATTATGTGGATACAAATAATAATACCAAATTTTATCCATTTTTTCAGGGTAGAACTCCCAAAAAATGGATTTTGCCTTCAAAAGCCTTAAATGAGGGTATCTCTCCCTACACAGACCCGAGAGGGCTCATAATTGCTTCATGGTTTATAAGGGATATGATAAACCACTTTAAAAGTTTTTTAGGCTATATTATAACCCCTTATACCTTTGATTATCATCAAATAACCTTACTACCTCCTTTGTTCCCTCTTTTAAACAAGGATCTTGTTTGACTGTTTGCATAAACAAACATCCATATGATTGTTTACATTTAAAGGAAAAGAGAGATGTTATAAGATTTATTTAAAGATTAAAAACATTTTTTAAGGGTAATAATATATTTTACTTACCCAAAAAACACTTACTTCACTTATCAAAACCTCTTTTGACTTGGTTTGAATCCCTCAACCAACCTCTATTTGACTCTGTTGTCTCAAACAAACAATGCCTACTTACAAGGAAGTAAGATGATGTTATAGGTTTCCTAGAGAGTCTCACACCTATATGAAGATTAATTTGAACTTTAAAAATGATATATACTTGATCTAATTTCATTAATGGAATTCAATCCATCCAAACTCCTTCCTATCCTCTAAGGTCTCATTTGACACTCCTTTTCATTGGCCACCTCCAAAGTTTCAACACAGTCCTCCCAAAGGTGAAAACCAATTGATTTAATTGATTTTATATACTATTATTATATTAAAATTTGGTATTTTTATCTATTTTATTTTTGGTTCACTAGTATTCATCAATCATAGTAGTAAAAGGCTAGCCACGAAGACTGTAACTGGTGGGATTCACTCTTGTTTCAAAAGGGGATCCAGTCGTCATGGTATATTAATGTAATTTTAATATTTATAAATAAATTATATTTTATAACATATTATTTTTGTACATATATTTTTGAAAAGTGGAAATATGAGGAGTATTTTGAAAGGTCCACATGGTGGGTCCTCAAGCCACCACATGGCCTGCCACCACTTCATATTATTTTCTAAGTCATATGTCAAGTTCAAGATTAATATGAAAACTCATGACTACATTCCACATTGCTAAGGATTGAGTTAACCTTCCATATATTAAACCAAGATCTAGCTTGAGCTCTAACTCAAAAATAACTCATAGTTGGCTTAACAACCATCTAAGCCAAACTTAGATCTCCCAACTATGCCACCAAAATAGATTTATGCTAGCTCGAAGACCAAGATCATATCCTATGTGGATTGTCTAAGCCAATCTTGAATATTCTACATCGAGTCAGGTAAAATAAGAAAGTCAATCATGACCTAAGCCATGGTTTAAACTATTAACAAATATTATTTAAAGGCTTTATAACCATTTAATTGTAGTAAATGTGGGATTTATATCCTATTGGAAAATGAGAAGGCTTGAATATTTAGTGGTATCTTGAGTTAGAGGCTCAGGATAATATAGATATGGTGAGTCATAGGTGGTAGACTGTTAATGAACATAGCTAAGCCTATATTGGTATTTTGGTCTATATTTTAAATCCATTAGCTTTAAAATATGGAAGACTGAGAGTTGAGTTTGTATTGAAGAAGTCCTTGAGCTGAGTTGAAGGAGGATTTAGATGATTATTTAGTCTCAAAGGAATGTAGGGGAGATAGGTACCTATTTGGAAGGTTGTTTAAGCCTAGGGCAATAGTGGGTTATGGCTTATGTGTCATAGCTAGAGATCATGGTGTGACTATTGATTAATATAGTCTTGATAAACATGACAAAACTCTTCTTCCATTTTGGTATGGCCATATAGCCATTAACATATCTCACCTTTGGGTAGCTCACCATTGAAATCTCAAAATTGGAATGAGAATGGTGAGGATAGTACATCAAAACTCAATCATGGAAGGTAAATGCATCAGTTTATAAGGCATTTAGACCATGAATGCTTGGGATGCAAATAAGCAGATTGAGTATTGATAGAGCTGATGTGTATGCTTAATATATAGTTCCCAAATAAAGAACAAAACCATATGCTTGTTGGTGTACTTTTGATCCATAGGTAGAGATAATTCTATTTGTCATCATGGTTCTGAGCCATTGTAGGTCTTTACAATGCCTATATGGTGAGACTTTTAGGCTATGTGCATATGATGTGTGAATTTTGGACATATTAAACCTATTGTATAATGATTTAGGGCCATGGGTCAGATATTATAATGACATATTAGAGATTTATAAAATACTTAGACCTGAGAGAAAATGTTACTATGTTTTCTTCTATTTTTTATGGCTTTGGCCATGGAAGATATAAACGTGAGAGATGATGATTTGTTTTGGTTAAACAAACTTGAGTCTATGAGGAATATATTTACATATTGGGTTATTAAAGGATTTAAAAGTATTTAAATGATAGATTACACTCCTTATTATCATTATTCCTATTTAAGAGCTTTTTTAATACACTCTAATAGAGAATTTCCTGAATGCATGGAGAAGATAAACAGGTGCTACAGATCTTGGTAGAAATTATTTCTTACCAGTTTTAGAGTCTTTAGAGTCAATTATAACACTATTTATAGGTTCCAAAAATCCATTTTGATGTAACTTTGTTAATTGTGTATATACATCATTTATAATAGATCAGTTAGTAATTACAGACCTAGAGACGTAGCCCAGATGGGTGAACTCCATTATCAAGTTTATATCTATTTTTCCATTTTAGTTATTTATAAGTTTTAGTTTATTAAATTTAGTTGCAAATGAATTATTGAGACATTAAGGATATTACGGAAAGTTATAAAAAGGACACAAATCAAGAGTATTAAAATGGGAAATGAATTTTCAAAGTTTTATAACCACTTCATTCATTCCTAGAATTCTACATCCAATTCTATTTTAACAAAGGAATTAAGATTCTCAATATCTAATTTTTAAAATTTGTTGGATTTATCTAAAAGATAAACCTAGTTTTTGGATCAGTTTTGGTATTAGAGCAGGTTTATACAAGACTTGATTTAGTTGTTGATATAATTCATTTTTATGAGTTTTTAGATATTAGATTCTTGATATTGTTATTTTTTTTATTTGACCATATAGGAAGGCTAATGCAAAGGAAGATTGGAAGACATTCCAATTTTCTAGAAGAAGATAAGCTTATAACAGCCAAGGTTCTAAAACCACTAGCCTTACAGGATCAATATGGATGAAGAACACAACAAATTATCACTTGAAGGTGAGAGATGGTGTTGAGAGAGGATTAACCTTTCTATCTTGGGAGGTATTTAGATAAAATGCAAGGCATTCTTAGTGATGCACATCTAAGAGAAATCAATTGTAGTTCCATTACTAGTCTTACATAGAGGTCAGATTGAGGTATGATGGAAATCTGATTTCATATTGGTATTAACATGATATTTTGGTCTTTGATAATTAGTTGTGTAACCTTTATTTTTGGATAACTAATCATACTTTGGAAGCCTATAGGAATAATTGAAATGACCAGTTCCATGGTAAGATATGGAAATGGTAATAAGGCATTGTTTAGAAAATTAAAAATGTTTTTGCACTTTATGGATTCAGTTGTTAATTGGTTTATGTTTAACAAATTTGTTAAGAGTTGCAGGAATAAAATAGGAAGTTGTTTGAAGACCAATAATATGTCAACCAATACTCAATAGGTGCACATCATATTTTATTTAGAGGTATACATTATTTGTAATGTAACTATGTTTGCACATTTTTTGGTTGAATCCTTTGTGTAAGGTTGCTTTGGAATTAAAATATGACTTTGTTTGGAATTGATTTTAAAGACATTTGAAAATGAAAATGGATCATATAACTCTCATAAGATAAAGTTGATAAGATTAAACCTTTTATTTAGCTATGGAACTAAGTAGAGGGAACAACCTTATGGATAAAATGGTTTAATTGAATAGTTTTGATAAATCATAACTATAGTATTGAGTAGTATGCTTAGTTTCACTTCAAAACACTATTTTAGGGAAATTCCTAATTATTTTATTTAGGAATGAATTTTGATAATCCTACTATTGTGGAAGGATGTTATTTCTATCTCTTAATACAATTTTTCTACTATGATAAACATTTTGGGAAACTAAGTTGGATGAGTGTTGGAGGTATGAAATAGGGAGCATTCAAATGGTTAAGGAAACCTCGAGACATGTTTAAAATTCTTAGTTTTCTCCTCAACTTTATAGGCTATTTTGATTATAGATACTTGCATAGTTTGTGAATTTGTAAAGAAGCTCTTATTTGTGAATTGTTCAGTTATAACCTTAGGATAGGCAAATTCATTGCACATTTTTATACTTTGTAGATACGTTTAAGTCCCAATGTATCTTGGGTGATGTTTGTATTACAATTTTCTTACACACATGTATGTTTGTCATATAAATCATGTAGATATACTTTTAAATACCCATATATGGGCAATGTTTGTAAATACAAGTATACATATGTTTCAACTATTTACAAGTCCTATAGGGGTATGCAACATTTTTTACTTATATCATGTTGATAATAACGAGAACACCTTAAACTTCATATAGTACAGAGGTTGAGAGAATTTGCTGGATTAAATGACTATTTTGGGTGATATTTTATTTTAGAAGAATGGGTAAAGAGTTTTTTACTCTCCATGAGTAGGTTACAGTTTCAATTAGACAATTGATTTCTTATAGGGAAGTTTTATAACATCTTATTTATCTGATGTAGACTTGTTTTTTGAAAATGGAATTTTACTGTCATTTTGATAGATTGACTTCATAACTCCTTTATATGCTATTTTTGGCTCATGTATGTTTAGAATTAGTGTAGGAAGATTATCAATGGCAAACAAGAGAAATTACAAAGATCTATTGGGTCAGTCGGATTATTGGGACTTTTGGAGACCAAAATCCTCTTTGTGGGGAGGTCTAATTTGGAGGATTGTTAGGTCACCAGTATTCATCAGTATTAATATCAAAAGGCCAACTATGGAGACCATAACTAGTGGGATCCACTATTATTTTAGAAGGGGATCCAGTCCCCATGGTATATTAATATAATTTTAATATTTCCAATTACATTATAGTTTATACCATATTATTTTTGTACATCTCATGTTGACAAGTGATAGGATGAGGAGTATTTAGAAAGGTCCACATGGTGGGTCCTTAGACCACCATATGGCCTGCCACCACTTCATGTTATTTTTAAAGTCATGTGCCAAGTTAAAGATTAATATGCCAAATTGTGACTACATTCCACATTGATCAATATTGAGTTAACCTTTCATACACTAAACCAAGATCTAGCTTGAGTTCCAACTCACAAATAACTCATAGTTGGCTTAACCACCATCTAAGCCAAGCTTAGATCTCCCAACTATGCCACCAAAATATATTTTGCCAGTGAAGATTAAGCTCATATCCCATGTGGATTGTCAAAACTAATCTCAAATATTCTATATCAAGCCAATTAAAATGGCAAAGTCAAGCGTGGCCTAAGCCATGGTTTAAACTATTAACAAAGTCTATTTAAAGGCTTGATAAGAATTGAATCTCAATAAATGTGGGATTTATATCCTATTGGAACATGATAAGGCTTGGTCATTTAGTAGTAGCTTAAGTTAGAGGCTTAGGATAATATAGATAAAATGAGTTGAAGGTGGTGGACTGTTAATAAATAGAGCCAAGTTTGTGTTGGCATTTGGGTCTATGTTGTAAGGACATTTACATTACAATATGGATGTTCAAGAGTCAAGTCTATATTAAATAATTCCTTGAGCTGAGTCGAAGGAGGATTTAGATGATTCCTCAATATTAAAGGAACGCAAGGGAGATAGGTGCCTATTTAGAAGGCTATTTAATCCTAGGGTGATAGTGGGTTAAGGCCTATGTGCCATGGCTAGATATTATGGCATGACTATTTATTAATATAGTCTCGAGTGACATAATAAAAGTCTTATTCCATTTTGGTATGGCCATATAACTATTGGAAAAGCTCACCATTGGGTAGCTCTCCATTGAAATCTCATAGTTGGAATGAGCATGATGAGGATGGTACAACATAAATCAAGCATATAAGGTTATTGCTTCAGTTTATAAGGCCTTTATGCCATGGATATATGGGATGTAGATACATAGATTGAGTATTGATAGAGCTTACATTTATGCTTAAGATAAAGTTACTAAATAAATAATGATAACATACACTTGTTGGTGTACTTTTGAGCCATGGGTAGAGATAATTCTATTTGCTAGCATGGTTATGAGCCATTGTGGCTCTTTACAACACCTATATGGTGAGACTTTCAGACTATGGGAGTATGATGTGTGAATTGTGGACACATTATGCCTATTTCATAATGATTTAGGGCCACAAGTGGATATTATAATGACATGCAGGATATATATATATATATATATATATATATATATATATATATATATATATATATATATCCTGCATGTCATTATAATATCCACTTGTGGCCCTAAATCATTATGAAATAGGCATAATGTGTCCACAATTCACACATCATACTCCCATAGTCTGAAAGTCTCACCATATAGGTGTTGTAAAGAGCCACAATGGCTCATAACCATGCTAGCAAATATATATATATATATATATATATATATATATAATGCACAAATTCAAGATAGAATGCCATTACATTTTCTTCTTTTTTATATGGCTTTAGCCATGGAAGATATAAATGTGAGAGATGATTATTTGTTTTGGTTAAATGGACTCGAGTCTATGAGGAATGTATTCACATATTAGGTTATTAAAGGAGTTACATGTATTTAAATGATATATAACACTCCATATTATCATTATTCCCATTTAAAAGTTTTTTTTAATACACTCAAATAGAGAATTGCCCAAATACATGAAGAAGATAAATAGGTGCTATGAATTTTGATATATGTTATTGCTAACCAATTTTAGAGTCTTAAAAGTCGGTTACAACACTATTTATAGGTTATAAAAATCCATTTTGATGTAATTTGTTAATTTATATTTACATCATTTATAATGGATCAGTTCATAATTATAGACCTAGAGATGTAGCCCAAATAGGTGAGCTTCATTATCAAGTTTGTGTCTATTTTTCCATTTCAGTTATCTCTGGGTTTCAGTTTATTAAATTTAGTTACAAATAAATTATTAAGACATTAAGGATATTGCATAAATTTATAAAAAGGAAATAAATCAAGAGTATTAAATTGGGAAATGAATTCATAAAGTTTTATAACCACTTCATTCATTCTTAGAATTCTGCATCTAATTCTATTTTAACTAAGGAATTGAGATTCTCAGTATCCAATTTTTAAAAGTTGTTTGATTTATCTAAAAGATATACATAGTTTATGAATCACATTTAGTCTCAATGATTTCTAAAACTTCAAAAGTTTCCCTATAGGTTTCAAATCCTTAAAATTTCTAATTGGTAGTTTTTCTCTACTTGGCTATAACTCCTGTATTTGGGTTGGATGTAAGTTACATTTGTATTCATTAATCCCTTTAAGGATATATTGGTCTTTATACCCTAGATATTTATGCAACCTAACCAATCCTCAAGCTTTCCAATACCTTTGATGATCAAGTAGGCTTAGTAGCCTAGAAGAGTCTTCATATTTACAAAATAGGCCTTCCTTGAGATAAGACAAGCCTATAGGTGGTCTCAAGGACACCTGAGGCTATCCTTATTTGATATTTTATGACTTGAATAATATTAAGTTAGGACCTTAGGCCTTGAATATATTGGCTACACTAGACCATGCATTTATAAGGTGTTGTTAACCCTTGGAGGTGACTATCCTCAATGGCCTGTAGGTTCATCCTATATGGACTGAGCTAAAACTAAACCTTGATAAAGTCTCAAAACATTGATAATGAACCTGTAATTGAACCCTTGAATCATTAATGTGACCCTCACTTATTTAAAGCCATTTATGATGAATACATGCCTCCATTTTATAATTTTAGATATACAGGTCACTTTGAGGCTTAGATCCTATAGAGAACATTGAATGAACACAATGAACAATTTCATGATTTGGGATCCTTCAAACATTATGACCCTCTAATCACACAACCTTCTTCTTTTGCAAGGTAATACCCTTATGTGATGGACTCATAATGGATGCACTTGGATTTCTCCAAACTCCTTGAAACATTACTATTTTTTATCATCAAAATGGGCTAAGTCATTGTTTTGATACTGTTAGGGATTTTGTCCCTAAATCTCAATCCTTCAATCTATAAATGTGTCATATCTTAGAGCTAACTAGTGTGAGGTGGAAGTGCATCTATATGTGAGTTTTCTTGTGTCACCAAAAAAACCTCTTTATCTTCATAAAGGTTATCAACCATATGATAACATAAGCCCTTACCTCTCACTATCTTAGTAACCTTAATCTCCACATCCATGACCTTAGTATTATGACCAACCCTCTTCTCATTTAAATATTTGTTAAGAAGGAAGTCTCTCACTCTAGAATGAGAGACCATAAGATTTATTTTTCTATTGGAGAGCATTGGTCTAAACTTTTTAAATCTTATTACCACTACAAGGACTTAATTTTTTATAAAAGTATACCTTACCTCATACCCTTTAAGACCCTACCTAAAAAATGTAATTGGTTGCTCAAGTCCTTCATGATTAGTTTGCATTAACATAACTGATATATTGTTAATATTGAAAAAGGCATATAATATGAAATCCCTTGAGAAATCATGAGTCATGAGCATAATTACTTGGGCAATGACTTTCTTTATGGCCTCAAATCCTGCTTTACCTTAATTTGACCAAGTGAATACTTGAATCTTATTTATCATGGAAGTAATGGGTTTGAATAAACTTATAAAAATAGGTATAAACCTCCTCATGAATTTTATCTTTCCAAGGAAACTTTGAAGTCCCTTCTTATTCTTGGGTAATGATAATGCTAAGATAACACTTATTCTATCAGGTCAATAACTAGTCCTTACTTTGAGATAATATGTCCAAATAATTTGACCTCATGGAAAATAAACACACACTTCTTGGGATTCATTGAGATCCCATATTCTCTACATCTTTCAAAGATCAGTCTTAGGTGATCCAAGTTCTCACTAGGCTTCTTAGAAAAAATTATTATGTCATCAAAATAGACAAGTACCATATGATTTAGCAATCCTTGTAAATCCATGTCCATGGCTCTTTGAAAAATGGACTCAGTATTTGATAGGCTAAAAGGCATATTATGATAAGCATATGTGCCTCACTTTATGGTGAAGGTAGTCTTGTATTGGTCATCTTCTCTTACCAACACCTAATTGTATCCTCAGCACCCATCCAAAAGAGAGAAGCATTCTAAACTAGCAACCATTTGATGGATTTTCTCCATGGATGGTAAGGGTTAATGATATTTTAAAGAGACCCTATTCAAGTATCTAAAGTCAACACATAATTAGATCTCACCATTATTATTTATCACAGGTATCAGGTTGGCTACCCATGAGGAGTGCATGATGGGAAAAATGATATTGGACTCAATCAATTTAATTAGTTCTTTCCTAATTAGCTCTTCAATTTTTAGATTGATAGGCCTTTGATTCTACCTAATAGACTTGACATTGACCTCCAAATTTATAGTGTGTTGGGATAGCTTGGTATCAAAGCCTCTCATATCATTATATTCCCAAGCAAAAATGTCTGAATATTCCTTTAAAATTTTAATGAAAGCATGCCTTTCTACCTCATTGCCTGCCTTCCCAAACTTGAGGATCTTGTCTTTAGAGATAAGGATTCTTTCATATTTTTATTCATTAGTATACATCACTATCTTATCTTTCCTCATATGGTCTCCCTCATGAAAAGACCTTCATTGGTGACCATCCCTTTAAGAATTTTGTTAGACCTTGGCTAAATTTTTTTAACCTCATATTGATGTTTACATTTACCTTGATTCATTGAGGAAAACTCTACCTCCTGTTGCAAGAAGCAAACAATTTGCTTGTCACTCTCAAAGACTTTCTACTGAGCCTCATTATCTAGAACTGATGACCTTACAACCACTTTGAATTGTGTCTATATATTAGATTTCTTTAACTCATTTGGGATGTCCAATTGAGCTCCCATAGCTTCCAACCTATCATCATGTTGATTTCGGTTCCTTAACACTACTTGGATGTTGAAGGATTCAAAGTCTTCAAGGATATCCCACACTCTATGTTTGTAAGACTTTATCAAGGGGTTCTTTGTGGTATTTTAGCCTCTAACCTGATGTAATATCATCTCACTATCCCCATACACTTGTAACTACTTGATTTTCCTCTTTCCATCCCATTGAAGGCCATGGTAAGGACCTCATACCCAACTACATTGAAAGAGCAACTAAATTAGAACCTATAAGATGAGAAGTACTTTTTATTGGAGGGAGATATCAGCATCACACCTATACCTACTCCATGCTTTCTCCTTGAGCCATCAATTATTTTAACATAAACTAGTAGCATCTACCTATGGTCTAGTGAGGGATGGCATGAACTCATTCCTTCATGTAAGTAATAGGCTCTCATGTCTCTTTATTCAACACCTTCTAAAGGGTTAAGTAGCTGATTCTCACTCCATAACTCATCTAAGAACAATTAGTTATCCCTTCAGGATGAGTGCCTAGTTCTTGACCAACTAGTTGGTCATCTTCATATATAATGGTACAATTGATGTTTGGGCTACTTGGCTATATTTCAGTATTTTTATGCTTAAATTTTGAAACTTTTAAACTATAATAGTGTTTAAAAAAAGGGATAGGATTACCTGTGTGATAGAAGATGGTTGGTTACACACCATAGACCAATCTTTGTGGGAAATACTCTTTGGTTGGGGATGAATGACCTACAAATCACAATAATTCACAGAAAATGGATTAATAGGAAGATGAGTGGGCTACCTAGTTATAAACTAGTCCCAGGAAGTGGCACACTTTCTCAGATGGATGTTAGTCCACTATTTTCAATTAAGAAATATAATAAAGATAACAAGATAAAGATTACAAGATATAATGATGTAAAAGACAACTTGATAAAGATAAATGATTATGGATTATTCAAGATAATAGATAAAATATACAAGATATAAATGATGTAAAAGCTAATTTGACAAAGATTAGATAAATGCAGTCTATCTATGATTAAAAGATTAGATAAATGGATTATTCAAGGATAAGATGTATAAATTATTTACTAAATTTTAGTAATGGATATCAATAGATTAGGAGAGATATTTAGAAAACATAATGCAGATTATGTAGGCTTTAGGGATTGAGAATGTTATGAAAATAGATTGCAAGAATGTTTTGAAAATTTAGCAAGGGTTGATGATGATCCTATAGGATTGACATCAATTCAAATTATTCGACATTGATTTAGATGGATCAACTTCAATTCTATGTAAAATGTTAAACTTTAAAAATAGACTATAATAACATGTATTATTAATAAAATAATTAAAATTGAATGTAAAATAGTATCAGATAGAAGTAGAAGATTGTAGATTTGAAATATGAATGAATTGACGTGCAATACTTACCTTGAAAATAATATTAGCATGAGGTTGATATTGTGAATTCTTTTATCTATATTTGGGAAGAAATTCACTAGCAAGGGGTCTAACAATCACTTATCTCCTAGAGAATGTTTGTTAGTGTTTCAGGGTCCAAAATTGTAGTCTCTATCCTCCCAAGCCATGGAAGCTTATTGTGTATATATGGATCAACGTCGATCTAGGAAAATCTATGTTGATCATGGAGGATCAATGTTGATTAGCCTAATTGGTCAAAAGTTGGCTTGGGTTACTTTGAACCACATGTACCAAACTAAGTGAATGTAACACTAAGTTATTTGTATGGGTTTTTAATGAGGGTAAGTTGTTGGAAAGGTTGTTGGGAGGTTGGATAGGTTTCGTTTGTATTTGTTTTTTTATAGATTTTAGTTATTTAAAATATTTTAGGTGGTTATGGATGGTAAATAGTAATTAATAGGATTAATTACCATGGGTAAATAAGGGGTATATACATAAAATAAACAATACTTTAAGTTATGTTTTATGTATATACTTTCAAGGTGTTTAAGAGTGGTGTCAGAACTATAAGAGTTAAAATGCAAAATAAAGATTTTTGTAGGTTTATACCACATTTTAGACGTAGCCTATTTCTAGAGTCTATATTTACTTATTAAGGTGATAGCCTAAAATATTGTAGAATAAGGCCAGGGTGCTAAAATTTGGCATCTATAGGCTCATAAGGCTCAATGTGAAATTCTACAATAGGCTTAGATTTGATAGATACCTTGGTCACATACCTTGTTATGAAATCCATGAAGGACCGATCTACTACTAGATAAACCCTAATTTTATTTTTGAAGTCTCTAGATAAGCATAGAGCAAAATAAGGATGCACATCTAGAATTAATACATCTAGAGCCACTAAAATACTAGGACAAGCATGAAAGTTCAATTTTAGAACTTTTATAATACCACTAGCTTGGTTGAAGATCCATCAAGCTGTAAAAATCCATTAGATTGGGGTTCATACTTCAAACCAAGCTAATTTTTTATTGACTTTAGCATCACTGAAGTTCTTTCTCTACTATCTACCATGGAGTTGTGTACCAAAGAGTCACTAATGATTATATAAGTATAGAAGGGAGGAGGTTTGACCACTTTATTTGATTTTCCTTCATTAGTTCCTTTGGTTGCATTGGTGAGAATTACGTTTTCCTTTCTTGGTGGCTTCTTATAAATATTGATCTTTGACAAACCCTATTAAAATATATCTACCTGACTAGGCATAAAAAGTATGTCCCACATTGGCACACTCACATTACAATTTTTCATTTGTTCAACAGTATTGATGGGTAAACCACCAAAATTTGGTTGTTCTTTGGGAGATACAATCATGTTTTGGATTGTGAATTTTGGGGTACAAAGGCAATCCCTTGGTTCTAATTATTTTGAGTTATTAGAACCTTTGGAGTAGTAGTAGGTCCATTTGGATTTGATAGTAAAGGATTAAGAGTATGAGACTATTTGACTACTTCCTAGTTACCATCCATGTTCTTTATTTTGAACCTCATATTAGCTATCAATGGAAAGTATTATTGGATAGAACTAGGCTACTAATTGGATGCATAGGACTCTTCTTACTCATAATTAATCATTGTAGTACCTAGCTAGTTTAGTCCTTCATTAGGCCCTTAGACTTGTTGAGTCTTTTTTAATTTTGTCATCATAGGTACTTGTATGTTTTGAGCCATAATAGCTTGATTGAATCTATAACTAGTACCCTACTATCATTGATCATTGAAACCCTGATTGAACTTAGTGTTTGGGATAATGGATTGATCAAATGATTGATTATAATAAATAGTGCCTTCACCTTCTTGAGAAATGTTATTTTGAATAAGAACCAAAGTATTAGATGTAGTTTCAATATTTAAATTGTATTTTTTTTGTTTAACATAGTTATGCTACCCTTATCCTTGGCCATCTCCTTGGAAATTTCCTTTTTAGGGTGGCATATTAGCTTGATAAGACTGTTGAGGCTAATATGGACCTTGATAAGGTCTATTAAACTGAGATTTTTGTCTCTTTAAATTCATCAATTCATTTCCCAAGGATTGAAACATGATATTAAGCTCTTGGAAGTTCTTGTGTTCTTGGGAATCACTAGATTAACTAGTTTAAGCCTTTTTCATATTTGGTGTAGGTATGGTAGCAAGTATTGGCATAGGTGGAATGGAAACAAGGGTGGGAATAACAATAGGAGGTGGTTGAATCTCAAGAAACAAAAGCATTGGTGGACAAGGTGTAAGCTTTCCATCTTGTATTAGACTATTCTCTACTTTGATTTCCACCTCATAAGCATCTGATAGTGTGTTTCCTCCCGTAGATTGAATCATTACTACAATATCATTATTGAGAGCTTTCAGATAGTAAAGGAAATCATAGTTAGGAGAAGGCCTAATAGATACTGGAATCTTATCCCTTGTATTTTGAAACCTAGTATTGAAATCATACAAAACCTCATGAGGAGCCCTCCTGATTGTAGTTAACTTATTTAGAAAGTGACAAATGGCCACTCTTATCTTCAAACCTTTTACACAAGGTAGCTCCTAACTAATCCTATGATGTGATGGAATTAGAAGTAAGGTTTATATGCTAATCCAGGGCCTTTCCCTTGAATGAGATGATAAATAAATTAATAGCCATATTATCTTAAGTGATGTTATGAATATTGCAAAATTTGGCTATTTATCTGAGGTGCTTAAAAGGGGTTGTAGATAGGTCTACTATAAAGTAAGGAACACTTTTAAGGGATTCCACTAGGATATGATCATATTGATTAAGATACAAATGAATTTTTCCATTGAAATTCATAAAAGGCAAAGCTCTTTGGGTATCCATGGTAGTAAAAGGACCCAACAAAGATCTTGCAGAGGTAAACTTAGAAACTAGTTTAGGAGGAAAATTTCCTTTCTATGGATGAGTGTTAGTAAATCTTAATATTTTTGATAAGTTAAAAGTTACTTCAACTAATTAAAAAGGAATACATCTTGAATATGATCTTTTAGTGACCTTTGGCATGAAATATAACTACTTCTCTACCACTAAAATGTTGAGTGTTCTTTAGAGTCACCAAATACTAAAAGATGAAAGCTATAATTTCTAAAAATTGATCAAACCAACATAAAAATTGACCAATATTATTCCAAATAGGTCCTATTGGGAATGAGAAAAACTATTATATAATATAATTTCACCCTTGGGGGAGATTTATTAATGCTCTCTCACTCCCAATTAGAATATTAGAGAAACCTCAGGCTATGGGTATCCAGCAATGGGGTTGAACCTATGGAGAAGGCTAGCTCCCTCTTGGTAGATCACCTAAACTAATACTTCTACTTAGAAAAGAGATAGAGAGGGGGTAGAGGATGAATAATAAAATTAAAATGGTGATACACCAAATGTATTGATACTCACATAAGCATTAAATAAACACTAACTCAACATAAGATAATTTTTGTTCACACAACCTCATAAACTAGCTAATTTTCATAAGTGTTTCATAAAATAGTCTCACTAAGTAATGAATGAAGCAAAAAAGAACTCTAAAATTCACACCAATCATCCATTAATGAAGGAAAGAGATCAAGTTCAAACCTAAAAATAACTTGAAAACACCTCAAAATAGGCAAGAAAGAACGATAATGGACATGGAAGAACACTTCTTCACAAGGCCATCATGAACAATCTTGGTAAACATAATTTAGAGGCAAGAGATAGGTGAAATATTATATTTATTGCTTCAAAAGGTATTTATTACAAATTTTGATGAAGTTTATCCTTGTAAAATGAGATATCTTGCACAAATGGGGGAGAAAAGGGAGATATAGGAGAAAAGAGGAAGATAGAGAGAAGAGACAAGCAAATATAATTAAAAAAATGATACACAACCACTTTCATGGAGTCTTGACCACATTTGGGTTAATTATAACTAATCCTTCCTCAATGAATTAACCTTCATTAGCTCCAAATACCCTTTAAGCCCTCTCATTCGCTTAGAAGCACACTATAAGATAGAAACTTGTTGAGGATGATGATGTCATGATCCACTAAGAAGGAAAAGTCTCCAAAGTCTTTAAAAATTCATTGAATTCTTTGCTTAGCTTTTCAACCCCCAAACTCTCTCCCATGGAATTCTATGCCCCTTTCCACTTGTTCTTCTAGAAGGTGCTTGGAAAAGGTTAGTTGACTTAGTATAAAATTCTTAACCAACCATGGAGGTCGAGTTTTAAAGTTGTTTTTTTAATTTTTTATTCTATTTTAAACTTGAATTTTCTTCTCCAACTTGTAAAAAACTCCATGAAACCTATAACTCTCATATACCCCATTGATGGAGGTCACAAGCTTGAGCCACCTTTAACCAACTACCCTAAAAATTGATCCCAAGGCCATTTGGTACCTTGAAGACCACTTTTGGACCTATAGAAGACTTATATAGATTTCAATCATGCATATGAGGATAAAAATTAAGATTTATAAAATCTTCAATACCTACAACAATGGTGGAAATCACCATTAAACTTGTCAAATTCCATAAAATGTCAAAAAATTAGGTTTTTGAACCTTTAGCTTATCTATATACTGATAAAACCATTTTAAATAGCTCAAAGTGACATATAATGATGTTTTTGGTCTCATTAGACCTCTTTCATGTATTTAGACCATTTATTTCTTTGAAGTCCTACAAAAATAGTCATTTTTGAACCATTTTGGGTCTCTTAGGCACCCAAACATGTCATATCCTTATAAAAAATAGGTTTTTAAAGATATTTATGGAGTCATATACACATTATAGGTGGTTTATAAGAAATTATAGGCCATTTTATGGACCTATGAGTCTTAAAAACTCAAAACTAGTCAAAAAGCTCCTTTGTAGGCTCAAACAAGCTCACCTTCAAGATGATTGTTCATAAAATTTATACCTATATTACACCACTTATTTATATGTATATTTATTCTTTATACCCCTTAAACATCCCTGTAAATATTGGGCTCCCATGTGGAAGGTCAAAAAAGATACGCATGTAAAGATGATTACCTATAGGGTTTGCAAGCATTCTAGACATGTTTACACTCTTAATGATTTTTCATAAAACTTAGGCCCTTAAAAACCCTCAATATACAATTAAAATTACATATGGGTACTCAAAACATACTCTAATCACTTGGCCCAACTCTTTATGGTATGAACGAAATGAGGATTTGAATAAGGGCTAAAACTAGGTGTCTTTGGCCTAAAAAACCCAAATTTCTCCAAAGGACCAATTTGAAATTTCCAATTATTTTTTTAATTTAAAAAACCTTATTATAATTTAAAACATCTCATAAAAAAATTTCAAATGATCAAAAACTAACTTTGCCTTTTATGCCTTTAAGACTGCTTATGGGGTTTTGAGCTTGCCTATGGGGTTTTCATGAAGTTTGGAGTTTTAAAACTCTTTAAAGGTGTTTAAGAGGATTAAAAACATCCCATTATTCTTTTAAAATTCTTAAAAAATCTTATAACCCTCAAACACACCTTAAAATTCTAAAAGGTATGCTTCCATGAATAGTGACCATTTTGAGACATGGAGGGGATTGTGTTACAAAATTAGGAACTTAAACTTATCACATGACTTTAAAGAGATGGTTTATGAGTATATTAGGTAATTAAAACCAATATTAACAAGTTTAAAGTATTTTGGATGTGTACTTTTCCATGTAAACCTTTTTTACCAAAATTTACCTTAAGCTACCTATATGCTTCCTTCATGCCTAAACTTATCTTTCTTCAAACTTTTGCATGTAAACACTGAATGTGATCACTTAAATAGGAAAATTTAGGTTTAAAACATCATAATTTACCTTTATAATACCTTTATAAGGCTTAAAATTCTTATTATCATCTAGAATTGATAAAACTTTAACTAGCCTCTAATTGTTGCCTTCTTGACTGCAAGGGGACTATGTATACACATAATATTTTTAACTTTTATCAAATACTGACACATTAGATCTTAAAATAACCCATATATATTAAATATCTCTAAGTACACACCCTAAGTGGTATAATGGGAAAGGGTTGGGTAGACCTTTGGTTCTTTGTAGGATTGTTATCCCTTATTACCACATTATTATCAATCCAACCTGCTCTTGACACCATTCCCTAAGCTATTACTCCTCCCTTGCACACTCCATTATTTTTTCTCTTTAAATCCTAATTTTATTTCCTTAATTCCAATTTGGACTATTGGTTATTCAAGGTTGACCATGGTTGGCCCTGTACAGTTTAGAGGTATTTTTAACTTTTTGAGTTTGTTAGCCTTTCGACCAACCTAGATCAGACCTAATGAACTATCCCTAAAAACATACAGGTTCAAACATGTAAAAACATATATAACTAATGCTTTTGGTAGGATTTAGGGTAATATATACCTATAAATAAAATATCATTTCATCATTATTTCAAATATGTAATCAAGAGTTATTATTTGCTAGTGCTTCTTCACAATCTGTTCTTCCATCATTCTACATGAGGAGTCTTAGCTTATGGTTTAAACTTGGAGAATATAGTCTTGTGGATAAGTTTTTTATGATTTTTACTTTATTAATGATCCTTACAAACCACAAAAACCTATTATGAAGCCCCTTTGGCCAAGGGAGAGACTGAATCTTGATGGGTTCACATTCACGGAAGTATATTCTAACTTTGTTCTCCTCTCTTTAGTAGATATAAGTAGCATAAGTGTTGGATTGAATAATATTACTCTTCATATTCCTTGTATTAGTGTCTTACTCATACTTAGCCTAATTTATATACTCTTATATATGTTTTGATTGGTTTACTAACCCCTTTATTATGCCACAAGCTTTGGTGTGCACTAGATTAGATTTACTTTTTTATTTATTAGACTTAAAGTGAAATATCAAACCTTAGGCCTCTTTTAGGGTTGTTTCATGATTGTGTTAGACTATAGGCTTTGGAACCCTACCTCACATTGTGTGTTTTGACAAATGACCCTCTAATAAGATCTAATAGATCCCTATATTGATCATGTTTCTGCTTAACAAATGTATTCTTAATAACCCCTTTATTATGCCATAAGCTTTGGTGTGCACTAGATTATATTTAATTTTTTTATTAGACTTAAGTGGTGAAATATCAAACCTTGGTACTTTTTTATGGTTATTACTTGATTATGTTAGACTATAGGCTTGGAACCCTACCTCACATGGTGTGTTTTGATAAATGATCCCCTAATCAGTTCTAATAAATCCCCATATTGGTAATGTTTCTACTTAATAAGAGTATTATTAATCAAAAGTGTAGGTAGTCTCTATCTTATTTGAGCCAAGATCAATTTATAGACATGATGCATTTATGCTTGTATACATTCTAGTGAACTCGACATGAATCCTATCCCACCATTGGTTAGATTGCATTCAAGTTTCCATTTTTGTTTCCTTTATTATTAGCATTATATTCACTTTCGATTCACCTTCATATTACATTCTGGTGAGCCTCATGTGAAACTAAACCTTGTAGTATTTATTTCACTTTATTTCATTCTTTTTAACATTATTTTTATCATATATCTGTCATACTAGATTGACCCTATCACCTAGTTCTAATCTTTGTGCATAGGTTTTTAGGAATAGGCAACTAAATCAACCTATATGACCCAATGTAGGTTTCTAAACTTCTAATTTAGACTACTAGGTTAACCTAATCGACCCAGTACACTTTCAAGCATCCAAATTTAGCTACTAGGTTGACTTAATTGACCCTGTACACTTCCAAGCACTCAATAGAAGGATTATGTAAATATTGATCAACTCAGTCAACCTAGTTAGTAGAGTTTTCAAGCATATTCCAAGGTTCTTGACTAGAAATATTTATTCTCAAAAATCTTTGATCCATCAAGGTTCCTTTCTATCTCTCTATCTCTTTTTTTTCAATCTTTCCTTTCATAGTTTATAGTATTCAAAACTGCCCCTACACAGTCAAATAGATCGACCTTATTGACCCATCTCTATGTTTTATGTGTTCTCTAAATAACTAGGTAAACCCTAGCTAACCATATTCATTTTTAGACCTTGCTCCCATAGTATAGGTCTGACACTATCGACCCTATTCTATATTTTGTGCCTATAATATCAACACTATATCTTATTTCAAGTTATAATTAATCTCTATATGCTAGTAATTAGTTCACACATTTCTTTTCTTGTTGCTTGCATGATTAGAATATCTCACATAGTGTAATTAGGGGGTTTTTAATTAATCATTTAGTTTCACTATTTATATTTTATGCACACATAACCAAATCACAAAAACTAAACAAGCATTTTAACATTTGTCTACCCAAGGCCAACCTACTTGGATTTCATCACTAAGGGGGAAGTTGACTTGATATTTTGGTCAAGCATAAAGTGTGGTTAATGGTATATTTTGGATAATCACTTAACACCATTATCATTTTAGTGTGTGAAGTGAGGGGAATTCCCCAATACCAAACCTCTATTATTGTCACCACAGTCTTTTTCATCCCAAACTACATAAAACCATCCTTAGATGCTATCTAGTTCCTTACTTTACAACCAACTTCCCATCACATTTAAAATCATTTCTTAATAATCTAATAAAACATCTTAGGTTGACCAATTAGTTATTTCTTTAATTTCCAAGTTGATTTATTTCTCTTTGATCAATTATGTGTACAAAAACATGGATTAGCCAGGATTAGTGCAAGGTTTTGTATTGTGTACTTCAATTAGATTGGCCAATATTGATCTAACTGACTATTTGTTTCCCTTTAGTTCTTACTTTCCTAGATTACCTAAAAAAATGTCTTGTTTTAGTTCACAAGTTTTTATCAACCTTTTCTTTTTCCCTATTTTATATAGTAGGTTGACCTAGTCAACCTTTTACCTTTTTCTAGCTTCTATGCACTATACAAGATCGACCTAGTTGACCTTGTACTATCTACAACCCCTTTTATCTATTTTATTATCTCTATTCATTTTACTAGATCAACCCAGTTGACCCTGTATAATTTTCAATCCTTATTTTCTATTCTAAGTTGACCTAGGTGACCCTGTACTAGTTTTTGCTTTACCTATTTATAAATATAGTTCCCTATCTCTCATTCTTTACATTCTGTTCATCTCTCTTCAGTCATAGTGAAGTCTCCTATCAAAATATTCTTGGATAGATTGAATCCATTGAGGTAATATATGGGATGTTCATTTCTCCCTCTATTTTCCTCCCAAGAGCACCATCACTATTGGGGAACCTCTTCTCCTCCTTCATCCATGACTTGTAAATGGTTAAAATAACACCTCAAGATGAAGTTGATGGATCTAATCTTTTCCTTAATTATCAAGAAACTTCTCATATTCATAATATTCAAACTAATGTTGGAGTGATTGATAAAATTTTACTTAATAATCCCACTAGTAATCCTTCTTCTAATAATCCTCCCCCCTAACACCAATTTGGGGAGTTTTCCTACCAACACCAACCCACCTCCTAATACAAGTCAAATTTTATCCCAAGTTATCCAATAAATGAACATTATAAAAAATTCTAATACCCATCAAATGATGCAACTTCAACAACATCTAATCAATGTGGCTAATTAACCTCCAACTATGCATCCTCAAGCTAATCCCAATTTCATTCCTTCACCTCTTCGAGATGCCTTAGGTAATGTTATTCTTCAACCCATAATGAATAAAATATTATTCAAATCATTAAAAATGAGTCTTTATCCCCCTTTATTGTATCCATTGATATTGGTAACATATCTCTAACTATCAAATATGATGGGATTAAATACCCTACTTCATTTCTCAAAGCCTTTAGCAACCTTTATAAAGAGTGTATCCAAACTAATACCTTTGCCGCAACTAAAATCTTAGTGAAAAATTTCACCGGTGATGTATTAGAATGGTATAATCAACTACCCTAATATTCTATTTGGAAACTTTAAGATTTGGTTAATCCTTTAGTTAAAGAGTTTCAACACAATGATCTTCCCAAATATTATCTTAGCCACTTCATCAATGCTAAACAATCTCCAACTGAATCAACTCATGACTTTATCAAAAGATGGAAATATTTAGATCATAAAGTTAACCATAACATGATTGATGATAACTTATTCAAACTCTTTATCACTGCTTTAACTCCCACTCTCCAATATAAGGTTTGAACCTTTGCTCCCCAAACACTTAATGAAGCTCTTGATCAAGCTAAGTGTCAAGAATTTCTTATGAAGAAATTCAAACCTAATCCTAAAATTATTAAAGGATATTTCTAAACATCTAATTCTATCACTACTAATACTCTACAAATTAAACTAGGAGTTGCCAAAACTGATATTCCTTCACCTGCTCATACACCTCTTTAAGTTCAGTAAATGAAATAATTTTTACCACCCTCAAAACCTTTCATCTATCCCAATCCTCTTCCTAAGTGGTATGATCCTAATCTATTTTGTTGGTTCCATGTTGACATTGGTCATTCTCATGAATCTTGAATAGAGATCACTAAATTTGTTATCTCTTACATGTTTAGTGATTCATTCAAACCATGAAGCTATGATCAATCTTCGTTGTCAAGAGTACTCTATTGCTTTTTAAAAATGAAAAACTTTTAAAGATTTTACCTTTAACAATAAAAAATCCTCTTCAAATAATCAATTAAATTCTAAGTATATTTGTGTCATTGATGTCAATTATGACTAATACTTTAATAATTCTCAATATGTCAACACTACTAAGGTTAACTATCATCACAAACCAACTCACAAAGATCCTCTTACCAAGCCTAAAAAGCCATATTTGGAGGAACAACTTTTTAAAGATACCACAACCACAAATCCTGATTTAGAAGTAACTAAGGAAAAACTTTCTCCTTTCAATCCTCCAACCACATCTATTCCTCCAAAGTCTAATTTACCTCCTAAACCTCATGTTGGTTCTTATAAATCACATTGGAACTTTCTTAAAGAACTCAACTCTATACCTTGTAAGATTCCACTTATGGAGTTGGTTCACACTTCACCCTATCATCATAAATTCCTTATGCAACAACTTCAAGAGATTGAAGATCCATCTTCTATAGATGAATAACCACCTTCTATTGAATCTCAACCTACCAATGTAAATACTATTGAAACTATGTGTCCTCTTCCAATACATCTAATGAATTCCTTGAAGAAGACATGATCAATGATGACATTATTTTTTTTGTAGATAATCCACCACTCTTTATCAAAGTATCCATTAATAACACTCTTATTCAAAAATTTATAGTTGATGAAGGTTATGGTATTAACGTCACATATTTACGGCTTATACAAAAACTTGGTTATAATAAGGATCATCTCAAGAAAACATAGCTTACCTATCATGGTTTTGATAAGACAAATCAAAATCCACTTGGTTGTATTTGGATTTCATTAACCATTGGACCTAAAATAGTTCAAACCTAGCTTATGGTCCTTGATCTTCCTTTATCTTACAACATACTCCTTGGTCATCCATGGAATCATCGAACTCATTACTTCTTTCGATAGTCAATTTATTAAATTATTACATAATGGAAAATCATATAAGCATGAAGCCAATCCTAACCCATGGAGTATTCAACTACCTAATCCTAAATCATAATATCATGTTCCTACAATTTATAAGATCAATTATGCTTCTTTACCTAAGTTCATCAACATGAATCCTAATTTACAAGTTACTATTATTGATTTTGATGATGATGATCCAAATGAGTTGCAACATACTTAAAATACCACCAAGTTACCTCCATACATTTCACAATGGCTTCCTCCTTCTCTCTTACCAAGAGACTGTACTATTCCTCTCATAGATGAGATTATTGATTTCCCCCTCCATGCAATGTTCAAGATCCTTCTCTACCAAAATATGCCTTCACTTGCAATGATTTTGGAGTGGATAAATTATTTCAAGATCCTCTCATCATGTCTCCTCATATATTTAGTAATATTGGTATTTCTTCCTCTAAAACTTCATTAGATTCTCAGGCATGTATGATTTCTCCAACATATGATGACAACTATATCATGGCCCAAGTTCAATATAGAGACTTGTATGTCCAACATTATCAAAAAATATTAGCCTAAATTCATGATTTTAATTGGGATGTTCTTACCATTTCTATGGATCATACCTTAGATCCTGAGGGTCATGTACCTCGTATCAATTTTCCTCTTATTAATACTCCTTGGGTGGTATAACAAATTACACCTTCCAAATTTTTATAATTTTATACACCTCCTTTATCACATTTGGATCCAATCATTACATTTGATCCTTCTCCCATCACTAATTCCAAAAACACACCAATATCTTCTACTCCATTTACTTATTATACTCTTGAAATTACACTTGAACAAGCACATGGGGGCATTTTTGGTGGTCATTGTAGTAGACATGCTACAACATGCAAATGCTTATGTATGGGTTACTTTTAGCCTACTTTCAAAAAAGATACAATTAAATATGATAAAAATTGTAATACTTATTAGCTTCATGATGATCTAATCCATTCACCTCCAACTAAACTTCAAACTATAAAATCTCCTTAGCTATTTTCCATATGGGAATTTGAAATCATTGGTAAACTTCCTTGCTCACATGATGGGTATGTATTTATCGTTATCACTATCGAATATTTTACCAAGTGGGTAGAAGCCATGCCCCTTGTTAATGTCACTAGTCCTACCATTTTCAAATTTATTCTTAATCAAATAATTTTACACTTTAGTTTTCCCAATACCAACATTTCAAATAATGGTGGTAATTTGAAAAACAAACATGTTAAACAACTTTGTAACAAATTCAAGATCTATCACAAATTTTCCATGCCTTATCATCCACAATTTAATGGTCAAGATGAGGCCACTAATAAATTCTCAAAAAAATTCTCCAAAAGATAATTTTTGAAACTTGAATATATTGGCATATTCATCTTTACCCTACACTTTGGGCCTATCGAATTAGCATACGTGTTGCCACTAGGGCAACTCCATTTTCTCTAGACTATGGTTCTAAGTTAGTTCTTCCTTTAGAATTTGATCTTTCATCTCTTCATATATCCCTTATGGTATTATTCCTAATTAAAAATTATGTGAAGTTCATATTCATTACCTTGATCTACTTGATGAACATCATCTTTCTTCTTTACAACATAACTACCAATACAAGACTTGCATTGCCCAACATCATAATAAACGTGTTAAAATTTTTAATTTTAATGTTGGTGATCTTGTCCTTAAATTAGAATACACTGATTATAAAGAAGCTAAATACACCCAAAAATGGTGGGACCCATATCTAGTTAAATATATTCTTGGTCAAGAACCTACCACCTTCAAACCAATAAAGGCCATGTTTTCAAAGAGCCCACCAACACTCAATTACTTAGAAATTACTTTACCTAAACATTTCCTTCTTTTCATGATTTCTATCTACATCTCTCTAACACTTTTTGTAGGTTACTTATATGGGTCTCTCCCTCTATAACAAGTTCCTTCCTTTCACAAACCTTTAGTCCTTCCTTTTGGTCTTTTGGGTTTCTTGATGCACCATAGTCTTCTTTATCTTCTTGCATTTTTTTCTTATTTTTTTACACCCCTTGGTTTTTTTATTTTATGAGTTATAGTATAAGACCTGTAATTCCTCACAAAACTACCATCTTTTACTTATTTTTAACACATTCTTTTTTATTACTAATTTTGTTTTGGCACCCCTTGGGTTTTTCTTTTGTGAGTTGCTTTGTAAGACTACAGATAGGACCAAACATCCCTCACAAAACTACCATCTCTTTGCTTTATATTTTTCTTATATTATGAAGTTACAATGTAAGATCATGGATAGGACCTAACCTTCCTCATAAAATTTCCACCTTTTCATGTGCTTCATCCTTGTTCTTAACTTTAGTTTTTGATTCTTTTGTTAGATAAAAAATGCACAATAATATATGTTAGCATGTTTTCCTCCATTTCCCTCATTCTTATGATAAGGAATCACATTTTACTATCATTGTATCCCTTTTTTCCCTTTGTCACATTTTTTCAATTTGAATAAATTCAAATTTATTCCATGTGTCATTCCTCTTGATTTCCCTTTCTTTCCTCTTAATATTTGATAAAACAAGGTCAAAGTCAAGATAACACTTTTATTTCACCTAGATTTATGAGACTCTTAGACCCCATGCTATTTGAAGTTATCTCTATTAGAAACCTTGTCTAAAGTAGTCAAATGAAAGTCATCTTTAACACCCATTTTCTATCTTCCAAATCCATATGGAGGAGGAATAGAAAAATCCATCAAGAAAATTAAAATCCAACTCATGTGAATAAAAAAGAAATGTTATCTAAAATGCAACATAGAAATCTAAAAAGTTAAATTCACACTAGAAGATGTGATTACAAGCACATATCATATCTCCAATCAAAGCTCTAACTCCATAGTTTGCCTCACATAGAGCCAAGGTCCTTTGGGGTGTGGTAGCCCAATAGATTGGAATAGGGGAATTCAAAAAACTCTATGGTGCTACCTACTTTCTCACATAAGTACCCAATCTTCACAATAGACTGACAACTTTGTAAGGGGTCCTGAGAAATGGGGAACACATTGTGGGGAGGTAGATCCATTTTAATTTTCATGCATATAGCCTTCATAGGATGATCTATATACTACATATATTAACCTAATAATTGTGTAGCTAAGAGAAGTTATTCAGAGTCCTTAAGGTCAAAATTCTTCATGTTTTGACAAACTTACTTTGAGTGTCTTGACTTAGATAAATATTTCCTCTACCTTGGTTTTTTCTTCATTCTACCCTCCACTCATTCCATTTTCCCTCTTGATAGAGAAATTTTGATTCCAAATCTATTTACCTTCTTCTTTAATTACTTCTTTTTCACCTCTTAAAAACATGCTAGCAATAATATATTTAAATTTTATCTATCCTTAGAGTGGAAAAACATGTTTGAGTAACTATGGATTACCTTTATTTACACTATGATTTTACATTTCTACACTTAATTTACTTTCCTTTTACCATTAGTCATTGTTTTACTTTCCTACTATTATGGAAACCTGAGTTTGTACATTTTTTTCCATTCTTGAGTGGGGTTGGCTTGTTACTTCTAACTAATCAATGTTGTTTTCCCTTTTATGCACATTTTTCCATTTTTGAGTGAGATAAGGATTGTTACTACTCACTCATCAATGTTGTTTTACCATTTTGTTTCTTATTTTAACATTGATATGTTTTATTACCATCCTATTTGACATGTAGCCTTAGGTTTGACTTGGTGAATTTACCTTTCTTACTTAAGGATATATTTTTTGAGTTTTTTGGTCTTTAGTAGCCTTGGATTTTTGATTACCTAATTCACTGACTTGGTATTTTAGTTTAACATAACACTTGTCATCCCAGCTTGCCAAATTTCCCAAGTATATCTAGTCCTCATAGCACTAGTTATCTTGGATTTTCTTACGTTTATTTATTTTTATCTTTAGTTTTGTATTCTTGGGTTTATTTAAAGTAGTCTTTATACCCTACAAAATCAAAAATAACAACACAATAAACAGCCATCCCATTATAAAGGTAAGTTAAGGTATGCATCACATTTAATTTTTAGTTATTTACTTTTTACTCATTTACTTTCAATTATTTTTTCTTTAAAACACTATAACTTTTTTTAGCATCAATGTTGTGTGTTACTATGTTCTTTCTTGAAGCACCATCCCCTGTTACACACTAGTGAATGTGATGATATTTGAGTGGGTCATATGTATACACATAATATTTTCAAATTTTATCAAATAATGATGCTTTACATCTTGCAAGAACCCATTGAGACTCAATATCTCTAAGTGCACACCCTAAGGGGTACACATAGAAAGTGGTGGGCAAACCTCTGGTGATTCATAGGATTGTTGTCCCTTATTTACACATTATTACTAATCTAATAATCTCTTTAAACCATTCTCTAAGCTATTACTCCTCCCTTGCACACTCCAATATTTTTTCTCTTTCCATCATCCATTTCTTTCTTTAATTCCCTTTTGGACTATCAACTGTACTAGGTCGACCATGGTTAACCCTATATAAGTTAGGGTTATTTTTCACTTTTTGGGTTTTTTATCCTTTCAACTAACCTAGCTTAAACTTAGTGAATTGTACCTAAAAATATATAGGGTCAACCATGGTTGAACCTATATAACCAATGTTTTTGGGAGGATTTAGGGAAATATCTACCTTTAAATACAAGATCATTTCATCATTATTTAAAATATGTAATCAAGATTTATTATTCACTCATGATTATTCAAAATCTTCTCTTCCACAATTCTACTTAAGGAATCTTAGCTTAGGGTTTTGACTTGGAGAATATAGTTTTGTGGATAAGTCTTAGATGATTTGGCCTTTCTTAGTGATCCTTAAAAACCAAAAAAAAATCTTACAAAGACCATTTGGCCAAGGGAGATATTTAATTTCAATGGGTTCACATTTAGGTAAGTATATTCTAACTTTGTTCTCCTTTCTTTTAGTAGATAGAAGTAGGATAATTGTTGGGTAGAATAATATTACTCTTCATATTCCATGTATTA
Organism: Torreya grandis; assembly: GCA_037957365.1. Lineage (NCBI taxonomy): Eukaryota > Viridiplantae > Streptophyta > Pinopsida > Cupressales > Taxaceae > Torreya > Torreya grandis. The sequence continues at coordinate 905,495 of JARHVA010003128.1, forward strand.
GGGTCTTACTCATACTTAGATTAATTGAGATTCTATTATACATGTTTTTATTGCTTTACTAACCCATTTATTGTGCCACAATCTTTGGAGTGCACTATATTAAATTTACTTTCTTATTTATTAGACTTAAGTGAAATATCAAACCTTAGGACTCTTTTAGGGTTGTTTTGTGATAGTGTTAGACTATAGGATTTGGAACCCTACCTCAAGTCATGTATTGTAAAAATTGATCCCCTAATTAGGTCTATAATATCCCCATATTGTTAATTATCATACTTAATATATTTATTCTCAATCAAAAGTGTAGGTATGCTCTATCTTCTTTGAGTCAAGATTGATTTATAGACATCATGAATTTCTAATTGCATAGAGACTATGTCAAAATAATGGGTATTTGAATTAATTATATTAACTTAAATATGTCATGTGATGATTTTATGGGTCATGGATACAATTCATACCAAATATTTTTCTTTGACTAAACCTGTAAATGCCCCAAAATGGCCACTTTTTCTAATGCATGCTCTAATTTTGACACATGGTTGACTATAGTAAAAAAGAAAATATTTAAAATATTAAAAACACATAAGATTTTTAATGGGTAAAATAGGTCATAATTATTCTCTCTACCAAATTTTTTGATTGGATCTTTCATATTTTGGCTTGTAGGCCCATTTTGGCAAAAGCTAGTGATAGGTGCTTGCTTGGTCAAATTTCACAACTGAGTCCTCTTCCTTGCATTGGTTTGAGCTATAAAAGGGTGAATTTGATTTTAAATTCTCATATATATTCTAATTTCATGATTACATTCTTCATTGTCTTGCCTTTACCTTCATGAAACTTATGTTACCTTATGTCACTTCAAGCTCCTAAAGGGAAATCCATGGATGTCTATATGTTTAGTGTTGTAAGTGATGGCTATGAGGTTCTTGATAGTAGATTGCATTGTTTTAAGCCCTACACCATCAACATATATCCCATTCCATCTTCACATACTCTTATGAAACCATACTATAAGACTCCACCATGGAGCACCTTTCTTGAAATAATTATTGCCCTCTTGAAGATATGCTTACTCTTAATGACCATCTCCAAATTTGAACCTAGTCCTCCCTTGGTGAAAGCCAACTACTTAATTGGTTTTCAATGTCATCATTATGCCCACCTTATTTACATAATGGGATATACACTATCTATATACTCTTTCTTTCCAAATAACTTGAACACATATTAGATCCAACTCACTATCCAAATCAAAGGTGGTTATAGGTGCTTTCCTTAATGTATCACTATAGGATGGTGTTTTACCCTGTGACCTAATGTCTTCATTCTACAAAACATAATTTCTCATGCAAACTCCATGAATCACCATCATAGATAGGCTGACCTTCATAGACCATTGTTATAAGAAAACCCCTATGACTATGCTTTCCCTTAGCTATAGGTGATGATCCCTTCAAGATTGACTGAGTATTTGGATTCAAGTCATTTATTTTATATCTATTTTCTCACTCACATTTTCTTAGGTGATTCTTTCATAATCATGTGATGACTCTACCATAGTAAACCACTATTCCTTTAACCTCTTTTAGTCTATAGATAGTTGACAAGCCTATGTTTCTAAGGTTGTAGTTGTTATTCATGAAGTGGATGGTTGTAGGGTAGTGTTTGGAGCCTCTCCTAGCATTCTTGACTTTTTCACAGTATTCATTATCTTGAACCACCTTTTGAATACAAATATTATCTAAATACCATTGTGTTTAAAAAATCATTACCAACTTGAAAATAGGCCTAATTCAAGGCATGGTTGTAGGTGTTTTAGAAAAGGGATATAAAAAATTTCATGCTTTCATTGAACCCTATACCATAAAGTAAACTTGATACTATTTCAAAATGTTCTTTAAAACATACGCTAGTCATTAGCTTCACTTAATCCTTGAAGCATACTTGAAAAAAAAACTCCATTATGGGCTGATATGACATAACCCTCCTTCTATGTGACTATATTGTATTTCACCTCTTTCATGACCTCTTAGTCTCATTCCATCATGTTATTCCTTTGAAACATCCTTTTGATCATAATACCATCTTAGAAACTACTATATTCTCTTCCATCCTTCATGCCTAGAGCATGATTGTGTTTTTTAGTTTCCTATAGGTTACTTTTGTTTTTAATGATCAAAATATTCTTTTCCTTAATTTTTATTATCCATTAAATCACAATAATCATGACTATATTAATGAAACAACCTCTCAAGTATGAACCTCTATAAGAACTTTGCCCTTTATCCTTCACAATGCTTGGAATATGACTGTGATTGGTGAATGTAGGTCTACTTGAAGTTTATTTTAGGTCTCCATGGAATTTAAAACTAATTAATTTATTAGTTTTCCATAATATCATTATATTAACCTTATTTCTCTCTACTCGTTCCATCACTCTAAGTCTCTCACCTTTACTAGCTTTTAACTAGGCAACCTCCTTTGGTCTCAAAGGTTAAATATTGGCTTAAGTTTCAAGATCTCAAAATTTTATCATGGATGGTCTGAGGTAAAATCATTACACTTATATCAATCCCTTTTAAGTTATCAAACTCACTTCAGCATCTGATTTCACATATAAGGCTCATCTTGGGTTCCTAAGGCTTGTAGCCCTTTTTTGGACATTTTCCCTTGGTTTGACCATTTTAAAACTTTTATTGAAGATATAAAAAAATATAATATCACCCTATATACCCATTCAAATAATCATGAAGTTTCATTATCTAATTCCATTCCTAGTTATTTTTTATAGCCTCCTCTGCATTCTAATTAGCATCTTTTAGGCATTATTAGGCATATCTCACAACACAATAGTAAATATTTATAATAGGAAGACCATACAAGTATGAAAATAATTTATTAATTTATAGGACCTTTCATTTTCCCAAAATAATTTTTTTAGAAAGTTATGATGGTGGAAACTTATTTTACAACCCAAACCCTAGTTCTAGGGTTTCTTGCATGCACACAGGGTTGAGAGGCTTGAAAATTCAATATCTCAAGTTTTTGAGTGTTTCAAGGATCATAACCACAAAAAATAATTATTTTTATACTCCATATACATTCTACAAGTGAGACACCCTATTTCACCCATTCTATGCTTCAAATTACAAAAACCTAGAGGACTATACATATTTTCATTGATTGTACAGGGTATATATTAGTCAATTTGTCTTCCAACAATTTTTAAAGGGAAATAATGATATGTTTATTAATTATTTACTTTCCTAACATGATAAAAAAATTTAAAAACTTATTATTTAATCCCATCTTCATCAACAAACATCTTTATCTAGCAATAGGCCTTCATGTCTAGGCTTGTTTAGTAGGCTAGTTTAATGTAACACTTGAATACCATATTGTACCTCATCATATCACCATGTAACCTCTTGAATATATTTAATTACATGGAGACACAAAATAATACAAAATTTTATCCCTTTTTTTTTAAAATTATAACTCCAAAAAATGGATTTAGCCTTTAATAGCCCTAAATGAGGGTATCTCTCCCTACACAGACACGAGAGGGTCCATAATTGCTTCATGGTTTTTGAAGGATCTGATAGACAAATATAAAATTTGTTTAGGATATATTATAACCCCTTATACCTTTTAGGATCATTATATAACCTTACTACCTCCTTTATTCCCTTTTTTCAACAAGGATCTTATTTGACTATTTGCACACATAGACATCTATAGGCTTGTTTACATTTGAAATAAAAGAGAGATGATATAAGCTTTCTTGAAAGATTAAAAAAATTATTTAAGGGTAATAATATATTTTAATTTCCCCACACACTTCCTTCACTTATCAAAACCTCTTTTGACTTGGTTTGATTCCCTCAACTATCTTCTAGTTGACTGTGTTATCTCAAATAAACATTGCCTACTTGCAAGGAAGTAAGATGATCTTATAGCATTTCTAGAAAGTATCACACCTTTGTGAAGATTAATTAGAACTTGGAAAGAACTATATACTTGATCCAATTACATTGATGGACTTCAATCCATCCAAACTCCTTCCTATCCTCTAAGGCCTCATTCGACACTCATTTTCATTGACCACCTCCAAAGTTTCAACACAATCCTCCCAAAGGTGAAAACCAATTCCTTTAATTTGTTTTATATACTATAAATATATTAAAATTGGGTATTTATTATAAATTATTTATAAAAATTCAACAATCCCCCTATAGGTTTCAAACCCTTGAAGTTTCCAATTGATAGTTTTTCTCTACTTGGGTGTAGCTCCTCTATTTGAGATGGTTATAGGTTACATTTGTAATTCTTAAGCCCTTCAAGGATGAATTGGTATTTATCCCCTAGCTCTTTATGTAACCTAACCAATCCTCAAGCTTTCCAATACATTTGATGATCAAGTATGCCTAGTATCCTAGAAGATTCTTCACATTTATAAAATCAGCCTTCCTTGAGATAAGACAAGCCTGTAAGTGGTCTAAATGACATTTTAGGCTATCCTACCTTGAAATTTTATGATTGGAACCATCTTAAGTTAGGATCTTAAGACTTTAATAGATTGGTTATACTATAACATGAATTTTTAAGGTGATGTTAACCCTTGGAGGTTACTGTCCTTTATGGCCTGTAGTTTCATCTTGTATGGACTAAGCTAAAAATAGACCTTGAGAAGGTCTCAAAACATTAATAGTGAACCTTTCATTGAATCCTTGAATCATTAATGTGACCATAACTTTTTAATAACCATTTATCATAAATACATTCCTCCATATTATAATTTTTGATATAGTGGTCACTTTGAGGCTCAGATCTTGTAGACAACACTGAATGAACACAGTGAACAATTTCATGATTTGGGAGCTTTCAAACACTATACCCCTATAATCACACACCCTACTTATTTTTCAAGGTAATAACCCTAAGTGAGGGATTCATGCTATGTTCACTTGGATTTCTCCAAAATACTTACCACCTTGCTATTTGTTATCATCAAAATGGGCTAGACCATTATTTTGATACTTTTAGGGATTTTATCCCTAAAGCTCAGTCCTTCAATCTAGAGATAGTTGCACAAGGCTTACAACTAGTATAATGATTTATTAATGAATATCAAGGTATCTCTAACCTCCAAAACCTTCATTTGGACCTCAAATATGTTAAAATCCCTCATGGCCATGTTTAGGTACTTGTTTTAGCCTGTAAAGACATAACAACATATAAGGTAGTGAAGGTAGCATATAGAATTTATGTAGTAAATATAGGAATTCATTGAATTTTTTTCCTCAAATTTTCTCAATTCATCCTTACCATATTGAAGGATTTTGAACAAGTTACAACACTCTCAATATTATACTTTATAGGCACCTATAGGTGTGTTTTGACATTGTAGACAAGGTCATGAATACAAGACTTGAGTAACGTGCATGAAAAGTATCCTTATGGTTTATTTTGAACCTACTAATTTTCCTTAAACAAGATATTTCAAACATGAAGTGATTAAATCCAACCAATTACTCATTTTCAATGTGACAATCTTCCTCATAGCACCTATAGGTGCTCATTCATGGTGGACAACTATGCATATATGGGAAATAGACTATTAAAATCTATCTTTTGTCATTTAAAGGTATCTTGATTGATTTATCATGAAACAAGAATGTGTTTAACCTCATTTTAAATCTTCTTAACATCTCTATAAAACTCTTCAGGACGTCACATACCTTACTCAGTTGACTGTGTATGAAATGTAGGGAATGATTATTTGGCATACCAAGTCATTGATGAGCCACTAAATATTTATGGGAAATATCACTTGTGTAAGCTGGTGTGGCATAAGGAGGAGGAGGTACATTATCTCCCTAACCCAAGTTTTGCACTAAAACTTATTAAATAGGCCATTCATAAGGATAAAAAGGAAAATAGGTTTTATGCCATAAGTACATTCCTAATAAGAATTAACTAATTAAACCAATTTTAATAGGTCCTATTTTACCATGTAATGAATTATATAAAACCATTATTTCTCAATAAATTTTGAATCTAAGATAAAAGGGAAAACCAGGACCCTATTTAGATGAGTAGGCCATCTATCACCCCTAAACTATTAGAAATTGTTTATAAATATGGGTTATTAACCACTATTCCTTCAACCTCCTCTAGTATATAGATGATTGACAAGCCTATGTTCCTTAAAACATAGGCTAGTCATTAGCTTCACTTAATCCTTGAATCATACTTGAAAAAAAAAATTCAATATGGGCTGATATGACAACCCTTTTTGTATGTGAATGTATTGGATTTAACCTCTTTCATGACCTCTTATTATCATTCCATCATGTTATTCCTTTGAAATATCCTTCTGAGTAGAATACCATCTTAGAAACCACTATATTCTCTTCCATCCATCATGCCTATAACATGATTGTATTTTTTAGTTTCCTATAGGTTAATTATATTTTTAATGATGAAAAGAGTTTGGTCCTCCATTTTTAGTATCCATTAAAGAACAATCATCATGACTATCTTAATAAAACAACCTCTCAAGTATGAACCTCTTATCCTTCACAATGCTTGGTATATGACTATGATTGGTGACTGTAGGTCTACTTGAAGTTTATTTTAGGTCTCCATGGAATGTAAAACCAATTAATTTATTATTTTTACATAATATTATTATATTCACCTTGTTTCTCTCTTCTCATTCCATCACTCTAAGTCTCTCACCTTTACTAGCTTATCACTAGACAACCTCCATTGGTCTCAAGGTTTAAATATTGGCTTAAGTTTCAAGAGCTCAATATTATATCATGGATGGTCTGAGGTGACCTCATTAAACTTTAATTAATACCTTTCAATTTATTAAACTCAATCCAACATCATATTTCACATACAATGCTCAATAGGGTTCCTAAGGCTTGTAGCCCTTTTTTGGACATTTTCCCTTGGTTTGACCATTTTACAACCTTTATTGAAGATATAAAAAACATATTAGAGAACCTTATATACCCTTTAAACTACTCATGAACTTTAATTATCTAATTACATTCATAAATATCTTTTCTAACCTCCTCTGCATTCTAATTATTATCTTTTAGGCCTTATTAGCCGTATCTCATAATACACTAATAAAAATTCATACTAGGAAGACCATAAAAGTATGAAACCAAGTTAGTCATTTATAGGACCTTGAATTTTCCTATAATAAAAATTTTAGAAATTTATGATGGTGGAAAATCAATTTACCACTCAAACCCTAGTTTTAGGGTTTCTTGCATGCACACAGGGTTGAGAGGCTTAAAAATTTAATATATTGAGTTTTTGAGTGTTTCAAGGATCTAAACCACCACCACTAGGTCTTTTTATACTCCATATACCTTATAAAATAGGTTAGACACCCTATTTCACCCATTATATGATTTGCATTACAAAAACTCAAAAGATTGTGTATTTTCATTGATTATGTAGGGTATAGATCAATTAATTTGCCTTCCAACAAATTTTAAAGGTTCATAATGGTATGTTTGTTCCTTATTAACTTTCCTAACATTATAAAAAATTCAATAAATTATTATTTAATCCAATCCTCATCAACAAACACCTTTATCTAGCAATAAGTCTTCATGTCTAGGCTTGTTTAGTAGGTAAGTTTAATGCAGCACTTAAATACCATATTGTACCTCATCATATCACCCTGTAACCTATTTAATATATTTAATGAAATGGATACACAAAATAATACAAAATTGTATCCATTTTATAGGTATAACTCCAAAAAAATGGATTTCTCCTTTAAAATCCCTAAGTGAGGGTATTTCTCCCTACATAGACTCTAGAGGGCTCATAATTGCATCAATTTTTTGAGGGGTTTTCTAGACCACTATAAAATTTATTTAGGATATATTATAACCCCTTATAACTTTTAGGATCTTTATATAACCTTAATACCTCCTTTATTCCCTCTTTTCAACAAGGATCTTGTTTGACTATTTACATAAACAAACATCTATAGGGTTGTTTGCATTTGAAATAAAAGAGAGATGTTATAAGCTTTCTTGAAAGATTCCAAACATTTTTGAAGGGTAATAAGATATTTTAATTACCCCAAAAACTTACTTCACTTATCAAAACCTATTTTGACTTGGTTTGATTCCCTCAACTAACCTCTAGTTGATTGTGTTATTTTAAACAAATATTGCCTACTTACAAGGAATTAAAATGATCTTCTAGCATTCCTAGAGAGTCTCACACCTATTTTAAGATTAATTGGAACTTTAATAGCACTATATACTTTATCCAATTAAATTTATGGACTTCAATCCATCCAAACTCCTTCCTATCCTCCAAGGCCTCTTTTGACACTCATTTTCATTAACCACCTCAAAAGTTTCAACATAATCCTCCCAAAGGTGAAAACCAATTAATTTAATTTGTTTTATATAATATAATTTTATTAACATTGGTTATCTAGTATTAATGATTTATAAAACTTCAAAAATATCCCTATAGGTTTAAAACCCTTGACTTTTCCAATTGGCAGTTTTTTTATACTTAGTTGTAGCTCCTCTATTTGGGATGGTTATAGGTTACATTTGCAATTCTTAAGCCCTTCAAGGATGAATTGGTATTTATCCCATATATTTTTATGAAACCTAAACAATCCTCAAGCTTTACAATACCTTTCATGATCAAGTAAGCCTAGTATCCTAGAAGATTCTTCACATTTGCAAAATAGGCCTTCCTTGAGATAAGACAAGCCTATAAGTGGTCTCGAGGACACCTGAGGCTATCTTAATTTTATATTTTATGATTAGAACCATATTAATTTATGAAATTAATCATTTAATAGATTAGTTATACTATAACATGCATTTTTAAGGTGATATTAACCCTTGGAGGTGACTGTCCTTTATGGCTTGTAATTTCATCTTGTAGGGACTGAGCTAAAAATAGACCTTGATAAGGTATTAAAACATTGCTAGTGAGCCTTTCATTGAATCCTTAAATCATTAATATGACCCTAACTTATTTATAACCATTTATCACGAATACACACCTCCATATTACAATTTTATATATAGAGGTCACTTTGAGGCTTAGATCCTGTAGACAACACTGAATGAATATAGTGAACAATTTCATGATTTGGGAGCTTTCAAACACCATGCCCCTCTAATCACACACCCTACTTATTTTAAAGGTAATAAACCTATGTGAGGTGTTAATTATAAATTTACTTGGATTCCTCCAAAATCCTTACCACCTTGATATTTATTATCATCAAATAGGGCTAGGTCACTATTTTGATACTTTTGGGGATTTTGTCCTTAAAGATCAGTCATTCAATATTAAGATAGTTACACAAAGATTAAAACTATTAAAATGATTTGATCATGAATACCAAGGTATATCTAACCTCTAAAACCTTCATGGGGACCTTAAAATATTTTAAACTCCCTCATGACCATGCTTAAGTCCATGTTCTAGCCTGTAAAGGCACACACAATAACATATAAGTTATTGAAGGTAGAATATAGAATGTATGAATGAAATGTAGGCATTCATTAAAGTTTGGTCATTATAAAAGTTTATCAATACAACATTCCCATATTTAAGGTTTTGGAACAAGTTATAACACTCTCAACATAATGCTTTGTAGGCACCTATAGGTGTGTTTTAACATTGTAGACAAGGCAGTGAATACAAGACTTGAGAAACATGCATAAAAATTAATCATATGGTTCATTTTGAACTTCCTCATATTATTAAAACAAGATATTTCACCCATTAAATGATTTAATCCAACCAATTTATCCTTTTAAATGTGATGATCTTCTCCATAGCACCTAAAGGTACTCATTCATAGTGGATGGCTATGCATATATGGGAAATAGACTATTACAGTCCATATTTTATTATTTAAAGGGATATTTATTGATTTATCATGAAAAAATAATGTGTTTAACCTCATTTTAAATCTTCATAACATCTCTATAAAACTCTTTAAGACCTCACATACCTTACTCAATTGATTGTGTATGAAATACATGAAATGACTATTTGGCGTACCATGGCATTGATGAAACACTAAATATTTATGGGAAAGATAACTTGTGTAAGTTGATGTGTAATTATGAGGAGGAGGTACAATATATCTTTAACTTAGGTTTTGATCTAAAATTGATTAAACAAGCCATTCATAAGGATACAAAATAAAATAGGTTGTACCTCATAAGTACATTCTTCGGATGAATTAGATAATGAAAATAATTTTAATAGGTCATATTTTACCATTAAATTAATTATATAAAACCATTTTTTTTCAATCAATTTTTAAGATAAGAAACAAGGGAAAACTTGGACCCTATTTGGATGAGTAGGCCATCTAGACACCCTTAAACTATTTGTAATTGTTCATAAATATGGGGAGATGATCCAAACCAATAATTACATAAATTGGAAGTATATTATGGTACATATCATTTCCAAAAATATTTTGGCCCAAATCTCTCTCTTTTGACTGTATCGAGTGAAAACATAAGGTTCTCCTTAAGTTGTCCCAAACTACCCAAAATGATTTTTCCTTTGAATGAAGAACTAGAAGATTTAATATGATATATAATAATTGGAAAATATTTTTTATGATTTAAATTATCTTTCCTTCTTCTTTAAAACCTTATTCAATGCTTGGATGTCCATTAATGCTAGAAAATCTATTTCATGCCTAGTTTGTAGCCAATAGGTTTTCCTTACCTCTAATTTTTATTATGATAAAATATGATTTTAGAGGCCTATGATAGGGTATTATGGAAAAAAATAATTATTTAATATTATATCTACTCCCATGCATCAAGCAAAATCTCCAAAAACATGTTCTACCAAAGCTTTAAAAGGCTCCTAAATGCATCTTTTTGCTCCCAAACTCTTTCCCTCCACTCCAAATGAATTAAAATGACCATAAACATGTATAAATATGTAAAAAATTCCATAAATATGTGGTAATAAGTCAAAACCAATTTGACTTCCTCAAAAAGTTACTTTTTCACTTGAAACTTCTTATTTGAGGACCCTTAAGTCATCTAATGCACTTTTGGGGGTCTTTTGGGCATAATAGCTTCTATATGCCTCATTTTTGGCTCATTATAATCTATAAGACTTTTTTAAAACCTAATTATTTCCCATGAATACTTGAACACCATCAAAACTAGATGGATCCTTCACTTGTAATTCTAGACCTGTTTTGTAGGCCTTTTCCTCAAAATCACCAAATTCACCGTAAAGCTTGCTTAAAGTGTTTCAAAATATTGAAAGTGACATGTGTTAGAGTCATGAGTTTTGTATTCTCCTTCCACCATTGGATTAATCACTCAACTAAAACTCTTCTTAACTTATCATACCGCACTATGACCTCTAGGAATACTATACTACATCATCAAGTCAGGACCACAAAGGGACTAGTCATGGGGGTAGGAGGTTACTGAAAGGTTAAAGAGAGTGGCCTGATCCATATAGGAAAAAGATTCATAAGTAGTATAATTTTTTCCAATAGTTACTTGAGTTGTACTTGGGCATGGACCCTAATTTGTAGTTTGTAATTTTGATTATACCTATCCTCTTACATCTCCTTACTTATCTGATAGTAATTTAGTAGTTGTTAATTCATAATCTCCTTTACTAACTTACTTATATTTATATATGAATTATATTCCCATAATTTATTATTATTATCAAATATCCACTCATCCTTTGGGTTAGATTTATGTATCTTAATTATAGAATATGACTCTTCAGTCTTTGTTCCAGAGATCTAGTCTACTTCATTGGCCATCCTACTTTCTTCTTCTTCGCTATCATAGAGCTCAATAGGGTATGTTATTATTGAACCTTTCCTTATATTCCCATGATTTAGTAACCTTGGATGGTTATATTTTTACTTCCTCCTTCTAAATAAAAACATGTGGGGTCTAGGGTTTCCTTGTATAAGTCAAAATTATTTTGGTGGTATTAGAGATTGACCCAATTGAAAGTGGAATGGGAGAAAAATATATAATAAGGGTAAATAGTGATGATGGAATGTGAATGGTGGGCATCAATAGTGAAATGATAGGTGGTGATGGAGTGACCAAAGTAGTCACTACTGTGAGGATGATGGATGGTGAATGGGGATAACTAATAGAAAGTGGAATTATTATTTATGGCATCAACATATAATAAATAATAGGAATAAGAGATAATAATAAGTAAGGGTGACCTATTTTGAAATTGTTATTGTAGGTAGGAGAAACATATAAAATATATTGGTTTCACTACTAGGACTTATAGGTCTTTCTCTTCAACTTGAGATTTCTTCCTTAACCCTCTATTGAGTAGAGGTTGCAATAAATATATATGCTTAGGAGGTAAAATAACTCCCATATATTTATTTAATATGAGATACCTTCGATGGGACAACTTTTCCTTTTGTTTTTCCCTTCACATGAGGGGGACCATTAATGTGTTTGGGAACCCATTACTACTCATCGATCTTCTGAGTCCTCCATAATAATAGTAAGACATATTAGATCCTATATACTACCATCACACACACACACACACACACACACACACACACACACACACACACACACACACACACACACACACACACACACACACACACACATTAGCTTTATGCATCTTAATATCAACCTCATATTCATCCTCAACATTCATTAATATACTTTCATGCTCATAAGATTGATTTACATAATTAATTCATACATTTTTATCATATTTCTTAAGGTATCCTTTGAGCCTCTAAGATCCCAATACCTAAAAAGTACCCACTTGAACCTGTAATGAGTTCTATTTCTCCAAACAATTGGTAGGTACACCCACCTTTTATAATGAATTAATCCAATATTTATGGGGGTGGGATGGAACATTTCTTGTATTTCCTTCCTTGCCTCAATATCGATGCCATTAGCCAATGGAAAATAATTTATTACTTAGCCACCTTATTTGGTACAATCCTCAGTAAATATAATGAGTGTGCCTTTTTGCCCTTAATTCTTATCATAGTGCACTTAGGATGTAGCCAATAGTCATTTATACTATAATAGTATTCATTATATAATTAAAAATCCTAGGTATATTATTTCCATAGATGGATTGATATACTATAGGATATAAGGTCTCAATTATCATCTTCATATTCTTCCTAAAATTGTGAATATGAAGAATATTGAACTCATAACATACCCTATTATTGGGATATTTTGTGGATGGTTTCTATGTTTGATCATGGGATCAATGTATATTTGATGTTGTTACATCCACCACATAGGATATTATATAAAAATTCTCATCTAGAGAGTTCACAAGATTGGTGAGTTTTGAAATTAGATTGGAAGAAATAATTTATCCTAGGGATATAATTTGGTTAGAGGTCAAAATTACATCCAAAAATAAGACCCATACCTCATTGACATAAGTCATGGTTAGGAGACCAAATATACTATTTAGTAGGTCTATGAAAATCCTAAATCATGGCCTAAAGGCAATGATAGGAATGACAGATGTAGGGCTTTGTACTATGAAGTTACTTGGGCTGTCAGCCTATTCCTACAACTTAATAATGATCTTATTATTATGAAGCCATGAGTTGACCATTATTTTCTTATATGCAATGTATATAAATGGAAGCCTATATCACCTCTCAAAGGAATTCCCAATAATATAGGTTATTGGTGTCTTACCTAGTATAAAATGTAGTATTTTTCTAGAAACCTTTCCATTGAAAAATAAATAATATAGTAAGTTGATGCAAGGCATTGCCTCTAGTTTAGACATTATATTATGGATACCAACCACCTTAATTACCAACAAGTCATCTTTGTATATCTAGGTGAATAGGAAAATATGATACTCTACTTTGTAAGGTTTGATGGATTCGATCATGTCCCAAATCTTTGATTAATGCTTAAACTTATGGTTCAAAGATGTTGAATTAAATGTTGTATCTATGAATTTAGTTTGTCTTACAATTGAGTAGGAAGAAGGGATGGGGATGTAAGATGAATAATACATTGGTTTTATTTACAAACTCCTTACTTCATGAAAAAATTGTAAATACTTGATCGTAATGGAGTTCTGGATTCACAATATGCAATTGGGATTTGATTTTGTAATGATATGGATAGTTTGGAGGTAATGTAATTAGACTAAAAATGAAAATTCAAAATATATTTCTTTGAATATATTGGATATGATAATTTAATGCATTAATTATTTCATTATTGTTAATTAAGTGTATAAATTAATTTGATTTCTTAGTCTTCTCATTTAAATTTCATAAAACTTACTTTCACATCATTTTAATGCCATGTGGATCTTCTATAAGTTATCAAATGATTAGTCATATTTAATATGACATATGTCTCTTTCCAGATCTTGAACTTGGTGTATTTATTATTTTATTATGTTTTTATAGAAGACACATGCATGTATATCATTGTTCTAATAATGGTAGAGGTATAATCAGTTTGTACTTTGCTTCTTTATGCCATGGGCGAGCAGGATGGTAAAAAGTGGTAGGATCCCATTGCTTCACTTAAAAGTTAGGATTTGTACACCATGCATGGGTCATTGGGTGAGAGGGATGGTGAAAAATGGTAGGATCCTACTACACTACTTAATAGTTAGGATTAGTAAACCATGCATGGGTCTTTAAGTGAGTAAAATGATGATAAGTAGTAGGTTCTCATTTCTCCACTTGATCGAGGTCTTTCATAAATAGGTATATAACGATGTCACCTTTAGGTTAATGTTATGTTAACACATAGATGTTTCTCACTAATCTTATTGATCGGGATTATTCATTCATAGGTCTATAATGAGATCACCTCTAAGTGATGGGGATGGTGACATGTGGATAACTCTCACTACTCCACTTGCCCATGATTTTTTGTGCTCACTTTTGTATTGACATCACCATCAAGTTGTCAAGATGACTTGTTAATTTTATATTTATGCTATAAATAATTGGAATGATGTTGCATGTCCAAGATGGGATTTGGTAAGGCTTGAGAAACATCTAAGTGGAAAATACTATATTTAATACATAAAAAGGACAACCCACTAAACACAACACTTTAGCTTAGTTAGCACTATAAAATCATAAGTAATACCATATATGTAATAATTTAAATGTCATTAAAGGTGAATATTAAATCATATAATGTGTATTAGGCATAAAGTCATTCCTTTTCAATCTTAAGAGCAACCTACAAATAATGAAAACCTATAGATTATAGTTAAGCAAACAAATCAAAACTGAGACAACCAAATAGATTTTATCAATCATTAGATAAACTCTTTTAAATTAATGATTATTCAAACTTCTATATCATAGATTTCAATTTTAGAAGACCTTAAAATAATATTCAATCAATATTGGGCCCCTATTTATTTTTTTAAAAATGAGGTGTGTTTGTTAGGGAATAATAAACGTTAATTCATAGGGGAAAATACTCAAGTATTTTGAGAACCTATAATTTAACAATATGCTAGGAGTAAACACCATCTCTATCAAAGAAATAATAAATGAACCAAACTCTAGATCAAACTCCTACTTCCTCATGTAACATACTAACCCTTTCCATTCTTTGGATTTGCATGTGGTCTAGTGAAATTAGTTCCCACTTTATTATGAAAGTTTTAATAAAGTGTTGGATAAACACTATAGGTCTCATTTTGATTTCATATTTTGTAACTAGATAGTAGGGAAAGCCTAGGTATTAATCTAATTTTAGTCAGGCATACATACCCTCAATATATATACCTCTGGTTCTACTCAAAAACTTGCTCTACTATCAACTAGGTGTCCATAGCCATACTAGAAATTACTTGAGTTACCCATTTTCTATCAGTGTGTTTATTTAAAAAAAATATAGATAGAGAAAGGATGGGAACCACCATTCTCTAGGTATATGAATAAGAAAAATTATTTTATCAATACATCTCTATTAGTGTGTATCTAGTTTTATGTTTATTATCTATCATCCAAGTTTTAGCATGAAATAAGGCAATAAACCTTTTGAAATGGAAAGCCTTCATAAAATTTTCATGAATATATCAAAGTAAAGCCTATAAGTCTAGTAAACTATTCTACCCAAGTAGAAATTAATTCATTCATAATACATACGTTGATCCCAAATAATATTTTATTTTTAGAGTAAATTCTTATGAGAACCAATTATTTTTCATTATATATCATCCCCTTGATTTTGAAAAGTCTCTGATAACTATAGTATAGGAAATTATCTATTTTGTTCTGTAATTTTAATAAACTATTCTAGAAACCAGTAAATTTAATCTAGAAAGTAGAAAATCTAATTTAGAAAGCATTAAATCTAATTTAGAAAGAAATAAATTTAATTTAGAAAGAAAGAAATTTAATCTACTTCTATTCTAAATTTATGCTTATAATTTACTTTGATGCATCTCTAGTTAGAGAAACCATGAAGTAATGCTTCAAAAACTATCTATTGACTGGAAAAGTGAGGTCATTACCTTAAAGGTCTTTTATCTGAAAGGTATTATTACCTAAGATTTATGATGTTTGATAAGGTACAATCCACAAATGAGTGAAATTATCATGTTGTCCCTTATTTTCATGTGTTTTGTCCCATAGTAGCAGTAATTTTGAAATACTGAAGGCCTTGATTTTGGATCTTTTGTCAAACCATCAATTGATAATATCTTGATATTTACTAAAGTTGTGCAATGATTTAGTCCTTGCAACTTATAACTGGACTATCTCAATTTACCTAGATTGAACTCTTTCATCCTTTCCCATATAATATTACATAAATTGATAATTTGGTATATTTATAGTAATGGGTAAGATAGGTTATTATCCACACACTACTATAAAATTTGAATCTTTGAAAGATTACTTTAACTAGTTTTATCCTCCCATAGTGCATAAATTAATAAGAGGTGCCAATATCTAGGTTTATATTGTACATATTTATTAATGGCATCCATCAAATTCATATTGGTGGACTCAACCAATCCATTTCCCTATGGGTAATAATTCAAGGAGAACTTGATTACTATAAACCCACTTTGTAAATTCATAATTTTGATAATCTGGATCATTATCACAAACTAATAAAATGGGAGTGCCAAACTTGTTCAATATATTTTATTCTATAAACTTAATGACATCAATTATGTAGGAGTTTTTGTGGCTATAGATTCTATCCACCTAACATAGTAGTTAGTAGCTGTGAGGATAAAATTATGTCCTACTGAGGAATTTGGGTTCATTAGCCCAATAAAATTGAGGCCCCATTGGGCAAAGGGGCATTCTTCAATGACTAGATACAAAGGCATGGTAACATTCACTTCCCTCTTCCCAAATACCTAGAAATCATGATAAGTCTTGATGTGATTATGTGCATATTTAAATATTGTGGGCTAGTAGTATCCCATCCTTAGAATCTTATGAGCCATTATGTTACCTGAGAGATTCTCATTATCAATATTTTGATGTAAGTTATCTAGGATGTCCTTATATTCTCTTTATGAAATGCATCTCTACTCTCTATTTAATTTAGGAGGATATATGCCTATAAGTAGGTAGTGGATGATCTATAATTACTATTCTCCACTAGATACATGAGCCTCACTAAGCTTCTTAATGTGGATGCACGGTGATGATCCCCAAAAGGTCATGTTTTAAAAACCAATTGCTTATGCATAACCTTTCCTAATATGTACTTTTTGAGATCATCCCTTGTATATTCCTACTCGAATAAGTCTAATACATGATAGGTATATATTTCTATATTTCATAGAGTAATGAGATTTTATTTTATGATTCAGATAATTATGATTATATTTTTTTATATGATTATTTATTATAATATTCATTTGAGAAATTTCAAAGGCAAAACATGAATATTCTTTGAAGTAACATGAGTCCATACATCCTATAACTTAAAGATCCTGTTCAACGCATCCTACAATTGAAGGATCTTATGTTAGTATAACCTATAGCTATTTAAAATACAAAATAGTAATATGAAATTCATAATTCTCAATTCAATCTACCACAATAATTAGTGACTTGTAGAAATCCCACAGCTACTAAAAGATGAATAAAGTTAAAATTTTCATAGACTATCACTACCTGTCAACTCTTAGAGGTTGTAAAATTAATATTTGACTGCAAGACTAATTGTTTAGGGTATCTTTAACCAACTTTGAATGTAAATAACTTAATATACTTGATGATTTCTATTGGAATAAGTTCAAACCTTGAAAACCATTTTTTGTTCTTGTAGTCGAACTATCTCATTGAAGCAATGTTTCATTTGTATTCATAGTTAGGCCATAAATATAAACCACCATTTATGGTATAAATATAATATGGTAGAGATTTGTAAATTTATTATAATTTTTTTTTGATATTAAGAATGTGTAGAATGTAGTGAGTAATCCAACAAGATTTATTATAATTTACTATAGTAATCTTTAATTGTTACATGATTTAATGAAGATATCATTTTGAGTTAATTGATTTTTTTTGTTAAGAGGAAGATTGAAGCTCAAGGTTGAGAGAGGAGGGCACCCTTAGGAAGACTTGAAGTATAAATTCAACTCATTAGTAAAATTAAGTAATTTTTTTTATTTGTATAATTATATGTTAAGATTTTATATGTGTGTTTGAGTAAGTACTTCTAATTTGTGTGATTCAAAATAGTCTTAGGGAACTTCCAATTAAATTGTTTTATTCAACCATTTTATTTTTTGCGAGTTTGAATCTTTTACAAGCACATTTATTTTATGTAATTCCTTTTCATAAGTACCAACAAGAGTCAAATTCGAAGATTCAATGTGCACATATAGTGAAGTCATCCTATTAAGATTACACCCCTAGGTTGACAAATAATGAAATAATTGATTTAGGTTAATAGTATATGCCCCATCCCATTGGGATTGGGTTGTATGCATCACATCAGTTAACTAGTTGGTAAAAACACTACTTGTTGGCACCATTACTATGGAAGGGTGTCACATACTAAAAATTTCAAATCTTGGCAATTATCTTTTTCTATTTTTTGTTTTTGTTTCTAGCTTAAAGGTTTATTGAATTAATAGATTAGAATATTACTACTTTATAGCTTAAACATATATTACTTTAAACATAAGTGTTTTTATTTTTTTTATAAATATTAGAATAGATAAATTCAAAATAACATAAGCCATCATAACCCTATGCAAGTAGGGCAAAAAATAAAAAAGGAAGGTGATTGATTTAAATGCAAAGAGAATGGGATCATCCAAGAAGATTCTTACCTAGACAATTAAACCTTGCTATAGGATAAAAAATATAGCCTAAAATAACTGAGGAATATCAATTATCAATAGAATGTTGGAAATATTTTCATTGATGTCAAAGGTCTAGTATTATTGGTGATAAAGGCCCCATTGCATTTAATATTGTTTATCTTGGCTAATGTGAGTTAATATTTATTTAATATTAACGAATATATTTTTGGTTGCATCTGAGACAAAAGAAGGGCCCATGGAGAAGTTGAAGAGGCACGGGATAAAGACAAAAGAAGGATGGGACACATTTTCCCATGAAGAGTCATCTTGGGGAATACCAAGAGTCACCAAGTGAAGACAAAAGAGTAAAGGCACAATTTCTCATGAAGGGACACTTTGAGGAATACGAAGACTCACCAAAGATAAGGACAAAAGTGGGAAGGACATTTTTGGTCATGAAGGGTCACCGCATGACTTTTCAAATGCTTGGATATGAAGGGTCATCCAAGATTGGCACCATTTTCCATGAGGATTGAAAGGTCACAAAGGGGGAAGGCCAAAGGTCATTTGGAAATCTATAAATAAAGGCTTGAGTAGCCATTTGTAATATGGGTGTGAGAGGTTGATTTGATATTGTGATATCTAGCTTATAAGAGCAATTGTGAGGATGAATATGATTTGAATTTGTTATATCTAGCTTAAAAGAGTAAAGGTGAGGGAGAGGAAGGAGATGTATTCATCTATCATTTGTTGAGATAGCAACATTGAGAGATAGGTGTGTGGTATACACAAAGGGGTTGGTGCTCCTATGGGTTGGTGCTCATGAATTGTTGTTGGATTGATGCTTGGCAAAGGAGTTGGTGCTCCTATGGGTTGGTGCTCAGCAAAAGGGTTGGTGATCCTATGGGTTGGTTCTGACAAATAGGTGATGGGTTGGTGCTCGGCAAAGGGGTTTGAAGCTCCTATGGGTTGGTGCTCATGAATTATAGCTGAGGCTTGTACTTAGTAAAGGGGTATGGTGATCCTGTGGGTTTTTTCTCATGAATATATTTGAGATTGATTCTTTGTGGTTTTTCCCACATTGGGTTTCCACGTTATATTTGGTGTCTCTCTCTGTCTTGTGTGATGTTTATTGTTTGAGTTTTATTACATATCTTAAATGATTAATTAAGTGGAATTTGGTTAAAGGAAAGATTTATAAGATATATAATATACTGATTCACCCTCCCTCTTAGTATATTTTGTGTTTAACAATTGGTATCAAAGCAGGTTATTTTTTGAAAAGTCTTACAACTTGAAGGTAGATTGGGAAAGCACAATGGCTGGGTCACACGAAGGATTTTCTTCAAATAAGGCACCTTTGTTTGATGGGATGAATTATGATTTTTGGAGCATGAGAATGATGGTTTATTTGATGGCCTGTGGATTCGACATATGGAAATCAGTGGTGGAGGAATATGAAGAGCCACAAACATCTACAATTACTCCAATAGAAAATAAGGCAAGTGAATTTAATGTTAAAGCTCTAAATGCTATTTTATGTGGTTTATATGAATCTAAATTTGTTAAAGTTATGCAATACAAATCTACTCATGAAACCTGGGTAAAACTTGAGAATATTTACAAAGGTGATGGAAAGGTTTATCAAGCTAAGTTGTAGACTTTTAGAAGGTAGTTTGAAAGTTTGAAGATGGAGGAAAAATAAGAAGATATAGCAAGTTATCTCTTGCGAGTTGATCAGATAGTAAATTAGATTCAAGGTCTTGGAGAAACATTGGAAGAGTCAATAGTGGTGAAAAAGGTTTTGAGATCTCTACCAATGAGATATGATGCAAAGGTTTCGGTAATGGAGGAGATGAAGAATTTAGCCAAGCTAAAGATGGATGAGCTTCATGGTATTCTCATGGTATATGAGATGTGGATAGAACAAGATAAACTGTCAAAGAGAGAAGCAAATTTTAAGACATCAAAGAAGGAGAAAGCTAAGATTCTAGAATCAAGTGATAGTTCCAGTGATGATGAAGATGACAACGAAGCACTTTTCATTCGTAGGCTGAAAAGAGGAATAGGTAAATATCAAGGAAAATTACCTTTTAAATGTTTTAATTATGGAAAGATTGGACATTTTTTAGCTAGATGCCCAAAATAAAGTTAAAGATGATGAAGAAGAAAAGCCTACATACAAGAATAATTTCAAAGGCAAATCTAAGAAGGGATTTGAGAAGAAGAGCATGTATTCTAAAGATCCTAGCTCAGGTGAAGATAGTGGAGTCAGCGATTCAGAAGAAGAAGAGATTATATTCATGGCCATACATGATAATCAAGAAGAAGAAGAAGAGGAGGATGTTGAAGTAGATATGGAAGGAGAACTCAATTGTGCCTTAGAAGAGTTAGAAGCTGTTCAGAAGAAGAATCAAAGATTAAAGCACCAGATCAAGAAAAATGAACAAGAGTCAAAGGAAATGATTGAAGATATACAAGTTTGAAGAAGCCAAGAAGAATGAAGAAGATCTCAAAGCATAGTTTGAAATATCAAGAAAATATTGTGAAAGGTATGTTATTGAAATTGCCTCTTTAAAAGAAGATATTAAGAAAGCAGTCAGTGATAAAGTAGTCAGTGATTTAAAATTTGAAGATAGTACTAACATGCTAAATAAGATATTGGAAAGTCAAAAAGCATATTCAGATAAGATAGGGATCAGTTTTGAAAAGAAAAAGAGCTATGTTGAAGCTCTTACACAAGAGGAAACAAAAAGGGGAGAAGTGAAGAATACAGAGGACATTCCAAATAGAGAAGGTTGGAAGGAACAAAGCTACAAAAGGCAATTAGGTCAGAGATATACATACAAGTCTTATTTTTATGGCTATTGTTTTTATTGTAATTGATATGGTCACAAGAAATTAGAATGTAGAAAAAGAGCTAACAATTTCAAAAATAAGGAGAAGAAAAGTCAAGTAGAGTCAAGCAGAGGCCACAACTCTTTTGCTCCTCTATCAAGCTTTAATGAAGAGACCATAGTGTGCTATAAGTGTAACAAATTTGAACACATAGCTTGGTATTATAGAAGTGTGTTTGAGTCAGTCAAGAAGGATCAAAGTTTTAAATCTCCATTCATCAGGAAGAAGGTTCAAACATGTACATGTCAGAAGAAACAACATGAAGATTCAATGATGGTGCAGACATCTCTGCATGTAAGAGGTAAAGATCAGCCATGGTTAACTGATAACGGATGTTCGAGGCATATGATAGGTGATAAAAGTAAGTTCATTACTCTAAATAAGATTAATGGTGGTACAGTGAGATTCTAAGATAAAAACACTACCAGGATAGCTAGAAAAGGTACTTTGAGTTTGGATTATGGTAGAACTAAGACTAAAAATGTTTTATATGTGAAAGGTCTTAAGCATAATCTATTGAGTGTTAGTCAAATTTGTGATCAAGAATACACATTAAGGTTTCATGCTAAATGTTGTGAAATTAGAAGAAAAGATTCAAATGAGTTGATTGCAGATGCTCAAAGGATAGGGAATAATGTGTATGTATTGTTAGATATATTCTCAAAGGCATGATCAAATGACACATTCAAAGATCAAAGAGAGGAGCTGGGAGTAATCTCTATTCTTCCTACCATTGATGTTCAACATCAAGTGAGAGGGAGCTAAGTGTTAGCTCCAGGTAGGCCCTTTGCCATTGATGTCAAAGGGGGAGAATAATAGGTATAGGTACAGATGCAAAAAATAGGTATAGGGAATAGGTACATGTTACTACAATAAGGGGGAGTTATTCTATGTTTTTAGATGATGGTATGTGTAGGTGATAGGATGTGGCAGTTTTAAGATTGAGGTTGCCATCAATGACAAAGGGGGAGATTGTTGGAAATATTGTCATTGATGTCAAAGGTCTAGTATTATTGGTGATAAAGTCCCCATTGCATTTAATATTGTTTATCTTGGTTAATGTGAGTTAATATTTATTTAATGTTAATGAATATATTTTTGGTTGCATATGAGACAAAATAAGGGCCCATGGAGAAGTCAAAGAGCCATGGGATAAAGACAAAAGAAGGATGGGATGCATTTTCCCATGAAGAGTCATCTTGGGGAATACCAAGAGTCACCAAGTGAAGACAAAAGAGTAAAGGCACAATTTCTCATGAAGGGACACTTTGAGGAATATGAAGAGTCACCAAAGATAAGGACAAAAGTGGGAAGGACATTTTTGGTCATGAAGGGTCACCGCATGACTTTTCAAATGCTTGGATATGAAGGGTCATCCAAGATTGGCACCATTTTCCATGAGGATTGAAAGGTCACAAAGGGGGAAGGCCAAAGGTCATTTGGAAATCTATAAATAAAGGCTTGAGTAGCCATTTGTAATATGGGTGTGAGAGGTTGATTTGATATTGTGATATCTAGCTTATAAGAGCAATTGTGAGGATGAATATGATTTGTATTTGTTATATCTAGCTTAGAAGAGCAAAGGTGAGAGAGAGGAAGGAGATGTTGTATTTATCTATCATTTGTTGAGATAACAACATTGAGAGATAGGTGTGTGGTATACACAAAGGGTTTAGTGCTCCTGTGGGTTGGTGCTCATGAATTATCACTGGGTTGGTGCTCGGTAAAGGGGCTGGTGCTCTTGTGGGTTGGTGATCACGAATAGCTGTTGGGTTGGTGCTCGACAAAGGGGTTTGAAGCTCATGTGGGTTGGTGCTCATGAATTTTATCTGAGGTTTATACTTGGCAAAGGGGTATGGTGCTCATGTGGGTTTATTCTCACAAATATATTTGAGATTGATTCTCCATGGTTTTTCCTACATTGGGTTTCCACGTTATATTTGGTGTCTCTCTCTGTCTTGTGTGATGTTTATTGTTTGAGTTTTATTGCATATCTTGAATGATTGATTAAGTGGAATTT
The DNA here is from genome assembly GCA_037957365.1 of Torreya grandis. Lineage (NCBI taxonomy): Eukaryota > Viridiplantae > Streptophyta > Pinopsida > Cupressales > Taxaceae > Torreya > Torreya grandis. The sequence continues at coordinate 929,754 of JARHVA010003128.1, forward strand.
GGTTAAAGGAAAGATTTATAAGATATATAATATACTGATTCACCCCCCCTCAGTATATTCTATGCTTAACATATAATATATAGAAAAATAAGAATTATTGGTTGGGTTGGTAACACAAGTTGAAAATTTTTAAGAAGAGGTTTATAACCCTAAAAAGGACCCCTCTATATAATATTTAAGAATTACAACACTATCACCTCATAATCAATAATATAACATTCATTTCCCTCCATCCTCACCCAAATTCCTTGCCAAGGAAGCATTTAGAGCCCTTCTAGCTCTTAGAAGAGACACTAGGCCAACAAGATCTACTAGATTAGGTAAGCTCTTTGTTGAATACAAAATTGAATCCTCAATATTTTATACTCTTTAAACATTGTATATAATACCTTATATACCTCAATAATAATTCAAAATCTCCATTTACTATACCTTATAGGGCATAGTAATTGACAACAAGTTTGAAGATTGAGTGGCAGAAGCTTTTGGCCTACGACAAAAAAGAATATTCATAGGGGGATCATCAAGTAGAAAACACTGCCAATGAGTCTAAAAGTTTTGTATTCCCCATCCATACCCCTATAAGAAATGCACATATGAAGAATATCCCTCATTATACCCTCCCTACTTTTAGAAGAAAGGTAAGTGAATACGTAGATACATTTCTCTTTGAGTTTGACATCTTATGCTATAACTATGACTATACCAAGATGCTTAGAAAATAAAATTGTTTCTATCAACACTCAATGATGCAACTCTTAAATGGTTCATGGGGCTGGGAAAAGATGTAGTTTCTACTTGGGAGGAAATTAAGGAGAATTTTCTATCCAAATATCAAGATTATTTTCGAGGAAGAAACTATATAAGGGATGACATATTTAGCCTAACAAATGAGGAAGATGAATCATTAGAGGATTACATAGAAAGATTCATGTTTAACCTTAAAAAATCCAAGTAGACTACAATGGATAGAGAATCTATCAAATTGATGTTCTTGAAAGGTGTGAGAAAATATTATTTGGAAGCATAGGAATTAATGACCGAGGGTGATGTTTTAACATCATCCTTTTATGATTTGACAATCTTATGCAGAAAGTACTCAAGATCATCCATGAATAAAAACCATAGAATCAAGATACTTCATTCATTTTCTATAAATGGACTTTCAAAAATAGAGGTAAGTAATTTGATATAGGATATGAATTAAGGAATCATTAGCCATATGGTTACCTAGTTAGATAAGTTACATACAAGGAATAAATAAGAATAAATAGAAAAAAACCTAAATGATTTACTGTCTAGACTATCAAAAAAATAATGTAGACTACAAATGTCATGTTTTATAGGTAAAGGTATCTTGCATCACGGGAGAGGATCCTATACTAGTTTAATTACATGAAATTAATGGAGAAGGAGACCATGTCTTCTATGTAGCTCAAAGGAGACAATGTCCAACTAGACCATATAATACAAGTATGCCACTAAACTTGGCATTTTCAAACTCTTAGGTTTTAACTACTCTTAATTATGGACCATCTTCCTAAAATAATATTCAACCCTAGATATAGAATTGGTCACAACCATCAAGTGGCATTCTAGCCAAAATTAAAACACTTAGAAGAAGTCCTAAACTAGTCTTGTACATCCTAAAATCAATAATGGTCTTACCTTTCAAAACCATGGAAACAATCATGGAGAAATAGCCAACCTTGGGTTAATAACAATCCTAGATTCTTGTAACATCAATATTACAATAACATCAACAACTAGTATTAATTCCAAATACTCAAACACCTTATATACCAACAAAATTACCTACCCAACTTATATACAACCCCACTAATAAGTTGGTTCCGCCAACACAAACCACCAAAATATAAAATATCCAATGTATACCTTACATATTAATGAAGAGCATATTCACTTAAGACACATTCTTCCATAACCCACCTCACCCATGATCACTAAACCAATTGAAGAAACCTTGTATGATCATATTAATAATAATTTACCTTAAACCACAACCACTCCCAAGTAAGGTCTATCATAAAAACAAAAATAACTATATCATCCTCCTTTTCTTGATAAATTAAACATTCCACACCCTAAATCAGAACCAAAATTTTATTTTTTAGGACAACTAAAAAATGTTTGTGTAAAGATTACACTTTTTCAAGATATTAAGGATGTGACTATATACACTAAGGATGTCCAAGATTTATGCTTGAAGAAACTAGGTAGGAAAATAAAGGACCCCAAAATAATTCAAGCCTTTGGTTAACTTATAGACATTATATTAGGTAGCATAGTTCCCTCAAAATATGTTGATCTAGGAAGTATTGTAGTCAATGTTAGTATCTAAGACCAAACTGTCTCCAATACATTAATTGACTTGGGAGTAGACATTAATGTTATGACTATAGAAAAAATGCATAAGTCAAGACTTACACACATACACCCAACACCTACTATCTTGAAAATGGATAACAAATATAATGTTAATCTAGAAGGGATCATGGAAAACATTATAACTACAATGAATTCATTGAAGTATCCAACTGACTTAATAATTTTGTAGCCTAAGACTAACTTATGTGGTTACCCTATTATATTAGGAAGACCATGGTTGGCCATAGTTGATGCATTCATTCTCTGTAGATCTAGAAATATGCTCATCTCAAATGGTAATGATATAAAGAAACTAGTCTTATACCCACCAACCAAACCATCTTATAAGGAGGAACAATCACCTTGGATAAATGAAATAGATGAAGGAATAGCCTCTATACACAACTTATACATAATTGATTGAAATATATTGTTGATAAATCAATAAGAGGACACTATTATTGCCAACATCCTATAAAACACCTATCAAGAGGATCATTTATCACATGATATATTAGAATGCACTCCCTACCCTCCTAAAAATGTCTTTTATAAAATAAGACCATTTGATCCTACAAAGGATATTAGAACATTCCATCAACTCTTACCTCATAATTTTAGCTATCATTCATTGATAAGCAACATAGAGACCATGATGGATATGTCCAAACAAGTGGAAATCTTGCTAGATAAACCTCTCAATATCAATAAACAATTGATAGTCCAACAAGAAACCAAACTACTTAAAATGCTTAGGAAATATAAAATAGAATTTTATTTGGATTGTCATGATATGAGAGGAATAAATCTATAATTATGTACCCATCACATCTATATCAAATAATAATTAAAACCTATTCACCAACCTTAACATTGAAACAACCCTTTAGTCAAAAACATAGTTAAAACTGAATTACAAAAAATCTTAGATGTAGGTTTATATACCTATATATGATAGTCAATGGGTGTCACCCTAGTGATTGTACCAAATAAGGAAGGAAAGTAGTGGATTTACATAGATTTCAAGGAACTAAATACAACTATAAGGAAAGACCATTTTCCTCTTCCATTCATTGATCAAGTGCTAGATACATTAGCAGGGAAGAAGGAATTTTTATTCCTTGATGGATATAATGTCTATAATAAAATAAATATAACACCCAAGGACTAAGAGAAAACTAATTTCACTTATTCTTAAGGTACTTATGCATATGTAGTATTACCATTTAGTGTATGCAATGCTCCAACCACTTTTTAAAGGGTTGTTCTAAGCATCATTTTTGATCTCTCCCATGACTTTGTATAAATATATATGGATGAATTTATAATTTATGGGGAAACATATGAATAAGCTCTTAGTAGCCTTGAGAAATTCCTTTAACAATGCCAAGACTACCAATCATCCTTAAGCCATGAAAAGTGCTACATGTGAATGATCAAAGGAATTGTTTTAGGCCACCACATTTTACTTGAAATAATCAAAGTAGATATTTATAATATTAGTATAATAAAGGACCTCTCCAAACCATAGAAGCTAAGAGACGTCGTAATTTCTCTAGGACATGTTGGGTATTACAAAATATTCATCAAGAAATTTATCCAAAAGACAACACCATTATTTCTTTTTCTTTCCAAAGATGTTGATTTTGTTTAGACTATTTAATTTCAAACATCTTTTAAAGAAATAAAATATTTACTCAAAACAACTCCCATACTTAGAGGACATAACTAGACAAAGCCTTTTCACATCCATATAGATCATCTGACACTACACTAAGAGTTGTCCTTGGATAGAAAGAGGAATATCTAACATATGCCATCTACTTCATCAACAAAAATATCCAAGGGGTTGAAATCAAATACACAATAATAGAGAAATAATTTTTTTCTATCATTTATGCCATCAAAAAATACAAACACTAAATTACTAGATATAAAGTCTTCTTTCACACTGATCATGTAACAATCAAGTATTTAATGAACAAACCCACATTAATAGGTAAAATAATTAGATGGTTGATTTTTATACAAGAATTTGACATCACCATTATGAATAGACTAAGTAAAGAAAATTTAGTAGAATTTTTATCTCACTTAAAATCTAATGAGAAAAGCCCTATTATTGATGATTTCTTTCCAAATAAACATATTTTTACAATCACCACTAAAATATCTTGGTTTGTAGATATCACTAACTATTTAAATATAATATCTTTTTCACAAAATGTTTTACCAAGGGAAAAGTGACACTTGATCCTAAAAAGTAGATATTAATCATGGATCTCACTATATCTCTTTCTTACTAGACCAGATTCAATTATGAGGATATGTATTTGAGAGGATGAGGTATTTAACATCTTCAAAACCTATCATGATGAAACCTATGGGTTCATTTTGATACCAAAAGAATTTTTGTCAAGATCCTTAGTACTAGATATTATTATTCTAAATTTCACAAGGATTCTAGGATACATTATAGGAGTGATCCATGTTAATGTATAGGAAAACCCACATGTTCAAATGAAATTCCATTATAACCTCAACTAGTTTTAGATCCTTTTGATAAGTGAGAACTTGATTTTTTATGTTTCATAGATCCTAAATTCCATAACAAGGAGTACATCTTGGTCTGTATTGATTATGTCACTAAGTGGGCTAAGGTGAAAGCCTTAACCCATGCCAGAGATGAAAAGGTGGTACATTTTTTGTATAAATAAATATTTACTCCCTATGAGGTTCCAAGATAAATTATTTTAGATCAAGGACCATAATTTTCATCATATCACATAGTTATTTTGGTAAAAGAGTATGAAATTAGATATAATAAGTCCACTCTCTAACACCATAAATCCAATTGACAAGTGGAAGTCATAATATAGGTAATTAGAGAGTATTCTTACCAAGATAATTAATATGCTTATGAAATATGGGAAAATCATTTTCATGAAGCCATATGGGCTTATATTATTGCATGGAATACGACAACTAGATTTAGCCCTTATGAGTTGGTCTATAGTAAGAAGCATCTTTTTGCCAATTTGTTTTGAACATAAAACATTAAGAAAAACACTTGAATTAAGAATAAATCTATCATGGGCTCAACAAGATAGTTTCCTATAATCAACTGCTATATATGAACTTCAAAAATAGGCCCTCCATCGTATTAAAATTATATAGCAATAATGAATTAGATAACATGATAAACACATAAATACTCAAGCATTTCAGCTAGGGGATTAGGCTTTACTCTTTGATTATAAATATTGAGATCATAAGGGTAATCTCCAAAGTAGATGACTTGGGCCATATGAAATAGAGAATGTTTTTGATAATGGATTTATTAAATTATAGACTATTGACCTAGTTCACTTTTGTCTACTAGTAAGTTGCTATTGACTCAAATTATACAAGAATCCTTTTTATAATGAAACTTTTACTTGATATATTCTTGATGAACATTATCTCTTTCACTCTCTCAACATCAGGATGGAATTATTCTTACAATATAAGTGTACATATTTGAACCCTTCTTTACCACCTACCAAAAATAAACTAGGTTCTTCTAATAATTACCACCATGAAATATTGTGAGGTACATGATGAATATAATTTTGATATATCTACTATCCCTTGCCAATTGGTGAGAACCAAAAAACATAAAATAAATTAGCAATGAAAACCTTTGGGCATTTTTAAAGGCTATTAATTAGAAAACTAGTTTTTTAGCTAGTTAACATATATATAAAACAAACTGATGGAAAGTCAGCTTATTGAATTAAAAAAAGACTCCAAATAAATAAAAATGTACTTTTCCTCATAATCCTTACATATTTGTTATGTATTCTACAAGATCCATTTCTATCACTACAAAATTAATTTATGTTTCTATAGGATACAAATTGATATGCTCCATCATACTCTAGCATCTTAATAAATATTGTATCATGTTTCAAGGTCTATTCCTTATATCTACCAACATATTTACAAGAATAATTTGTGTAGTCATGACACAAACATGTTCCAAACTACTTACTTCAACCAAGGATGGCAATTAAATCTATGGGCACAACTGTTACCGATTCTTATAAGATAATATGCCTATTTGTCCTAGGAGTTAGTAGACACACAAGATAATTATTGTGTCACTCTAATCACCTTTTACATTTTCCACTCCTTGGGAGTTCTATCTTACTTCCTACAGGTACACTACATTAAACGATAGTAGTGCACCATCCATCTTCTTTAGCCATTTGAATATACATTAAATTGGTCACCATCATCCTCCATCATCATCAAACATCCACATTAATTGTCACTTCAACCATATATGATATATTTAGCTGCCAAATCCTCATTCCATAGTGGCATAATGACATCATCTATATCACTCTTGCTAACTGTGCATAAAATAACTAATCATGATAACTAAAGGTATTCGTGTTACTTTTTAAAAATCATTTATTTTAATTATTATTTATATATAGAAATTATAATCTCATTATGATTTAATTGAGTATTTATTAGTATGATACCCCGTGTAGCAATCCCTTTTACCTATCTTTTCCATTGAAAAATGTCAAATCCTTCCTACCACCAAAATATCCCATCCCCATGATCGCATCCAATTTATCTTACATTTTGGGATCTTACATCACTTGAACGTCACTCGAGGATGAGTGATATAGAAGTTAGGGGAATAATTTGCATAATGATGAATTCAATCTCACACAAACTAGATCAAGCTACATGACGTCAATTATTAATGCCTAAAAATAAAAATGATCTTGAAACCCTGTACTATCTTTTTTGCCTACCTACGTCTAACAGCTGCATCGACATTTCTACTTGCAAAAATTCTAATTCAATAGTTTACTTTAAAAAAATTGGTAAACATGGGTGTGCATTATGTAAGACATCGACCTGTAAGTTTTAAAACTCTGCTAGACCAACTAGATGTCACAATAATATTTTAAAATGTAAGGTGGTTGACATATTTTAAAAAATTAACAAGATTTTACAAGATTATAATCAATGAATTTACTAGCTCATTAGATAATAATTTAGATATTGTAATAGGTTTTCAAATTAAAATAAAAAATACACTCATCAACAAGGTAAATGGGTTACCTTATGATGTATATTTGTGGACATAAAAATTTAACATAGTAGTAGAAAGGGAAATGTTTTGTCAAAGAAACGAACACAACATATTCTAAGAAAGGCACCAACCAACTATCATTACCCAAGGTATGGGATAAAGTAACTATTTTTATTGTAAGATATTTTACTTGTGAAGGAAGATATTCTATGATTTATGGAATCCACTTCATGTACTTGAATCATTTAAGGCATGGCATTAGGATAAATGTGCCTAATTTTATATTTAATATGATAAGAAAAATGACTATTTAATATCAAAAGGGAAATTTAAAATTACTTACCACTTTCTGATTCAACTAATAGTTCAAAATTACATCAATAGAACTAGACCCAACCTAAGTTGGGAAGTTTTTCTTCAATTGACTACAATATTAAAAAATGAAGAACAAGAGTTTGAGTAGGAGGTAGAAGAAGAGATTGAATAAAAAGTAGAATAAGAGATTGAAGAGGAAAAATAAGAAGAGTTTGAGGAAGAATCCAAGGATGTGTAAGAGTTTGAAGATGAAGAAATGGAAGATAGAACCATAGAAATAAATATGGAGATACCCTCTACAAAATAATCTATAGACACACAAGAACATATATCCATATAATAACCTGCAACCACACAAGAACCTACAACACAATATTTAAAAGTCAAGGAGACTAAAAGGAGAAAAATAAATATAAAAGTTTAATCTTATTCATCAAATGAGTTATGGAAGGAAGTTTCCCCAAAACCTAAAGCTCATAAAAACACCAAGTAAATGCAAGTCTGTAGAAGGATATCTCATAGGTTGAAATAAAAATGGTAGAAAATGCCAACATTCATAACCCCTACTATAATTCAAATTAATGAAGAGTCTTATGAATAATTTGATGTCACATTATCTAGTAGAGAATTACCTTCCAACTCGTAAGGTACATATAAAAATTATGGTTGATACTCAACTAAGGAAGAAATACAATCAACTAGTGGAGAAGAGTAGCCAAAAATACATATAAAAGAAGAAAAAGATGAAGGGAATGAGACTATGTAGGAAAAAATTGAGGATGTAGCCAACTATAGATTTGACATTGCAATAAATTGATCTATTGAAGAATAAACTAAAAAATTATGGAATCCATAGGATAAATACATTAGTAAGAGTAGCATTGCAGCTATAGGACCTAGTTACCATAACTGAGGCCTAACATGTAGAGCCTAAATAGTCAAACACTAATGGTCTATGAATGACCTGAAACGAAGGCATTTTTTCTCACTTACATTCAAATATAAAAATGTAACACACCATTCACTCTTTCTACTAGCATGAACTAGTAAATAGGGGAATGAGTTGGATGTTTTAATAAATTAGAAAACTAACATGTTCAACTAAGAAGAAAAGATCAAATTGATGAAGAAAAAATGATGAAAATGAAAGATAAGATTGAATAAATTGCTCAATTGACAAAACAAATCATCAATTGTAGACCTCCAACTAGGATATACTCTATATATCTAGAGGATCAATGGCTTAAATTTAAATTTATGAGATTCTATTGTGTTATCCCTTGCCAAGCATTGGATATGAAAGATTTATTTGATATATATAAGAATAGCTTAGCTAAGACACAAAACCAATTATGTGGGTTTTATATTCACAATTATGATGTACCCCAGGACCAGGATTAGAACCCTAACTTATATGTAAGGGATGTTTTATTAAAGGAATTTTCTTCTTCTATGTTCAATGAATGTAAAATAGGACAAAAAATGGTGGATTAAAGACATAAAGATCAAGATGTTGTATTGATATTTAGAGGATAATCTATAATTCTTGAGGGAATCATTCAAGATTGGGTTTGCCTAATGAAATGAACAAATGTCTCCTCTTAGTTTATGAAATAATAGTTAGAAAAACATAATTTATACTTGAAGAAAAATATTATATAAGGTTAGAATCATGCATAGCCTACATAATCAGATGGGGATAAATCACTATAGAATTGGAGAAAAGTGAGCTCTACTCACCTTTCAATTTGATAATATTTTTTGACAGAGTTAACAAATACATCAAAATTTCTAAGAAAATGGTGCCAGATCTAATGGCCATCATATTCCAACCTACTCCATTATAGTATCCCATCCAATATTAGTAAGGTAAGAAATAATTTGATAAGGACAAGGAAAACAAGAGGTGGGAAAGTTATGAGGAAAATAGGGTTTTTATGGTAATAGTGGTTCTTAGGAACCACTAGAGTTTAGATTTGTATGTGCAGTGGAAATGCAAAGGATGGTTACTCAAGGATGTGAAAAAAATTAAGTTAGGGGTTGAATGATCCCCAAAAATGTCATGTTTTTAACACCTATGCTTACCATAACCTTTCATAATATGTGTTTTTGGAGATTATTCCTTGTATGTTCCTACTCAAACAAATCTAATACATGATAGATATATATTACTATATTTCATAGAGTAATGAGATTTTTTTTTAATTCAAGTAATGATGATTTTATGTTATTATATGATTATTTATTATAATATTTTTTTGAGAAAGTTCAAAGGAAAAACATGAATATTCCTTGAAGTAACATGAGTCCATACATCTTGTAGCCTAAGGATCCTATTCAGTACATCTTGCAGCTGAAGGATCTCATGTTAGCATACTCTACAAATAATTAAAATAAAAAAATATATTAATGAATTTCATAATTTTGAGTTCAATTTACCACAATAATTAATGACTTTTATAAATCCCAGTTGTACTAAAAGATGAATAAAGTTAAAACTTGCCTAGATTGCCACTACCTATCAACTCTTAGAGGTTGTAACAACAAGCTTTGAATACAAGACTGATTCTTTCAGGGTATCTCAAACTAAATTTTATTTTAAATAAATTAAAATAATTTATGAATTCTATTGGATATATTTTAAACCTTGAAAACCACTTTCTATTCCTATAGTCAAACGATCGCATTGAATCAATGTTTTGTTTGTATTCCTAGTTAAGCCATAAATGCAAACCACCATCTGTGGTATAAATATAATATGATAGATATGATTAGTATAATTATAATTTTTTTTTGAAATTTAAAATGTGTAGAACACACTAAGAAATCTAACAAGAATTATTATAATATATTGTATTAATCTTTAATTGCTACATCATTTAATGAAGATGTCATTTTGAGTTAATTGAGTTTTTTTTGTTAAGAGGAAGATTGAAGCTTAAGGCTAAGAGAGGAGTTCCCCCTCAAGAAGACTTGAATTAAAAATCCAAATTGTTAGTATAATTAAGTAATTTTATTTATTTATATATTTAATTATATGTTAAGATTTTATATGTGTGTGTAAGTACATTTAATTTATGTGATTTAGAATAGTCTTAGGGAAGTTTCCAATTAAATTGTTTTATTTAGCCAATATATTTCTTAAAAGTTTGAATCTATTATAATAACCTTTGTTTTATGTAATTCATTTTCATAATTACTAACAATAGTCAAATTAAAATCTTCAGTGTACACATACAATGAATTCATCCCATAAAGATTACAGCCTTAGGTTGATAATTAATAAATTAATTATTTTAGGTTACTAGTAGCTATCCCATCCCATGTGGCTTGGGTTACATGCATCATCCCAGTTTACTGGTAGGTAAAAATATTTATTGTTATTTTGGTGCCATTTTTAGGGAAGGGTGTCACACAATAAAAATCTCCAATATTGGCAATTATCTTTTGTTATTATTTGTTTCAGTTTCTATCTTAAAGATTTATTGAATTCATAAATTAGAAGATTACTAATTTATAGCTTAAAAATTTATTAGTTTATAGATATTTTTTTTGCTTTTTTTAGAAATATTAAAATAGAGAAATTCAAAAACAACATAATCCATACTGACCTTGTGTAGGCAAAGTAAAAAATAAAAAAGGGAAGGTGATTGATTTACATGTAAAGAGAATAGAATCATCTAGGAACATTGTTACCTAAACAATTAAACATTTTTTTAGGATAAAAAATACAACCCACAATAACTAAGGAATATGAAAAAATTTATGAAGATTGGTTATCAATAGAATAGCTAGAGAAAGAGGACTTCTTGGTTGGGTTTGTATTACAAGTTGAAAATTTTGAAGAAGAGGTTCATAACCCTGAACTATATCATCTTTATGAATTTGCACCCTACCAACTCATACTCAATAATATTTGAAGTGACATAAGTACATACATCCTACAGTCAAAGAATCCTATTCAATGCAATTTGTAGCTAAAGGATCCTAGCACATCATATCATGTAGTTAATGGAAATATAGTATAGTGATATGAAAATAATAATTACTAGTTCAATCTACCACAAAAATTAATGACCTATAGAAATCTCATAGATACTAAAAGATGAAAAAAATTAAAACTTTCCTAGGCTACCACTACACATCAACTCTTGGAGATTGTAACATTAAGATGTAACTACAAGACCAAAAATGTTAGGGTATATCTAACCAAATTTTATTGTAAATAACTTAGTAGACTTGATGGATTATATTGGGTAGAGTTTAAACCTCAAAGTCCACTTTTTGTTCTTGTAGCCAAACAATCTCATTGAAGTAATGTTCTGTTTGTATTTCTAGTTAGGCCATAAATGTAAACCACTATATATGATATAAATATAATATGGTAGAGATGTGTAAATTAATTAGAAACTTGTTTTGACATTAATAATGTGTAAAACATATAAATCAGTCCAACAAGAGTTATTATAATATGTTGTAGCAATATTTAATTGCTAAATGATTTAATGAAGATAACATTTTGAGTTAATTGATTTTTTTGTTAATAGGAAGATTAAAGCTCAAGGATGAGAGAGGAGGGACCCCTCAGGAAGACTTGTAGTTGAAATCCAACTCATTAGTATAATTAAGTATTTTATTTTGCTTATATAATTCTATGTTAAGATTTTATGTGTGTGTGTGTGTGTGTGTGTGTGTGTGTGTGTGTGTGTGTGTGTGTGTGTGTGTGTGTGTAAGAACATTTAATTTATGTGATTCAGAATAGTCGTAGGGAAGCTTCAAATTCAATTAGTTTATTCAGTCAATTTATTTCCTACAATTTTGAATCTTTTAAAAAAACCTTTTTTTTATGCAATTACTTTTCACAAATAATGACAAGAGTCAAATTAGAAGATTTAGTGTGTACATATAGTGAAGTCATCCTATCAATATTATTACCTTAGGTTGATAATTAATGAAATAGCTGATTTAGGTTACTGGTAGATTCCATAGGCCATATGATTTGGGTTTCACACATCACATCAATTAATTGGTAGGTAAAAAGACTACTTGTCACATGGATCACTTTTAGTCATCATCTAAATGATTCCCTTGTCTCTTACCATTTTAGATGGTATAATATTAAGGTCTAATTTTACAAGTTTGTCCATACACTTTCATCTCCTTTAACCCAAGTCATTTTGACCTAGTGTTATCTTGACAACAAGACCTAGGATGATGGCATATGTTTTGTTCCACAAAATATAGTGCCTAAATTTTGTTATAGCTTTGATAAAGGAATATATTTGTTTATCAATCATGGAGTATTCCAACTCTATATCCTTAAAATTAGTGCTCATTAAGGCAATGGTATGTTCATTATCTTCTAAATTTTGTGTAATTACTAAAACAACATTAATGCTCTAAGGTGAACGAGTAAAGATACAAATATTTATTAAAATCAAGACTAATTAGAATTGAAGCCTGGGAAATTATAGTCTTGATGTCCCTGGAGGATTTCCTAGATTTTTTTGTTTGCTCTATCTTAGCATATTTTTTTAGCATATAATTCAATGGCTTGACAATATTTACAAAACCGCAAATAAGTTTTCTTACAAAGTTGATCTTGCTAAGGAAAAATTTCAGCACTTTTTTGTTGTTAGATGAAGTCAACTTGGATGTGGACTGGACCTATTCTAGATTAATTAAGATCCCATATTTGGTGATAATATGACCTAAGATATTTCCTCCAATAAATCTAGATATGATTTTATTTAGATTTAAAAAGACCCCATATCTTCTGTATTTGTCAAAAAATGTATTTAGATGTTCTATATGGTTAGCTATTTTCTTGGAAAACACTGTGAGGTCATCCACGTAGATGATGATACATTTCCCCACCAATCCATGAAAGATAAAAGTACATTTTTATTTGGAAGGTATCTCCTACATAAATAGGATAAAATACATCCTTTTATATGTGAAATTTCTCCACTTGGTTGTAAAAGCAGTCTTAATATATCTTCTACTTTGACCAGTAATTGATTCTAGCCCAGGAACCCATCCAAGGAGGACATCATCTAAGAGCCACTCACAATTTTCATTACCTCATATAAAGAGGGTAGATGGTAAATATATTTATCTAAATCTCTATTTAATTTCTTAAAATGAACATAGAGTTTGATTTCTTCATTCTAGTTTTTCGTTATGAGGAGATTAGCTACCCAGGTCGAGTGCCTAATTAGAAAACACAATTAAAATCCAGTAGATTTTATATTTTAGTTTGTATGAAAGGTTTTAGGATTGGATTTAGTAGACTTTGTATTTAATTTAAAGGCTTTTGTTCTATGGTTAGGGGAATGGTATGAGTGACCACCTAGGGTGAAAGACCTTCAAGTCATCATATGTCTATGCAATGACATTTTTATATTGTGTAAGTAGTCTATTTAGCCTTTATTTTTCAATATATATGAAACTCAGACCTACATTCACCAATTGGGGATGATAAAAAATTCCTAGGTTCTCTTTTATGAAGTCAAACTTAGTGGCTTTGAGTTGTTTCTAATTTTGATCCCGAGGATCCACATCAAAAGTTTATTCTAGAGATACCATGAATAAAGGGATGTAGTTATCTTTTAGTTATAGAACACCATCTTATCCCATGTCCTCAATATGTATTATTTATACCTATCCTTCATCTATTAAATGAGATTCAAAAGCTCTATAATTATTTAAAAATTTCATGTTCTATTGATCATTATCAAACACTTAGAATTTTTTCATGTTATTTGAGACATAAGGGCATAGAATCAACTCAAATAAGAATTTATACATCTTTAACTCTATTATCACTTGGATTTTCATGATTTTAGGAGATATCTAAGCTCTCCTAATACAAGTGTTACAATTGAAATGCCTCTAGAATTGTGGGTAGCCTAAGGATGAGGTGAATCTATAGATAGGGATAGCTCCCTTGATGTACCATTTTGGATCACAACTACACCTAAACTTGAGGGGTTGAAAGGGAGAGAGAAAACTAAATGAAAAATGTCATATGGGAGGTGATACACCAAATTATATGATGACTTCCAACCAAATACATGTTACCCATGAGAATAAAGGACTAACCAAACATACACTTTTCCAATATAAATCTCCTCACATCAATGTTTCATTGTGAAGGTTATGGATGAATGTGTAAGGTTAGGAGGACTAGAAAAGAGTCCTTAAATGACACTAATGAAAATAATAACTCACTCAATCCTTAACATTTATTAGAACACTTCACATGACTTGCAATAATAAGCTACAAATAGGTGTGAGAATGAGACAACATGTTAAGGAATATATAGTCTTCACGAAGCAAGATCCATCATCCAAGAAAATAAACTATGAATAGTTATGAAAGAGGTAAAAATAAGTAGTCATATTAATCAAATAGTATGCAAATTAGTAGGGCTTCACCATACTTAGGAGGAGGAGGGCTTCACCATAATTAGGAGGAATATCCAAGGGGTTGAAATCTAATACACAATAATAGAGAAATAATGTTTTTACACCATTTATGCCATAAAAAAATTCAAACACTACATTACTAGATATAACGTCTTATTTCACACTAATCATGTAAAAATCAAGTATTTAATGAACAAACCCACATTAATAGGTATAATAATTAGATGGTTGATTTTGCTACAAGAATTTGAGATCACCATTATGAATAGACTAGGTAAAGATAATTTAGTAGACTTTTTATCTCAATTAGTTATCTTTTAGTTATAGAACACCATCTTATCCCATGTCCTCAATATGTATTATTTATACCTATCCTTCATCTATTAAATGAGATTCAAAAGCTCTATAATTATTTAAAAATTTCATGTTCTATTGATCATTATCAAACACTTAGAATTTTTTCATGTTATTTGAGACATAAGGGCATAGAATCAACTCAAATAAGAATTTATACATCTTTAACTCTATTATCACTTGGATTTTCATGATTTTAGGAGATATCTAAGCTCTCCTAATACAAGTGTTACAATTGAAATGCCTCTAGAATTGTGGGTAGCCTAAGGATGAGGTGAATCTATAGATAGGGCTAGCTCCCTTGATGTACCATTTTGGATCACAACTACACCTAAACTTGAGGGGTTGAAAGGGAGAGAGAAAACTAAATGAAAAATGTCATATGGGAGGTGATACACCAAATTATATGATGACTTCCAACCAAATACATGTTACCCATGAGAATAAAGGACTAACCAAACATACACTTTTCCAATATAAATCTCCTCACATCAATGTTTCATTGTGAAGGTTATGGATGAATGTGTAAGGTTAGGAGGACTAGAAAAGAGTCTTTAAATGACACTAATGAAAATAATAACTCACTCAATCCTTAACATTTATTAGAACACTTCACATGACTTGCAATAATAAGCTACAAATAGGTGTGAGAATGAGACAACATGTTAAGGAATATATAGTCTTCACAAAGCAAGATCCATCATCCAAGAAAATAAACTATGAATAGTTATGAAAGAGGTAAAAATAAGTAGTCATATTAATCAAATAGTATGCAAATTAGTAGGGCTTCACCATACTTAGGAGGAGGAGGGCTTCACCATAATTAGGAGGAATATCCAAGGGGTTGAAATCTAATACACAATAATAGAGAAATAATGTTTTTACACCATTTATGCCATAAAAAAATTCAAACACTACATTACTAGATATAACGTCTTATTTCACACTAATCATGTAAAAATCAAGTATTTAATGAACAAACCCACATTAATAGGTATAATAATTAGATGGTTGATTTTGCTACAAGAATTTGAGATCACCATTATGAATAGACTAGGTAAAGATAATTTAGTAGACTTTTTATCTCAATTAAAATCTAATAAGAAAAGCCCTATTATTGATTATTCTTTTCCAAATAAACATATTTTTACAATCACCACTAAAATAGCTTGGTTTGTAGATATTGTTAACTCTTTAACTATAATATCTCTTTTAGAACATTTTTTACCAAGGGAAAATTGACACTTGATCCTAAAAGGTAGATATTAATCATGAATCTTAGGATATCTCTTTCTTACGGGACCAGATTCAATTATGAGGATATGTATTTGGGAGGATGAGGTATTTAACATCTTCAAAACCTATCATGATGAACCCTATGGGTTCACTTTGATACCAAAAGAATTGTTGTCAAGATCCTTAGTATTGGATACTATTATTCTAAATTTCACAAGGATTCTACGATACATTATAGGAGTGATCCATGTTAATGTATAGGAAAACCCACATGTTCAAATGAAATTCCATTATAACCTCAACTAGTTTTAGATCTTTTTGATAAGTGAGAACTTGATTTTATATGTTTCATAGACCCTAAATTCCATAACAAGGAGTACATCTTGGTCTGTATTGATTATGTCACTATGTGGGCTAAGGTGAAAGCCTTAACCCACGCCAGAGATGAAAAGGTGGTAAATTTTTTTTATAAATAAATATTTACTCCCTATGAGGTGCCAAGATAAATTATTTTAGATCAAGGACCATAATTTTCATCATATCACATAGTTATTTTGGTAAAAGAGTATGAAATTAGATATAATAAGTCCACTCTCTAACACCATAAATCCATTAGACAAGTGGAAGCCATAATATAGGTAATTAGAAAGTATTCTTACCAAGATAATTAATATGCTTATGAAATATGGGAAAATCATCTTCATGAAGCCATATGGGCTTATATGATTTCATGGAATGCCACAACCAGATTCAACCCTTATGAGTTGGTCTATGGTAAGAAGCATCTTTTTGCCAATTTGTTTTAAACATAAGACATTAAGAAAAACACTTGAATTAGGAATAAATCTATCATAGGCTCAACAAGATAGAATCCTATAATCAAATGCTATGGATGAAATTTAAAAATAGGCCCTCCATCATATTAAAATTATGATCCAATAACAAAATGGATAACATGATAAACACATCAAGACTCGAGCATTTCAGCTAGGGGATTAGGCTTTACTCTTTGATTATAAATATTAAGATAATAAGGGTAATATAAAAAGTAGATGACTTGAGCCATATGAAGTAGAGAATTTTTTTGATAATGGAGCTATTAAATTATAGACTATTGATCTAGTTCACTTTTGTCTACTAGTTTGTGGCCATTGACTCAAATTATAAAAGAATTCTTTTTATAATGAATAGATTCTTGATGAACATTATCTCTTTCACTCTCTCAACATCAGGATGACATTATTCTTAAAATAGAAGTGTATTTATTTGAACCCTTCTTTACCACCTACCAAAAATAAACTAGGTTCTTCTAATAAGTACTACCATGAAATATGGTGAGGTACAAGTTGAATACAATTTTGATATATCTAATATCCCTAGCCAATTGGTGAGAACCAAAAAACATAAAATAAATTTGTAATGAAAACCCTTGGGCATTGCTAAAGGCTATTAATTAGAAAATTGGTTTTTTGGCTGGCTAACATATATATAAAACAACCCAAGGGAAAATCAACTTACTGAATTAAAAAAATACTCCAAATAAATAAAAATTTACTTTTCCTCCTAATCATTACAGATTTGTTATGGATTATACAAGATCAAATTCTATCGCTACAAAATTAATTTATATTTCTATAGGATACAAATTGATATGCTCCATCATACTTTGGCCTCTTAATAAATATTGTATCATGTTTCAAGGTCTATTCCTTATATCTACCGGCATATTGACAAGAATAATTTGTGTAGTCATTACACAAACATGTTCCAAACTACTTACTTCAACCAAGGATGGTAATTAAATCTATGGGCACAACTGTTACCAATTATCATAAGATTATATGCCTATTTTTCCTATGAGTTAGTAGACACACAAGATAATTATTGTGTCACTCTATGCACCTTTTACATTTTACACTCCTTGGGAGTTCTATCTTACTTCTTATAGGTACACTACATTAGAACATAGCAGTGCATCATCCATCTTCTTTAACCACTTGAATCTACATTCAATAGGTCACCATCATCCTCCATCATCATCCAACATCCACATTAATTCTCACTTCAACCATCCATGATATATTTAGCCACCAAATCCTCAATCTATAGTGGCATAATGACATCATCTATGATCACTCTTGCCAACCATGCATAAAATAACTAATCAGATGACTAAATGTATTTATGTTACTTTTTCCAAATCATTTATTTTTTTATTATTTATATATATAAATTATTCTATCATTATGATTTAATTGAGTATTTATTAATATGATGCCCCCTAGCAATCCCTTTACCTATCTTTTCCATTAAAAAATGCCAAATCCTTCCTACCACCAAAATATCTCATCCCCATCATCCCATCCAATTTATCTTACATTATGTGATCTTAAATCACTTGAACATCACTTGAGGATGAGTGATATAGAAGTTAGGGGGATAATTTACATAATGATGAATACAATCTCACAAAAACCATATTGAGCTACATGATGTCAATTATTAATGGCTAAAAAGAAAAATGATCCTAAAACCTTGTACTATCTTTTTTGCCTACCTAAGTCTAGTAGTTGCATTGACATTTCTGGATGCCAAAATTCTAATTTAGTAGTTTACTTTAAAAATTTGGTAAACATTGGTGTAAATTATGTAAGACATCAACTTGTAAGTTTAAAAACTCTACTAGACCAACTAGATATCACAATAATATTTTAAAATGTAGGGTGGTTGACATATTTTAAAAAATTAACAAGTTTTTACTTGATTATAATTAGTTAATTCACTAACTCAATAGATAATAATTTAGATACTGTAATAGTTTTTCAAATTAAGATAAACAACACACTCATAAATAAGGTAAATGGTTTACCTTATTATGTATATTTGTGGAAATAAAAATTTAACATAATAGTAGAAAGGGAAATATTTTGTCAAGGAAATGAACACATAACATATTCTAAGAAAATCACCAACCAGCTATCATTACCCAAAGTATGGGATAGAGTAACTATTTTTATTATAAGATATTTTACTTGTGAAAGAATATATTCTATGATTTATGGAATCCACTTCATGTACTTGAATCATTTGAGGCATGGCATTAGGATAAATGTGCCTAATTTTATATTTAATATGATAAGAAGAATGACTATTGAATATCAAAAGGGAAATTTAAAATTAATTACTCACCACTATCTAATTTAACTAATAGTTCAAGATTACATCAATAGAACTAGACCCAACCTAAGTTGGGACGTTTTGCTTCAATTGACTACAATATTAAAAAATGAAGAAGGGGTAATGAGTAGGAGGTATAAGAAGAGATTGAATAAAAAGTAGAATAAGAGATTGAAGAGGAAAAATAAGAAGATTTTGAGGATGTGGAAGAGTTTGAAGAGGAAGAAGTGGAAGATAGACCAATAAAAGTAAATATGGAGATACCCTCTACAAAATAATCTATAGACACACAAGAACCTATATCCATATAATAACCTGCAACCACATAAGAACCTACAACACAATCTTTAAAAGTTAAGGAGACTAAAAAGAGAAAAAGCAAATCAAACCTTTGCTCTTATTCATCATATGAGTTATGGAAGGAAGTTCCCCCAAAACCTAGAACTCATAAAAAAACCAAGTAATTGCAAGTCTTTAGAAGGATATCTCATAGGTTGAAAGAAAAATGGTAGAAAATGCCAACATCCATAACCCCTACTATAATTCACATTAATGAAGATTCCTATGAATAATTTGATGTCCCATTATATAGTAGATAATTATCTTCTAACTCGTAAGATACATAGACAAATGATGGGGGTTACTCAACTAAGGAAGAAAGAAATTCAACTAGTGAAGAAGAGTAACCAAAAAAAAGATATAAAAGAATAAAAAGATGAAGGGAATGAGGCTATATAGGAAAAAATTGAGGATTTAGTTTATGTAACATCCCTATAACAATAATTCATAACTATAGATTTGACATTGCAAGGAACTGATCTATTGAAGAAGAAACTAAAAAAATTGGGAAGCCATAGGTTGAATACATTAGTAAGACTAACATTACAGCTATAAGACCTAGTTACCATAGCTGAGGCCTAACCTGTATAGCCTAAATAGTCAAAAACTAATGGTCTATGAATGACCTTAAATCAAGGCATTTTTTCTCACTTCCATTCAAATGTAAAAATCTAACACACCATTCACTCTTTCTACTAGCATGAATTATTAAATATGGGAATGAGTTGGACATTTTAATAAATTAAAAAAGTAAAATGTTGAACTAAGAAGAAAAGATAAAATTTATGAATAAAAAATGATGAAATTGAAAGATAAGATTGAATAAATGGCTCAATTGACAAAAAAAATCATCAATTGTAGACCTCCTACTAGGATATACTCTATATATCTAGAGCTTCAATGGCTTAAATTTAAATTTATGAAATTCTATTGTGTTATCCCTTGTCAAGCATTGGATATGAATGATTTATTTCATATATATATATATATATATATATATATATATATATATATATATATATATATATAAGAATAGCTTAAATAAGACACAAAACCAATTATGTGGGTTTTATATTCACAATTATGATGTATCCCATGACCAGGATTAGAACCCTAACTTATATATATGGGATGTTTCATTAAAATAATTTTATTCTTTTATGTTCAATGAAAGTAAAATAGGACAAAAAATGGTGGATTAATACATAAAGAGCAAGATATTGTATTGATATTTAGAGGATAATCTATAATTCTTGAGGGAATCATTCAAGATTGGGTTTGCCTAATGAAATGAATAAATGTCTCCTCTTATTTATGAAATAATAGTTGGAAGAACATAATTTATAATTAAAGAAAAAATATTATATAAGGGTAGAAGCATGCATAGCCTACATAATCAGATGGGGAGAAATCACTATATAATTGGAGAAAAGTGAGCCCTACTCACCTTTCAATTCGATAGTATTTTTTAACAGAGTTAACAAATACATCAAAATTTATAAGAAGAAGGTGCCAAATCTAATGGCCATTATATTCAAACCTACTCCATTTTAGTATCCCATACAATATTAGGAAGGTAAGAAATCATTGGATAAGGACAATGAAAATAAGAGGTGGGAAAGTTATGAGGAAAATAGGGTTTTTATGGTGAAAGGTCTAGTGGTTCTTGGGAACCACTAGACTATAGATTTGTATTTGCAGTGGAAATACAAAGGATGGTTACTCAAGGATGAGCAAAAAATCAAGTTGGGGGTTGAATGATCCCTAAAAATGTCATGTTTTGAACACCTATGCTTACACATAACCTTTCATAATATGTGTTTTTGGAGATTATCCCTTGTATATTCCTACTCGAACAAGTATAATACATGACAAATATATATTACTATATTTCATAGAGTAACGATATTTTTTTTAATTCAAGTAATTATGATTATATTTTATTATATGATTATTTA
This sequence comes from Torreya grandis, assembly GCA_037957365.1. Taxonomy (NCBI): domain Eukaryota; kingdom Viridiplantae; phylum Streptophyta; class Pinopsida; order Cupressales; family Taxaceae; genus Torreya; species Torreya grandis. The sequence continues at coordinate 952,050 of JARHVA010003128.1, forward strand.
TTATAATATTTATTTTAGAAAGTTCAATGGAAAAACATGAATATTCATTGAATTAACATGAGTCCATACATCTTGTAGCCTAAGGATCATGTTCAATGCATCCTAAAGTTGAAGAATCTCGTGTTAGCCTAATCTACAACCAACTAAAATAAAAATCAATAATATGAAATTCATAATTTCTAGTTCAATTTACCACAATAATTAATGACTTGTATAAATCCCATTGGTACTAAAATATGAATAAAGTTAAAACTTGCCTAGACTACCACTACCTATCAACTCTTAGAAGTTGTAACAAGCTTTGAATACATGACTGATTCTGTCAGGGTATCTCAAACCAAATTTTATTGTAAATAAATTAAAATAAATGATGAATTCTATTAGATAGATTTTAAACCTAGAAAACCACTTTATATTCCTATAGTCAAATGATCTCATTAAATCGATGTTTTGTTTGTATTCCTAGTTAGGCCATAAATGTAAACCACCATCTATGGTATAAATATAATATGATAGATATGCTTAAAATAATTATAAATTTGTTTTGAAATAAAAAATGTGTAGAACACACTGAGCAATCCAACAAGAATTATTATAATCTATTGTATTAATCTTTAATTGCTACATGATTTAATGAAGATATCATTTTGAGTTAGTTGAGTTTTTTTGTTAAGAGGAAGATTGAAGCTCAAGGCTGAGAGAGGAGGGCCCCCTCAAGAAGACTTGAAGTACAAATCCAAATTGTTAGTATAATTAAGTAATATTTTTTATTTATATATTTAATTCTATGTTAAGATTTTATGTGTGTGTAAGTAAATTTAATTTATGGGATTCAGAATAGTCTTAGGAAAGCTTCCAATTTATTTATTAAGATTTTGAATCTCTTATAATCACCTTTGTTTTATGTAATTCATTTTCATAAGTACTAACAAGATTCAAATTATAAGATTTAGTGTACACATACAATGAAGTCATCCCATAAAGATTATGCCCCTAGGTTGACAATTAATGAAATAATTGTTTTAGGTTACTAGTAGCTATCCCATCCCATGTGGCTTGGGTTACATACATCATACTAGTTAACTAGTAGGTACAAATATTTCTTGTTATTTTGGTTCCATTTCTAGGGAAGGGTGTCACATAATAAAAATCTCTAATATTGGCAATTATCTTTTGTCATTTTTTATATCAGTTTCTAGCTTAAAGATTTATTGAATTCATAAATTAGAAGATTAGTAATTTATAGCTTAAACATTTATTAGTTTATAGATAATTTTTTTTCTTTTTTTAGAAATATTAAAATAGAGAAATTAAAAAACAACATAATCCATACTGACCTTGTGTAGGTAGAGCAAAAAAGAAAAAAAAGGAAGGTGATTGATTTACATGTAAAGAGAATAGAATCAGCTAGGAACATTCTTACCTAGACAATTAAATCCTTTTGTAGGATCAAAAATACAACCCACAATAACTAAGGAATATGAAAAACTTTATGAAGATTGGTTATCAATAGAAGAGCTAGAAAAAGAGGACTTCTTGGTTGGGTTGGTTTCACAAGTTGAAAATTTTGAAGAAGAGGTTCATAACCCTAAACTATATCATCTTTATGAATTTGCACCCTATCAACTCATACTCAATAATATTTGAAGTGACATAAGTACATACATCTTGCAGTCAAAGAATCCTATTCAATGCAATTTGTAGCTAAAGGATCCTACCACATCATATCATGTAGTTAATGGAAATATAGTATAGTGATATGAAGATAATTATTACTAATTCAATCTACCATAAAAATTAATGACCTACATAAATCCCATAAATACTAAAAGATGAAAAAAATTAAAACTTTCCTAGGCTACCACTACATATCAACTCTTAGAGATTGTAACATTAAGATGTAACTACAAGACCAATTATGTTAGGGTATCTCTAACCAACTTTTATTGTAAATAACTTAGTAGACTTGATGGATTATATTGGGTAGATTTTAAACCTCGAAGCCCACTTTTTGTTCTTGTAGCCAAACAATCTCATTGAAGTAATGTTTTGTTTGTATTTCTAGTTAGGCCATAAACGTAAACCACTATATCTGATATAAATATAATATGGTAGAGATGTGTAAATTAATTAAAAACTGATTTTCACACTAAGAATGTGTAAACCATATCAGTCAATCCAACAATAGTTATTATAATATGTTATAGCAATCTTTAATTGCTAAATGATTTAATAAAGATAACATTTTGAGTTAATTGATTTTTTTTAATAGGAAGATTAAAGATCAAGGATGAGAGAGGAGGATCCCCTAAGGAAGACTTGTAGGTGAAATCCAACTCCTTAATATAATTAGGTAATTTATTTGGCTTATATAATTATGTGTTAAGATTTTTTTTATTTTTTTTTAATTTTTAATTTCTATTATTTTGTGTGTGTGTGTGTGTGTGTGTGTGTGTGTGTGTGTGTGTGTGTGTGTGTGTGTGTGTGTGTGTGTGTGTGTGTGTGTGTGTGTGTGTGTGTAAGAACATTTAATTAATGTGATTCAGAATAGTCTTAGGAAATCTTCCAATTTAATTTTTTTATTTAGTCAATTTATTTCCTACAAGTTTGAATCTTTTACAAGAACCTTTTTTTTATGCAATTCCTTTTCATAAATAATGACAAGAGTCAAATTAGAATATTTAGTGTGTATATACAGTGAAGTCATCCTATCAATATTATGACCTTAGGTTGATAACGAATGAAATAGTTGATTTAAGTTACTGGTAGATTCCATAGCCCATGTGATTTGGGTTTCACACATCACATCAATTAATTGGTAGGTAAAAATACTACTTGTCACATGTATCAATTTTAGTCATCATATAAATGATTCCCTGGTCTCTTACCATTTTAGATGGTATAATACCAAGGTCTAATTTTATAAGTTTGTCCATACAATTTCATCTCCTTTAACCCGAGTCATTATGACCTAGTGTTATCTTGACAACAAGATCTAAGATGATGGCATATGTTTTGTTTCACAAAACATAGTGCCTAAATTTTTTAATAGCTTTGACAAAGGCATATATTTGTTTATCAATCATGGAGTATTTCAAGTCTATATCCTTAATATTGGTGATCATTAAGGCAATGGTATGTTCATTATCTTCTAAATTATGTGTAATTACTAAAACAACATTATGTTCTGAGGTGAACGAGTAAAGATACAATTATTTCTTAAAGTCAAGACTAGTTAGAATTGAAGCCTGGGCAATTATTGTCTTGATGTCTTGGAAGGATTTCCTAGATTTTTTTGTCTACTCTATCTTAGTATATTTTTTTTAGCATATAATTCAATGGCTTAACAATCTTTACAAAACCACAAATAAGTTTTCTTACAAATTTGATCCTGCTAAAAAAATATTTCAACACTTTTTTGTTGTTAGGTGAAATCAACTTGGAGATGGACTGGACCTATTCTAGATTAAATGAGATCCCATATTTAGTGATAATATTACCTAAGAGATTTCCTCTAGTAAATCTAGATATTATTTTATTTAGATTTAAAAATACCCCATATCTTCTTTATTTGTCAAAAAATGTTTTTAGATGTTCTATATGGTTAGCTTTTTCTTGGAAAACACTATGAGGTCATCCATGTAGATGATGATACATTTCCCCACCAATCCTTGAAAGAAAAAATACATTGTTATTTGGAAGGTATATCCTATATAAATAGGCTAAAATAAATCCTTTTATATGTGAAAATTCTCCACTTGGTTGTAAAAGTAGTATTAATATATTTTCTACTTCAACCAGTACTTGATTTTAGCCCAAGAATCCATCAAAGGAGGACATCATCTAAGAACCACTCACATTTTTAGTTACCTCATAAAAATAGGGTATATGGTAATTGTACTTATCTAAATCTCTATTTAAGTTCTTAAAACCAACATAGAGTTTGATTTCTTCATTCTAGTTTTTTCTTACGATGAGATTGGCTACCCAAGTCGAGTGCCTAATTAGAAAACATAATTAACATCCAGTAGATTTTATATTTTAATTTTTATGAAATATTTTAGGATTATATTTAATAGCCTTTATATTTTCTTCAAAATCTTATGTTCTATCTTTAATGGAATGGTATGAGTGATCACCTAGGGTCAAAGACCTTCAGGTCATCATATGTCTATGTAATGACATTTTTATACTCTATAAGTAGTCTATTTAGCCTTTATTTTTCAATTTATATGAAAATAATACTTAAATTCACCAATTGGGGATGATAACTAATTCCTAGGTTCTCTTTTATGAAGTCAAACTTAGTGGCTTTGAGTTGTTTCTAATTTTGGGCTTGAGGATCCACATCAAAAGTTTATTCTAGAGATACCATGAATAAAGGGATGTAGTTATCTTTTAGCTATAGAATAACATATTATCCCATGTACTAAATATTAATTATTTAGACCTATCCTTCATCTATTAAATGAGATTCAAGAGCTCTAGAATGCTTTAAAAATTTCATGTTCTATTGATCATTATCAAGCACATGGAAGTTTTTCATGTTATGTGGGACATAAGGGCATATAATCAACTCCACTAAGAATTTATACATATTTGAATCTATTATCTCTTAGATTTTCATGCTTTGAGGAGATATATGAGCTCTCCTAATCCAAGTGGTACAATTGAAACACCTCTAGGCTTGTGGGTAGCTTAAGGATGAGGTGAATCTATAGATAGGGCTACCTCCCTTGATGTACCATTTTGGATCACAACTATACCTAAACTTGAGGGGTTGAAAGGGAGAAAGAAAAATAAATGGAAAATATCATATGGGAGGTGATACACCAAATTATATGATGACTTCCAACCAGATACATGTTACCCATGAGAACAAAGGACTAACCAAACATACACTTTCCAATATAAATCTCCTCACATCAATGTTTCATTTTGAAGGTTATGGATGAATGTGTAAGGTTAGGAGGACTAGAAATGAGTCCTTGAATGACACTAATGAAAATAATAACTCACTCAATCCTTAACATTTCTTAGAACACTTCACATGACTTGTAATAATAAGCTACAAATAGGTGTGAGAATGAGACAACATGCTTAGGAATCCATAGTCTTCATGAAGCAAGATCCATCATCCAAGAAAATAAACTATGAATAGTTATTAAAGAGGTAAAAATAAGTAGTCTTATATTGATGAAAAAGTATGCAAATGAGTAGGGCTTCACCATACTTAGGAGGAACAGGGTTTCACCATACTCAGGAGGAATATACAAGGGGTTGAAATAAAAGACACAATAATAGAGAAATAATTTGTTTCTATCATTTATGCCATCAAAAAATTCAAACAATACATTACTAGATATAAAGTCTTCTTTCACACTGATCATGTAAAAATCAAGTATTTAATGAATAAACCCATATTAATAGGAAGAATAATTAGATGGTTGACTTTGCTACAAGAATTTGACATCACCATTATGAATAGATCAAGTAAAGAAAATTTAGTAGAGTTTTTATCTCATTTAAAATATAATGAGAAAAGCCCTATTATTGATGATTTTTTTTCCAAATAAAAATATTTTACAATCACCACTAGAATATCTTGGTTTGTAGATATTGATAACTATTTAATTATAATATCTCTTTCAGAACATTTTTTACCAAGGGAAAAGTGACACTTGATCCTAAAAAGTAGATATTAATAATGGATATCAGGATATCTCTTTCTTACTATATCAGATTTAATTATGAGGATATGTATTTGAGAGGATGAGGTATTTAACATCCTCAAAACCTATCATGATGAACCCTATGGTTTCATTTTGATACCAAAATAACTATTGTCAAGATCCTCAATACTAAATACTATTGTTCTAAACTGCATAAGGATTCTAGGATAAATTATAGCTGTGATCCATGCTAATGTATAGAAAAACCCACATGTTCAAATGAAATTCCATTATAACCTCAGCTAGTTTTAGAGCCTTTTGATAAGTTAGAACTTGATTTTGTATGTCTCATAGATCCTAAATCCAATAACAAGAAGTACATCTTGGTCTGTACTGATTATGTCACTAAGTGGGTTGAGGTGAAAGCCTTAACCCTTGCTAGAGATGAAAAGGTGGTAGAATTTTTGTATAAATAAATGATCACTCACTATGAGGTGCCAAGAAAAATTATTGTAGATCAAGGACCATAATTTACATCATATCACACAATTGTTTTGGTAAAAGAGTATGAAATTAGATATAATAAGTCCACTCTCTAACACCATAAATCCAATGGACAAGTGGAAGTCATAATATAGGTAACTAGAAAGTATTCTTATAAAGATAATTAATATGCTTATGAAATATGGGAAAATCATCTTCATAAAGCCATATGGGCTTATATGATTGCATGGAATACCACAACCAGATTTAGCCCTTATGAGTTGGTCTATGGTAAGAAGCCTCTTTTTGCCAATTTGTTTTAAACATAAAACATTAAGAAAAATACTTGAATTAAGAATAAATCTATCATAGGCTCAACAAGATAGAATCCTACAATCAACTGCTATAGTTGAACTTCAAGAATAGGCCCTCCATCATATTGAATTTATGTAGCAATAATGAATTGGATAGCATGATACACATCAAGACTCGAGCATTTCAGCTAGGGGATTAGGATTTACTCTTGGATTATAAATATTAAGATCATAAGGGTAATCTCCAAAGTAGATGACTTGGGCCATATGAAATAGAGAATGTTTTTGATAATGGAGCTATTGAATTATATAGTATTGACCTAGTTCACTTTTGTCTACTAGTAAGTTGCCATTGACTCAAATTATACAAGAATCATTTTTATAATGAAACTTTTACTTGAAAGATTCTTGATGAACATTATCTCTTTCATTCTCTCAACATCAGGTTGACATTATTCTTACAATAGAAGTGTATTTATTTGAACCCTTCTTTACCACCTACCAAAAATAAACTAGGTTATTCTAATAAGTACTACCATGAAATATGGTGAGGTACATGCTGAATAAAATTTTGATATATCTACTATCCCTATCCAAATGGTGAGAACCAAAAAACATAAAATAAATTAGCAATGAAAACCTTTGGTTATTGCTAAAGGCTATTAATTAGAAAACTAGTTTTTTGGCTGGCTAACATATATATAAAACAAACTAAGGGAAAAACAGCTTTCTGAATTAAAAAAAAGACTCCAAATAAATAAAAATTTACTTTTCCTCATAATCCTTACATATTTGTTATGTATTCTACAAGATCAATTTCTATCACTAAAAAAATAATTTATGTTTCTATAGGATACAAATTGATATGCTCCATCATAGTCTGGCCTCTTAATAAATATTATATTAGGTTTCAAGGTCTATTCCCTATATCTACCAACATATTGACAAGAATAATTTGTGTAGTCATCACACAGACATGTTCCAAACTACTTACTTCAACCAAGGATGGCAATTAAATCTATGGGCACAACTATTACTGATTCTTATAAGATTATATGCCTATTTCTCCTAGGAGTTAGTAGACACACAAGATAATTATTGTGTCACTCTATGCACCTTTTACATTTTACACTCCTTGGGAGTTCTATCGTACTTCCTATAGGTACACTACATTAGACCATAATAGTGCACCATCCATCTTATTTAGCCACATGAATCTACATTCAATTGGTCACCATTATCCTCCATCATCATCAAACGTCCACATTAATTGTCACTTCAACCATCCATGATATATTTAGCCACCAAATCCTCATTCCACAATGGAAAAATGACATCATCTATGATCACTCTTTCCAACTATGCATAAAATAACTAATCATGATGACTAAAGGTATTCATGTTACTTTTTCCAAATCATTTATTTTAATTATTATTTATATATAGAAATTATGCTATCATTATGATTTAATTAAGTATTTATTAATATGATACCCCCTATAGCAATCCCTTTTACCTATATTTTCCATTAACATTTTTCAAATCCTTCCTACCACAAAAATATCCTATCCCCATCATCCCATCCAATTTATCTTACATTATGTGATCTTACATCACTTGAACATCACTCGAGGATGAGTGATATAGAAGTTAGGGGGATAATTTACATAATGATGAATCCAATCTCACACAAACTAGATCAAGCTACGTGATGTCAATTATTAATGCCTAAAAAGAAAAATGATCCTAAAACCCTATACTATCTTTTTTGCCTACCTAAGTCTACCAGTTGTGTTGACATTTTTGCTTGCAAAAATTGTAGTTTAGTAGCTTAAAAAAACATGGTAAACATCGGTGGAAATTATATAAGACATCAACTTGTAAGTTTTAAAACTCTGCTAGACTAACTAGATCTCACAATAATATTTTAAAATGTAGGGTGGTTGACATATTTTTAAAAATTAACAAGTTTTTACTAGATTATAATCAATGAATTCACTAGCTCACTAGATAATAATTTGGATACTGTAATAGGTTTTCAAATTAAGATAAAAAATACACTCATCAACAAGGTAAATGGGTTACCTTATGATGTATATTTGTGGACATAAAAATTTAACATAGTAGTAGAAAGGGAAATATTTTGTCAAGGAAATGAACACATAACATATTCTAAGAAATGCAGTAACTAGCTATCATTACCCAAGGTATGGGATAGAGTTTCTATTTTTATTGTAATATATTTTACTTATGAAGGAAGATATTCTATGATCTATGGATTTCACTTCATGTAATTGAATCATTTGAGGCATGGCATTAGGATAAATGTGCCTAATTTTATATTTAATGTGATAAGAAGAATGACTATTGAATATCAAAGGGGAAATTTAAAATTACTTACCACTTTCTGATTCAACTAATAGTTCAATATTACATCAATATAACTAGACCCAACCTAAGTTGGGATGTTTTTCTTCAATTAACTACAATTTAAAAAAATAAAGAAGGGGGTAATGAGGTTGAAGAATAAGAGTTTGAGTATGAGGTAGAAGAAGAGATTGAATAAAAAGTAGAATAAGAGATTGAAGAGGAAACATAAGAAGAGTTTGAGGAAGAAGCATAGGATGTGGAAGAGTTTGAAGAGGAAGAAATGGAAGATAGACCCCTATAAATAAATATGGAGATACCCTCTACAAAATGATCTATAGACACACAAGAACCTATATCCATATAATAACATGCAACCACAGAAGAGCCTACAACACAATATTTAAAAGTCAAGGAGAATAAAAGTAGAAAAATAAAATTAACCCTTTAATCTTATTCATCAGATGAGTCATGGAAGGAAGTTCCCCCAAAACCTAGAGCTCATAAAAACACCAAATAAATGCAAGTCTTTAGAAGGAGATGTCATATGTTGAAAAAAAAATGGTAGAAAATGCTGACATTCATAACCCCTAATATAATTCACATTAATGAAGAGTTCTATGAATAATTTGATGTCCCATTATCTATTAGAGAATTGCCTTCTAACTCGTAAGATACATAGACAAATGATGGGGGATACTCAACTAAGGATGAAAGACATTCAACTAGTGAAGAAGAGTAGCCCAAAAAAGATATAAAAGAATAAAAAGATGAAGGGAATGAGGCTATGTAGGAAAAAATTGAGGATTTATTACATGTAGCATCCCTAAAAAAAGAATTCACAACTATAGATTTGACATTGCAATAAATCGATCTATTGAAGAAGAAACTAAAAAGGTAGGGAAGCCATAGGTTGAATACATTAGTAAGAGGAGCATTACAGCTATAGGACCTAGTTACCATAATTAAGGCCTAACCTCTGTAGCATAAATAGTCAAAAACCAATGGTTTATGATCGACCTACAACCAAGGCATTTTTTCTCACTTCCATTAAAATATAAAATGTAACACACCATTCACTCTTTTTTATAGCATGAACTAGTAAATAGGGGAATGAGTTGGACATTTTAATAAATTAGAAAAGTAAAATTTTGAACTAATAAGAAAAGATGAAACTAATGAATAAAAAATGATGAAATTAAAAGATAAGATTGAATAAATGGCTCAATTGACAAAACAAATCATCAATTGTAGACCTCTTACTAGGATATACTCTATATATCTTTAGGATCAATGGCTTAAATTTAAATTTATGAGATTCTATTGTGTTATCCCTTGTCAAGCATTGGATACAAAAGATTTATTTGATATATATAATAATATCTTAGCTAAGACATAAAACCAATTATGTGGTTTTATATTCACAATTATGATATACCCCATGACCAATATTATAACCCTAACTTATATGTAAGGGATGTCTTATTAAAAGAATTTCCTTCTTATATGTTCAATGAATGTGAAATAGGAAAGAAAGTTTGGATTAAAGGCATAAAGATCAAGATGTTGTATTGATATTTAGAGGATAATCTATAATTCTTGAGGGAATCAACCAAGATTGGGTTTGCCTAATGAAATGAAAAAATGTCTCCTCTTAGTTTATGAAATAATAGTTGGAAGAGCATAATTTATAGTTGGAGAAAAAATATTATAGAAGGGTAGAAGCATGCATAGCCTACATAATCAGATGGGGAGAAATCACTATAGAATTGAAGAAAAGTGAACCCTACTCACCTTTCAATTTGATAGTATTTGTTGACATAGTTAACGAATACATCAAAATTTATAGGAAGAAGGTGCCAAATCTAATGGCCATTATATTCCATCCTACTCCATTCCAGTATCCCATACAATATTAGGAAGGTAAGAAATCATTGGATAAGGACAAGAAAAACAAGAGGTGGGAAAGTTATGAGGAAAATAGGGTTTTTATGGTGAAAGGTCTAGTGATTCTTAGGAACCACTAGACTATAGATTTGTATTTGCAGTGGAAATGCAAAGAATGGTTACTCAAGGATAAGCAACAACTTAAGTTGGGGGTTGAATGATCCCCAAAAATTTCATGTTCTGAACACCTATGCTTACCCATAACCTTTCATAATATGTGTTTTTGGAGATTATCCCTTGTATATTCCTACTCAAACAATTCTAATACATGATAGATATATATTACAATATTTCATAGAGTAATGAGATTTTTTTGATTCAAGTAATTACGATTATATTTTATTATATGATTATTTAGTATAATATTTTTTTAAGTTAAAAGGAAAAACATGAATATTCCTTGAAGTAACATGAGTCCATACATCTTGTAGCCTAAGGATCCTATTCAATGCATCCTGCAGCTGAAGGATCTCATGTTATCATAATCTACAACCAATTAAAATAAAAGACAATAATATGAAATTGATAATTTCTAGTTCAATTTACCATAATAATTAATGACTTGTATAAATCCCATTGGTACTAAAAGATGAATAAATTTAAAACTTGCCTAAACTAGCACTACCTATCAACTCTTAGAATTTGTAATAACAAGCTTTGAATACAAGACTAATTCTATGAGGATATCTCAAACCATATTTGATTGTAAATAAATTAAAATAATTGATGAATTCTATTGGATAGATTTTAAACCTTGAAAACCACTTTCTATTCCTATAGTCAAATGATCTCATTGAATCAATGTTTTGTTTGTATTCCTAGTTAGGCCATTAATGTAAACCACCATCTGTGGTATAAATATAATATGATATATATGCTTAAACTAATTATAAATTTGTTTTGAAATTAAAAATGTGTATAAAAAACTAAGCAATCCAACAAGAATTATTATAATCTATTGTATTAATCTTTAATTGCTACATGATTTAATGAAGATATCATTTTGAGTTAATTGAGTTTTTTTTGTTAAAAGGAAGATTGAAGCTCGAGGTTGAGAGAGGAGGGCCCCCTAAAGAATACTTTAATTATAAATCCAAATTTTTAGTATAATTAAGTAATCTTTTTATTTATATATTTAATTCTATGTTAAGATTTTATGTGTGTGTAAGTAAATTTAATTTATGTGATTCAGAATAGTCTGAGGGAAACTTCCAATTAAATAGTTTTATTTAGCCAATATATTTCTTAGAAGTTTGAATATCTTATAATCACCTATGTTATATGTAATTCATTTTGATAAGTACTGACAAGAGTCAAATTAGAAGATTCAATGTACACACACAATGAAGTCATCCCATAACGATTACACCCCTAGGTTGACAATTAATGATAAAATTAGTCTAGGTTACTAGTAGCTATCCCATCCCATGTGGCTTGGGTTACATGCATCATACTAGTTAACTAGTAGGTAAAAATATTTCTTTCTATTTTGGTGCCATTTCTAGGGAAGGGTGTCACACAATAAAAATCTCCAATATTGGCAATTATATTTTGTTATTTTTTTTATTTTAGTTTCTAGCTTAAAGATTTATTGAATTCATAAATTAGAAGATTACTAATTTATAGCTAAAAAATTTATTAGTTTATAAATAATTTTTTTTCTTTTTTTAGAAATATTAAAATAGAGAAATTTAAAAACAACATAATCCATATGGACCTTGTGTAGGCAGAGTAAAAAAGAAAAAAAGGAAGGTGATTGATTTACGTGTAAAGAGAATAGAATCATCTAGGAACATTCTTACTTAGACAATTAAACCTTTTTGTAGGATCAAAAATACAACCCACAATAACTAAGGAATATGAAAATTTTTATGAAGATTGGTTATCAATAGAAGAGCTAGAAAAAGAGGACTTCTTGGTTGGGTTGGTATCACAAGTTGAAAATTTTGAAGAAGAGGTTCATAACCCTAAACTATATCATCTTTATGAATTCACACCATATCAACTCATACTCAATAATATTTAAAGTGACATAAGTACATTCATCCTACAGTCAAAGAATCCTATTCAATGCAACTTGTAACTAAAGGATCCTACAACATCATATCATGTAGCTAATGGAAATATAGTATAGTGATATGAAGCGAATAATTACTAGTTCAATCTATCACAAAAATTAATGACCTATAGAAAGCCCATAGATACTAAAACATGAAAAAATTTAAAACTTTCCTAGGTTACCACTATATATCAACTCTTGGAGATTGTAACATTAAGATTTAAATACAAGACCAATTATGTTAGGGTATCTCTAACCAAATTTTATTGTAAATAACTTAGTAGACTCGATGGGTTCTATTGGGTAGTGTTTAAACCTTGTAGCCCACTTTTTATTCCTGTAGCCAAACAATCTGAATGAAATAATATTCTGTTTGTATTTCTAGTTAGGCCATAAATGTAAAATACTATATATGATATAAATATAATATGGTAGAGATGTGTAAATTAATTAAAAACTTGATTTGACATTAAGAATGTGTATAACATATCAAGAAATCCAATAATAGTTGTTATAATATGTTGTAGCAATCTTTAATTGCTAAATGATTTAATAAAGATAACATTTTGAGTTAATTGATTTTTTGTTAATAGGAAGATTAAAGTTCAAGGATGAGAGAGGAGTGACCCCTCAGGTAGACTTGTAGGTGAAATCAAACTCATTAGTATAATTAAGTAATTTATTTTTCTTATATAATTATGTGTTAAGATTTTTTTTTTTTTTGTGTGTGTGTGTGTGTGTGTGTGTGTGTGTGTGTGTGTGTAAGAAAATTTAATTTATGTGATTCAAAATAGTCTTAGGGAAGCTTCAAATTCAATTATTTTATTTATTTAATTTATTTCCTACAAGTTTGAATCTTTTACAAGAACCTTTTTATTATGAAATTCCTTTTCATAAATAATGACAAGAGTGAAATTATAAGATTTAGTGTGTACATACGGTGAAGTCATCCTTTTAATATTATGACCTTAGTTTCATAACTAATGAAATAGTTCATTTAGGTTACTAGTAGATTCCATAGCCCATGTGATTTAGGTTTCACACATCACATCAATTAATTGGTAGGTAAAAAGATTGCTTGTCACATGGATCAATTTTAGTCATCATATAAATGATTCCCTGGTCTCTTACCATTTTAGATGGTATAATATTAAGGTCTAATTTTATAAGTTTGTCAATACACTTTCATCTCCTTTAACCCAAGTCATTATGACCTAGTGGTAGCTTGACAACAAGATCTAAGATGATGGCATATGTTTGGTTTCACAAAATATAGTTCCTAAATTTTTTAATAGCCTTGACAAAGGCATATATTTGTTTATCAATCATGGAGTATTTCAAGTCTATATCCTAAAAATTGGTGCTCATTAAGACAATTGTATGTCCATTATCTTCTAAATTTTGTGTAATTAATAAAACAACATTATGTTCTAAGGTGAACGAGTAAAGATACAAATATTTATTAAAGTCAAGGCTAATTAGAATTGAAGCCTGGGCAATTATAGTCTTGATGTCCTGGAAGGATTTCCTAGATTTTTTTGTCTACTCTATCTTAGCATCTTTTTTTACCATGTAATTCAATGGCTTGAGAATCTTTACAAAACCATAAATTAGTTTTATTACAAATTTGATCTTGCTAAAGAAAGATTTCAGCACTTTTTTGTTGTTAGGTGAAGTCAACTTGGAGATGGACTGGACCTATTCTAGATTAATTAAGTTCCCATGTCTGGTGATAATATGACCTAACATATTTCCTCCAGTCAATCTAGATATGATTTTATTTATATTTAAAAAGACCCCATATCTTCTGTATTTGTCAAAAAAAAATTAGATGTTCTATATGGTTAGTTATTTTCTTGGAAAACACTGTGAGGTCATCCATGTAGATGATGACACATTTCCCCACCAATATTTTAAATTTATAATCCATTGTTATTTGGAAGGTATCTCCTATGTCAATAGAATAAAATAGATCCTTTTATATGCAAAAGTTGTCTACTTGGTTGTAAAAGTAGTCTTCATATATCTTCTACTTCGACCAATACTTGATTCTAGCCCAAGAATCCATCCAAGGAGGACATCACATTTTTAGTTACCTCATATAAATAGGGTAGATGGTAATTGTACTTATCCAAATCTCTATTTAAGTTCTTAAAACCAACATAGAGTTTGATTTCTTCATTCTAGTTTTTTATTACGATGAGATTGGCTACCCAAGTCGAGTGCCTAATTAGAAAACATAATTAACATCCAGTAGATTTTATATTTTAGTTTTTATGAAAGGTTTTAGGATTATATTTAATAGCCTTTATATTTTCTTCAAAATCTTATGTTCTATCTTTAATGGAATGGTATGAGTGATCACCTAGGGTCAAAGACCTTCAGGTCATCATATGTCTATGCAATGACATTTTTATACTCTATAAGTAGTCTATTTAGCCTTTATTTTTCAATATATATGAAAATAAGACCTAAATTCACCAATTGGGGATGATAACTAATTCCTAGGTTCTCTTTTATGAAGTCAAACTTAGTGGCTTTGAGTTGTTTCTAATTTTGGGCTTGAGGATCCACATCAAAAGTTTATTCTAGAGATACCATGAATAAAGGGATGTAGTTATCTTTTAGCTATAGAATAACATATTATCCCATGTACTAAATATTCATTATGTAGACCTATCCTTCATCTATTAAATGAGATTCAAAAGCTCTAGAATGCTTTAAAAATTTCATGTTCTATTGATCATTATCAAACACATGGAAGTTTTTCATGTTATGTGGGACATAAGGGCATATAATCAACTCCACTAAGAATTTATACATCTTTGAATCTATTATCTCTTGTATTTTCATGCTTTGAAGAGATATATGAGCTCTCCTAATCCAAGTGGTACAATTGAAACACCTCTAGGCTTGTGGGTAGCCTAAGGATGAGGTGAATCTATAGATAGGGCTAGCTCCCTTAATGTACCATTTTGGATCACAACTACACCTAAACTTGCGGGGTTGAAAGGGATAGAGAAAACTAAATGAAAAATATCATATGGGAGATGATACACCAAATTATATGATGAATTCCAACTAGATACATGTTATACATGAGAACAAAGGACTAACCAAACATACACTTTTCCAATCTAAATCTCCTCACATCAATGTTTCATTGTGAAGGTTATGGATGAATGTGTAAGGTTAGGAGGACTAGAAAAGAGTCCTTGAATGACAATAATGAAAATACTAACTCACTCAATCCTTAAAATTTCCTAGAACACTTCACATGACTTGAAAGAAGAAAATACAAATAGGTGCAAGAATAAGATAACATGCTAAGGAATCCATAGTCTTCACAAAGAAAGATCCATCATCTAAGAAAACAAACTATGAATTGCTATGAAAGAGGTAAAAATAAGTAGTCTTATTGATCAAATAGTATGTAAATGAGTAGGGCTTCACCATACTTGATCCATAAATTAGTTTGGAAATAGTTTCCAATTTGTGATGAAACTAATTTCATAGTGTAGATCTTGTCGAGAGATTTTTGGTGCTTTTCACAATTTGCAAAATGGACACCATATGCCCAAGTTATAGGCTACTAAAGTTATTTTATGACAGTTAAAATAAGGTGTCATAATGCAAATGTGACAAGTGGAACAATCAACTGTTAACACATGGCAGTCAGTTTTCCACATTCATGCAAAAAAATTGGTTGGTGTTTGGTTTGATTTCAGCCTCTGGTTTTTTACAGCGGTCATATGGAGAACCATGGGCCCCGCTATTGGCTCGTTGGGGGCCCTCAGTGAGGGTCAACACACTTGATTAAGGAGGGGTGCCTTGGCCTCTATCTCACAATGCAACGTAATTTCCTTTGCTTTTAAACTATCATTTTGTGCCCACCAGATGCATGTGGGACAAATCAATTGTATGTTTTTTAAAGCTTTATATATTCCTTGGCAATATTTTTACTTCTACCACACCCCCATTACACCACATGGGAGAACCAATACTTACCGTGAGAAATGCCAACTCATATTGTTGAGTCCACACATCTTGAGATTGAAGTTTGAGTCAATATTCCATACACACAAATATTGGATACAAGACCAAGCTATATTCATGTTAGAGATTATGATAAGCTTGAAGACCGAATGCCATGTCTAAATAGATTGTGACTTATCACATATGCCTTAGTGAAAAGGCATCGATGACTATTATGGTGGATAGTCAAGCTATTAAAAGTTCAAGTTGGTTTGGATATATACAATGTGGGACTAAAGATAACCCGTGAAACAAAATCCTAGGCCAATGACTTGAAGTCGTTTCCCAATGTGGGATTAAAATGGATAAGCAAAGCACTTAAATAGAAGGCCAAAGACTTGAACTCATGACCTCCGATGCAAAAGGGATAAGTCTTGACTACTTGAGCCATGGATTTTGAAGTGGTTTATAAGGAACAAACTTTTATTTGAATTTAACCTTCGCATGACTATGGTTTTTTTATTAAGAGGCTGAGAGCTAATTTAAGATTGGAGATAGATTTATCAAGTAGATTTTAATCCAATTTCTAACCTATACACATAGGAGGTAAGCCTTTTAGTTAAGTTTTGTAATTGAAAGAGATTTTTTTTTAATTATTTGGATAGACCAATAGTTTGAGTGAAGGGACCAAAGCAATTTCAGAAGGGGATTGAAGAATGAGGAAGGATTCTGTGTGACTGAGCTTGAGTCTATCAGCGTAGGTGGAATTCTTAGATAGAGATCAGACCTGAGGGAAGTTGTGTAGAATTTCAAAGAATTTGTAAGCCATTTGTTGGGAAAATTTAATAGAAATGGTCCTCACTATTGGGTGGACTTAGAGACGTAGGTAAGATATGCCAAAATCCATTATCAATGTCAGATGGTAATTTGTCATTTGATTGCATGTTTTAATTTAGTTTTTTTATTTTTAATTATAAATTCATGCAAAGTTTGAAAAATTGGCAATTTATGACATTTAATTTTAAAACAAAAAAGGGTTTTATTGGTGAATGGAAGTTAAAAGTCATTCGACGGTTCCAATCCAATTCAAAAAATTGAGAACACATTTGCCAAACAATTTGCATGTTCTTTTAAGTATTTTGAGAATTTGTTAAGTTTGAGAAATTTAAAATCCATATTTTTAAACTATCACTTTGAGTTTATCAGTATAGTTTATAGATCAAATTTTGGTATCAAATCAGTTAGAAAGTAGGGATAGCTTCTGATTGTGATTTGATAGTTGCTTTCAGTTTATTGGTTATCAATATCACTTGATTAGATTGTAGTGTACAGTTGTGGAATCAGTGTGTTTGTAGGAAACCATGGGCAAGTTGTCACATAAAGCCAAGATGGAAGAGCTTGAAGCCATCAATACTTAGATTTAGAATGAGAATACATTCCTAAGATGCAAGCTCTTATCTCTTAAAGATAAAATTGTAAGTTTGAAATCTGAGCTTGAATCTAAGGATGAGCTCTTAATCAAATTGTAGTGTGGTGAACCAAAGAAGGCCATACCTTCTACTTTAGATGTAGAGACTATGACTGAGTGCACTATAAGTTATTCACCAAGTAATTCATCTTCTTCTTTTCCATTCAAATTTAGATTCAAGTAATGATGCTTTTGGTAGTTTTGAACAACAAACTAAGGGTATAAGATCCAAATTGTTGAAGAAAATGGGATTTAGTGGAAGATATCTTGGTCGAAATGGCCAAGGAATTACTAACCCAATACAGGTGGAGTATAGATCTCCTCATGCAGGTTTGGGTTACACTATGAGCAAGTGGAAATTAGAGAAACTTCCTCCATGGCTAAAGGAAGACAAGCTTCTGATAGCAAAGGATTGAGGCCACTAGTAGAGAATGTGTAGTGTAAGAGGACATGTAGAAGAGGTATTGATATTCCACCTCCTAGTTCCTACACTAGAGTTAGCAATAAATCTTCTGATCCACTTTTTATGTTTAAGAAATTTGGATTTAACATTCAGAAGATGATGTAATCATTTCCATGCACTTTTTGTGGGATACATAATGATAGTGTTGCATATTTTTGGAAGAGACATGCTTTACATAAGCAGATTGCAGGTGTTAAAAACCATTCTCATCATGGCAAAACAAGAAGAGGTAAAAGGGAGACCTCACATAAGAAGGTTATATGCACTCATTTCCATATGAGTGGACATCAGATTGATCATTGTTTTAAACTTCAATCATCTAGACATGGTAAAATTAAGATGATTTATCAACCTATTAATAAGGTCAATGAAGTTAAATCAATTCATAATGATGTTAAGGAATCCACTAAGGAAATCAAGTTAACTAGGCAGAAATTTGTTTAAGTGGATTAATAATGCACTTATTTGTCAAAGCATTGTTAAGAATTCTATTGAGGGAAATAACAATCTTTGATGATGCATTATTAGAGCTTGTGAGAACACTTTGAGATAGGTTTATCATTTGAATTATTTAAATTCTCACCTTAATGTTGAATAGCTCTATGTTTTAGAATCTCTTATTTATGCTAAGTGAGTTGTCTATAGGACTGTAACTCTTTTGATCAGTTGGAGATAACAACAGAATGCATGTTGTGGGTTGAGTTAATTCCTTACAACATTTTCTCATATTAAACTACTATTTTTAGAATGTATCTATTTTTGGCACATGGATGTATATATGCATTGTACGACCCTACAGGCATGTTTGGATGTTAGGCAATATACACTTTGTGTTGTTTGCATTTGCTTAGCATATAAGTCCCATACTAAGGCATTGTATTGTAGCATGTATACAACATTTATTATATGTTTTCATCATTAACAAACATGTTTTGTAGTTATATTGGGAATTGTTTTAGTTATTGACAATTCATCACCTTATAAGATGTGACATGGGCCAACAATTTTGGTATGTTGTGATCAATTTATTAGCAGTTACAGATTCCTTTACTCATGCCATGTGTAGGCATTTTCAATTTAGTTGTGAATCATTTATATTTCCAATGTTTATCTCTTGCTATGATTAGGTTATGTTTGATATGATGCAGTAAACCAGTTATCAAGTTTTAGGAGATAGTAGAATTTTGGAGACCAAAAGCCTCTTTTGTAAGGAGGTGTGATCTAGAGATTAATTCAAAAAAGTTTCCAAGTTGTGATGAAACCAATTTCATAGTGTAGATCTTGTTGAGAGCTTTTCAGTTCTTTTTGTGGTTTGGAAAATGGACATCGTATGCCTAAGTTATAAGCTGTTAAAGATATTTTGTGATAGGCAAAATAAGGAGGTGTCACAATGTGAATGTGACAAGTGGACCAATAAATTTTTGACACATGATAGTTAGTTTTATACATTCGTGCAAGAAATTTGGTTGGTGTTTGGTATGGTTTTAACCTCCGATCTTTGATAGTGGTCGTATGCATAACCATGGGCCCCACTATTAGCTCACTGGAGGCCTTCAGTGAGGGTCAACACACTTGATTAAGGAGGGGTGCCTTGGCCTCCATATCACAATGTAATGTAATTGCCTTTGCTTTTAAGCTATCATTTGTGCCCACCAGATGCATGTGGGACAAATCAATTATACATTTTTTAAAGCTTTATATATTCCTTAGTAATATTTTAATTCTACCATGCCCCCATTACACCACATGGGAGAACCAATACTTAATGTGAGAAATGCCAACTCATATTTCCAAGTCCACATAGTTCAAGATTAAAGGCTGAGTCAATATTCCATACACCCAAATATTGGATACAAGATCAAGCGATATTCATGTTAGAGTTTATGCTAAGCTTGAAGACTGAATGCCACATCTAAATAGCTTGTGACTTATCACATATGCCTTAGCCAAAAGGCATCAGTGACTATTATGGTGGAGATTAGACCTATTAAAAGTTTGAGTTGGTTTGGATATATATAATGTAGGACTAAAGATAACCCATGAAATAAAAGCCTAGGCTAACGACTTGAAGTCATTTCCTAATTTGGGATTAAAATGGATAAGAAAAGTGCCTAAATAGAAGGCCAAAGAATATAACTCATGACCTCCTATACAAAATGGAAAAGTATTGACTGCTTGAGCCATGTATTTTCAAGTGGTTTATAAAGAGCGAACTTCTATCTGAATTTAACCTTTGCAGGACTATGTTTTTTTATTAAGAGGCTGAGAGCTAGTTTAAGCTTGGAGATAGCTTTAGAAAGTGGATTTTAATATAATTTATGACCTATACACACAGAAGGTAAGCCTTTTAATTAATTTTTAAAATTGAAATATAATGTTTTTATTATTATTTGGATAGACCAATAGAGTTTAAGTGAAGGGACCAAAGCAATTTCAGAAGGGGATTGAAGATTGAGGAAGGATTTCGTGTGACCGAGCTTGAGTCTATTAGCATAGGTGGAATTATTGGATAGAGATAAGACTTGAGGGAAGTTGTGTATCATTTCAAAGAATTTTTAAGCCATTTATTATGTAAATTTAATATAAATGGTCCTCACTATTGGGTAGACCCAGAGACATGGCAAGATATGCCAAACTCTATTTTCAATGTCAGATGGTAATTTATCATTTGATTGCATGTTTTAATTCAGTTTTCTAATTTTTAACTATAAATTCATGAATTTTTTTAAAAAATTAACAATTTATGACATTCAAATTTAAAACTAAAAATTGGTTTTATTGGTGAATGGAAGTTAAAAGTCATTCGACGGTTCCAATCCAATTCAAAAAACTGAGAACACTTTTGCCAAACAATTTGAAAGTTCTTTTGAGTATTTTGAGAATTTGTTAAGTTTAATAAATTTATAATTTGTAGTTTTAAACTATCACTTTGAGTTTATCAGTATAGTTTATGGATCAATACTTAGGAGGAACATAAGTTACAATGGCTAAAATAGCTAGTTCTTATAGGACTTGAGAGAGAGAGAGAGAGAGAGAGAGAGAGAGAGAGAGAGAGAGAGAGAGAGAGAGAGAGAGAGAGAGAGAGAGAGAGAGAGAGAGAGAGAGAGAGAGAGAGAGAGGAGAGAAGTGAGAAGTCAAAGAGTCACAAGGACACTTGTCAAAATGATAAAATTAGTTACTTGTTCATGATAATAAGATTTGGGATGGACCATGCAAGGTCAAGAAGCACAAGTGTCCATCCAAGTCATAAGACTCATGAAAATTGGTGTGAAACTCCTCATTGTGGCTTAGAAAATTGCCTTCATGATTTGGACCTATTTGAACATCCTAAAAATTATTAGTGATAGGTATAATGATTGAAATTAAAGGTAAGGGTTTTAGGAATGCCTCTCCATGTATTGGTTTTAGTCTTGGTCATCTAAAATCATCTTGGAATGGGACATCATCATCTGTAATCCAAAAAACTCTTCCTTCATGTACCCTGCATACTTGGCCTCTAAAAAGGAATAAATTTTCCATGAAAATTCATGGGATGGAGTGAATGAAACTTTTCAAGACTCTCCCTTTCATTATAAGCATCGGGGATACCTTAAAATGAACTCACTTGAAGTTTTCCACCCTTCTCAATAGTTTGTCCACTATGTTAGTTTTGACTGGCTGAGATAAGAGCTCATATTAAGGTACTTAGGATTTTATTTTAGGCATTAAATGAACATGGGAAGTTATAAAAAGTCTCAAAATTTCCCTGAAAGTTAGTTTCATCTCTTGGAACCTCCTGGAACTTGCATAATGCATAAAATAGTAAAAATACCCTATTTTACACCCCATCCATATAATTTCATATAGTCTAAAAATATAGGGAGGAGATTAAGAGAATATTATATATCCTCTAATATATTTCATGTTAAAACTATTTCATTAGATCAGCTTCCAATCCTTATTTCTCTAATTGGGTCCTTATAAGGGTTTAACAAGGGTTTTGAGTAGTTTGACCTCTTAAGCATTGTTTATAAAAATAGTATGTTGAATTTTCCAACCAATTCCACTAGAGAATAATATAGTACCCTTGATAACTCCTATAAAATTTCCTATGCTCCATTCAAAGTCTCATGAAAGGTGTGAGCATTTGAACCTCTCCTATCAAGCTCTTTCCTTTATTCCAACAGACTTGAGTTATCCTAAGGTCAAAAATGGATTCCTTTGTGACTTATATGCAATTTTAAGGATTCAAAACATATATATCCATCCTATAAACATGTTTTAATATGTTTAAATTCATGTATATGGCTAAAAATGTGAATGACCTCCTCTTTGGACACTATGCCTAATCCTTATTTAATGAGTTTGACTGAGACTCTTGTGGTCTAGGCCATCCAATTGGATTCATTTCATTCCATAATATTTAACACATCCATAATGGTCCCAAAAACATTCTTAAACATTTTAAAAATCCTATCTCATTCTATAAATTAAAATGGTTCTCCTTTGGCTTTAGGCCTAAACTATGTTTGACAAGCCTGTTTGCAAACTCAGCCATCTAGACCGTCTTGCCTGGTTACCTCCTTATATGAGGTATTTTTTATTATTTTTCATGTTCCTTAAAACATTATATATCTCTCTTAAATTTTTCCCTAACTCCTGGTCTCATCGTTTGTCATTCTCTCTCAAATTTGCCAGTTTATGTATAAGGGGAAGTACCCCCTGTCTGAGACAAAGTAGGGGTAATTCCCCTATTCTATGAGGAAAAATGAATATTTTATATCCTTAATAAAGTTTTGAGGATATCCCACACCAAAATTCATCCCTTTTTCATATCATTTTACTTCTCAAAACTTCCAAAACCAAAATAAGCTCTTAGGCAAAGGACTTTATGCAGGGTTTTGCCCATGTGGACTATAGGTTACTTACCTCGGGTCCTCTCTATGTCATTTATCCACTATGAGAGTTATATGATACTATTTAATTAATTATGAAGGTTTTATAATATTATAAATGACTTCAACCTCTCTAAACTTTTCTCCTCACACTTGACTTGTCAAGACTATGTGTAACCTTCCTGACTATATTTCTTATTTTCCATAGGACACCTATAGATATTCATAGCTTGAATATATCTTTAGAACATTTAATTATACATATTAAAACATTATTATGTCATTTTTAAATTTTTTTTCTTTTTTATCATCTTTTATAGGCTCAAACATCACTTAGACACCAAATTTTGCTCATTGTCTGCTTAGTTACAACTATAGGTGAGTATTTTGAATGTTAGGACACATATAGGTGATCATGAGATATGAAGTATAGAATTATAAACTTATCCACATGAAATTTGGACCAATAAAAATATTAAATCATATAGGCATACTTTTTTTCATTGCATTTTACACCTTCATCATGGACTATGAGTTACCTTATTTGAAAATGTAGGTGTGTATTTCTTGTAGAGGGAGACCTGTAGATGCATTTTGAACCCTAGAGCATCACCACTTAACTCCTCTTGATGATATTTTAGGTCAAAATTAATCCTTAAAATAATTTAAGAACATTACACTATGGTTTAAATGCCTAATTGTAACCTTAGGTGAAAAGGGTCTCTTACATCTCCAAATCCTGTAGGTATATTGCCTAAATTCAGTGGTTTGCAAGCAACTTTGGACTACCTAATAGCCATTTTCCATTTGTCATCTATCTTATATCTCTTAAAAATTGATATAAATATGTATGGGATACGATTAAAGTTCATTATATGGAATAATATTATTTTTAGTTGTGTAATATGATATTATCAAAATGCACTTGGACCTCTATTTTTATGCTTAAGGGACAAGGGGCCTAAACACAGTCATTGCACCTTTTGAAGGTTTTCCATAGTTAGAATACCAAATTAAAAAATTTAATGATTTTTTTATAACCCCTTAACATTTTATGATCCTAAAAGGAAACTCAACACTCCTTTAACACTCCCTTAGGCATCTTAACTCTCTGTGGTACCACTTGTATGTGGCCATTTTCACAGTGCAAGCAGTGAAGATAAGGATGGGTAGTGAGCATTGATTTGACCATTTTATCACTCTAGCCCCAATTATATTAACTTAAAATTAATGTTATCATCATGAGTATATTTAACTAGTTTCAAAACCTTCATTTCAATATGATCTTTTCTTCTAAGCACCTATAAGTGTATGTTAATGGTAGAATTTTGTGTGAGTAACTGTGTTAACTGAGATAGTCTTTTTTACACCAAATGAAAGAATTTTAATTGAATATTATTATTATGGGATTGTATTTAAACTTTAAATATAATGATCACAACACCATGGATGTGTTAAATACCTCAAATTAACTCACTAAGATGACTGTGTATGACAGTCATGGGACTAAGTGGTTAAATAGTACTTTGTGACTGCAACTCATAAAAAATTTGATTAGAAAATGAGATTTGAAAGTTAATGGATATAAATATAAATTTTTAAACATGATAATTAACCTATAAAAACTCCTTTGAGGCATTTATAAAACATGAAAATCTAGAACATGGAAAAAATTGCTTGTTGCACAGAAAAGTGCTTCCTCTTGCAACCTAAGCTACTTTGCACATCAAAACATCATGAACATTAAATAATGGAGAGAATATTAGGATGGATTAAAAATAATTTGGAACCAACATCACCAACTAATTCATATGGACTTGACCAAAATGGAGTAAAACCTATAGGGTCCACGAAATAACAGGCAAAAAACACAATCAACTTGTAAAATATGATTGATAAAGCATATTTGATCAATAATTGAAATATTTATATGTAAATTAATGTATATAAGTGTAATATCACCTCAAAAAATGATTTTCCTTGAGACTTCTTGATCTGTATGTACTAAGTACAAACCTGCTAGTCACTTTATTATGTCTAAAAAGGCAAAGAAGGAATAGAATGGTTTTGGCTTAAAAATGGCACTTATAGAGCATGAAAATAATTTATATGAGTTTTATAAAGATTAATAGGTCCTCCATGATCTTTTACCATGTGTCACACTTCCCCATGGGTCATATAAGTGTTAAACACCCCCTTTTTTAGTTAGTTTCTTGAATTTTAGTTAGATAACCTACGATATTCTAATGAAAATAAAATCCATAATAGGTATAATGACCTATTTGATGTTTTAAAGGAAAAAATTATACATTTAAACATTTTTAACTATTCCACTTGTATTTATTACCCCTAAAAGCCTTTTAAATGACTCAAAATGATAAATTGACTAATATGACTAAGGCCAAGGCTAGGATGACATCAAATAAACTATAATACACCCCATGAAAAGATAAAGGATACCCTAAAACATTAAAATTTAATTTATTTACCTATAGGGGCCCCAATTTGACTTGTAGGGTCAAATTTTGTCAATAGACTCTTGAAGTGATGCCAGATTAGCCGTTGAGGTTGATAATGAATTTGATGTTTGGTTCTTCTCTCTTGAAATGGATATGATGTTGAACACTTCAAAGGACTCAATCAAGTCCTAAGATTAGTGTTTTTACTTAATTACATAAGTACATCTTCACTATTTTTTTTTTTGAATCTGGTTAACAAGCAACTCAAAGTCACCAAATATTTTTAGCTACTTGACATTATGATCTAATGAAAACTGCAGGCCTAGAATTAGAGATTTATACTTAGCTCTATTATTGGTGTAGGGAAACTACAACATTTAATAATCTAGGTATCATTTACATTGTATATTTGTGAGGGCCATTCCAACCCCAAAACCTTTCTTTGATCAGGATCCATCAAAATATAGGGTCCACAACTAAGATGGGCCTTCAAATTTTTATTCATGAGGATATTCTTTGGTGGTAAAAGTATACACACCTTCATGTGAAGATATGAAGTCCAATTTCTCATTGGTGGAATTGTATTTAGTAATCAAAATTTTCATCTTAAACTCATGATCCATTTAGATCTAGTTGGGTATTCCATTATAGGGTAGCCACATGTGCAAAAAGTTAGTAGCCATGTATCCATTGAGTGTTTTTGACTAGTCTCAACTTAGAAATAGACTATATGCTTTTAGAATGTCCATGACCAATATGTTTATGGTATTTTGTAAACATGGTTTAGATGCCACTTGGATGAATATTTTTGTTAATTCTTAGACACATGGGATTAAAGATTTGTCTAATTAAAGGACTATTCTCTTTGACTTGTCAGGAGTCAAGCCTAACTTCTAACATATATCTATTGACATCACATTGGTTGAGGCTCATGATTCAATCAAAAAGTTATTTATATTCTTTATAAACATTTGGATCATCATACAGAAGGGTGGTACTTATGAAGTATCTTTATATACCATCACATTTGTATGTGCAACTTCTAATTTATCAGATGTTGTCCTAGTCATATCCTTAAGTAACAGTTCATTTTGCTCAGTGATCTAGGCCATCTCATGTAGGCTGATGTTATCCTTGATTATCTTCATATATGCAATAATGTTTTACCCTCCTTATTTAGGCAATTTTTTAGTCTATGACTTTTTGTCTCTCTTGGGAGGATGTGTGGTATTATTATCCTTTGGATCTAGAGGGGTAGTAGCACTATTATTTAGAGGAGTCAAAGTAGTCATAGGTTGTCTACCTCTTGATTTTAATTATTCCTTGATTTATGATTCTTTTGGAAAGCACGGATCCCATATATGTTGTCATTTGGTTCAATATCATCTTAATCTAGAAATGGATAATCATAGGTATCAAAGACATTGGTGATGCTTAGATGCCCTAGAATTATAGATGAGGATGGTTTTATCTATTTCATAGAGCTTTATTTTTGGTCAATATCTGTATAAAATATTTCAAAGTTTTTGCATAATTTGATGTATTCTAACTCACCATGTTGTGTAATGTTTTTCACATGACACTAGATAGGAAGGGTTACATCTATGATGTTCATCTCTAATCCCGTATTGATGGAACTTATTGTTCTTTATTTCTTCTAGACCTATTGAGAGGTATATTGTACATCTAAACTATGAATTTTTTATTAGTGTTCTGGCCTCCAATGTTTCACATACACTTATACATGCTCAAAAATTCATTACTCAATTTTTAGACTATTATTTTGGTTAATTCCAATTATATTTTCATATAATAATAATTGGAACCCTATGTTGTGTTATTATTAAATTACATTAATTATTCATTTAGGTTTTACTAGCTAGGGGCATAATTGTTTAGGAAACTAAGATGCTAGTTGGGTAGAACTTAGGTTAAATACACTGGGGTATACATTTGGGTTTGGTTTTTAGCTACATTATTCTAGTTTACATTCAAAATTGAAATAAAATCCTAGAAAATAGGGCCAATATTGAGTGAGGCTAAGGAATGTAATTGAGAATTAAATTGCTTATCTATGTTGATAGCTTAAACATAGGCCAAAGGTAGTTTACCGACATTGGTTAATCTATAGAATAAAACTATAATCATGGGTTATAGGGTGGTTTTTTACATATCTATATCCAATGATACCTTCGGTTGGTAAGCATTCTCAATCTTGCTATACATATTTTTAAATATGGCATTAAATGCCTATATTGGCTCATTGGGCTCTCACTTCATACTAGCAAAATGTTGATAAACAACACATGCACTAGTGACCTGGCCAAACTATGTTAGAAAGGTGTTTTGGTAATGGGTTCAAGATGTAATGGAACCCTATAGGATATTCATAAACTAGTCATAGGCCACATCTTAACATGTGAAGGTAAATATTCTACAAGCCATATCTTCATGGGTTACATTCAAGATTCGTAGAGTGGTTCTGAAGGCCTTAATATGTTCTTATATAGTCCTTCCTCCTAAGGGATAAAAGGAAGGTAGATATTTCTTATGGTTTCTATGTAAATTTTGGATAGCTCGAGAAATATTTATAGCATAACATCTTATCCACGTTGGATCCTAGGGAAAACTTATTGTTGGGAAATTAAGAGTAATGGTGATGAGGATAATTTCTTGGAGAGAATGATTGGGCTCAAGGTTCTCTCTTATATCCCTTTTTAGACATAAATTTTATATGGGCTTCCAAAAGTGGAAAGAAAGTTATTTTTTGAGGTAGACCTTGTTAATCTTCTAGGTGCTTTCAATGTAACTCAAGTGATTTTTTTCAAATAGAATAGAGGTAGAGGTGCATGCCCTCCTTCTAGTGTCATATTAAGTACCTATTTGATGTGGGTTTTATGAACACTATATATAAAATTATGAGGTAGCCTCTAACATTTTAGGATTGACAAAGATATTTCACTACAAGACATAAGTTGTAAGGTATTCATTTTTATAACCTATTGGTGGAATGATGGTGAGTAATACATATTATTTACCATAGATGGGTTCATTGTGGATGAAATTATATCTACTTGGAGTGAGTGAAAGGATGATGGTATTCACTAAGGTTGGAATGATTCTCAAATAAACTCTAAAAAAGGGAAAGGAAGGACAAAAAAGAGGCTTGTGGACCACAAAGATGAAAATTCTTCAAGACAGACACTTGACCTAAGTTTGGACAATAGATTAGAAGTTCAATGCCTGATGTAAGTTGTTGTAGCACAAAAACACTCAAACATAGTTAGGATTTAAAGGGAAATAAAACACAATAAAACTAAACATGCAAAATTAAAGGTTGCCACATTTATCAGATTGATACTACAAATCTACAAGGGTGATTATAATTATCATTGAAAAGGAATTCAAATCAACTATGGCTTAAATTAAATAATTTTATTAGAAAATTAAATCATGAAATAATAAATAACTAAGATACCAGAATGATAGCACATCCCACAAATTCCAAAAAAATGGAGAAGAATAAATATTTGCACATCAAAATCAAATTAGTAGAACTTAGAATTTCTTATTAGTTTCAATAGCCAAAATTCTCATCTCTTTGGGTCTAGGAGGTTAAAAGTATATATAGGCTTTGGATGGGGAAGGATTCATCTCTCAAGAAAATTATAAATAATACAAGTCTCTAAATAGCATTTTGTGCTTATTCATATAATTTTAATTGCTCAGAATAAATTCCTCACCCAAAAATATAATATATACATGTAGTATGAATAAGTTAGGAACTAGCATTCCAAATTAATTATAACATGAAACTAAATAAGCAAAATTGGATGGTGCTCATGTGGCATCAATGGGAATTATAACTATAACATAGTTGACATGGAAGCTGATGTGGAAAAAATTGAAGTTACAATGAAAGTCATTCACAGAAATGACACTGAGACTGAAGATGAAATTGAAGTAGATGTAGGGGTTAGTGGAACTTTATCTAAAATCTATGTTGTAACTAGAAGGGGGACACAAGTGGGCCTAGTTTGTGTGTGGACCAATGTGTATTCTAGATGCTGAGAGCTATGTGAAAGAGCTAAAGACACTTATACTATCATAATTGCATGTTTTTCTACCTCTATCTAGAGATAGAGAGCATGCATATATTAAAAGTTAGTTTTTATAGTCTCAAAGTTGAGACACACTTTCTTTAATAATTACGGAAGCTTGTCCATTAGTTTCATGCGAATTCCCAATGCAACTTTAAACTCAACATGTAATGATTTGGCCCCTATGATCCTATCCTATAAAATTTTTACTAATTTCATAAATTCATTTATATTACTATAGACCATTCCTTCAATCTCTACCCTAAAATTATCCTAATTATAAAGACTCTAAGAAATGTGCTTGGGGACTAATTTCCATTGTGGGGTTATTGCTTGAACCATTCTAATTTCAATCAAAATGGAGATCACCCCTCTTTCCAAATTGGAAAACTATTGGACCAAGGTCCACATCTCTTAATGTCATTCTAATAGACTATATATCTTGTTAGTAATATAATACTATGCCCATATTTATTCAATTGTAACTATTAGCTTTAAGTGTGCATAAACCATGTTTCTAGTTGATTGGCTGATAAAATATAAATTGATATTGATGTCCTTAATTTTTGTAAATAATTAGAGAACATATATAGAATTAGGATGAGAAATGACCTTTGTAGACCTTTTTGAGCCAATTGTGTCAAATAATTTTATGGCCATCCCTTATAGATGATCTACAATCTCCTAGAGAGCCTGAATTGTGCTTGCATATGACTTTCTCTAGATAGCTTGGTCTAAAATCTTGAACATATCCTTAATTACTACTCCTATGTCATCCAAAAAACTATAAGGAATGTATTTAATCATGATAGGGTCTAATAAATTTATCTTCCTTTTCTTGGTGAGAGAGAATATGTCCTCTTTTTGTTCTAGCTCTACTTGTTAACCCTCAATAATCATTATCCTCCTCTTGACCTTTCTCAAGGTTATTTTTTGCCTATCAAAGTGGAACTTGACTATGGGTTACTCATGGATAACTAAATATTGCATTCCCATCTCTTCTTCCTACTATAATTTCTTGATGCATGAGGGGACATTCAGGGAGACTATTTGCTTTGATTGTGATGAATGAATATGCTCAACAAGCTAGGTTGAATTTGCTCCTTGAGTTGGTTGAGGTGGCTAACCTTATTGAGTAATTCAAGGTGATTGAGGAGGATATAACATAGCCTCAAGATATGATGTCCCTACTATAGGGAAAGGAGGAATGACCTTCCTCCAACCAATAATCTACTTTTAGGGTGGTGTATCTATGATGAACATATCCTTTCCAGATTATTTGGTGAGAGAGACAAACATGGATTCCAATTAGGGATCTTGATCAATTAGAATCTCTATATGGTATTTAATTTTAGGTGTGGTGTCCAATATGGAAAAAATGGAAGTAGACACTAATCTTTCAAAATGCATTCTGATGCTAGGTCTAGGAGTCTAAGAATTGGTTTCACCAAAGAATGAATATGTCATCGAGGTATTCAAAAAAATTTGTAAATATTTGGTAATAGAATTATAAGTGACCCTAACATTCATAGTTTTGGCAGCCATGGGAGTTATAGTATTAGGTTGAGTTATGGTTTTCATAGTTGTAAAAATTGGTGATATCATAATATCCTAAGGCTGGGTTATTGAGCTCAATTAATGTAAATAATGAAAATAATCCATTGTACTAGTAGGAATTATAGATATTATAATAATGGATAAATAATTTGGGATGCTAAGACTTATAGTAATAAGAGAAGCTAAATCAATAATTTCTATAGTTGTTTGAGGTGGAGAACTTAGATGTGTACTTGGGTGTGGCCTCTAATCTACATTATGTAATTGAAATTGCACATCTCCTTTTGCATCTCCTTCTTTATATGATATTTATTTAGTAAAAATTGATTCATCATCTCTTTTACTAACTTCTTCATATTTAAATATTAATTATGTTCCCCCGTGATAGATTTTTATTCTCAGATAGCCATTCATGCTAGAGGTAAGATTTAGTTGTCTCACTTATAGACCAAGACTCTTTGGTCTCTATTCCATAAATATAGTGTGTTGCATTGTCCATCCTCCTTTCTTATTCATTGATATCATAGACCTCAACAAGGTTTGTTCTTATTTCCCATTTCTTTCTATTTCTCCTTATTTAGGAACCTCAATTATGTTGAGGTCAACATACCGCTATTCCTAAAAATGGGGACCCTTGTTTCAAATTATACAAATTTGTGTTTTAAATTGAAAATTCATCTGATCAGAGTACCATTAGAGTGTTTTGCACATTATATTTATTTGAAGATAATCCACACCATGGTTAAATTGGCATATTTTCACATGATTATAGTTTGATCTCATCTAAATTTGCTAACATTGGATCTCTATGTTTTATGTTGCAGGTTTAATGGAGTCCCTTTTGGATAAACACTATTTAGTATTTAATGATTTCATGATTAGTGGACCCTTTGATTAATATTTTGGGCTCTTAATTGTCTAAATTAAATCTATATATAAATCATGTAAAACTTTAGTCTAAGAATATTTTAGCCTAGGTCTTTTAAAATGGGATTTAAATTTACGTGGGTCATTTTATTTAATTTTATACTAGAAGCACTTTATTGCAGACTTTGTTTAAATTTTAGCCTACGTCCTAGTTGTATTTATTAATATAACTCTAACCTTAGTCTAAAACCCTTATACTAAGTATTTTCTATTTTATAGATAATGATGGATCTTTTATTATATTCTAAGCTTAGCTTAAAATTTATACTAAGTTTTAAATTGTATTTGTTAATATAGAAAAACTTTAGGCTAAGTTAATTTTATTAATCACAAGGTCCATTTTAGTTATGTCATAAATCTTAGCTTAAAGACTTTAGCCTAAAAAATTATTTGTATTTATTAATACGAATAAATAACTTAGTCTACAACTTTAGCTTAAGTTTCATATATTTCCTAAACTCTAACTTAATTATCTTCAATATTTGTAGGAACCAATCACGCCCAACCTAGCAGATTAAAATAAAATGCTTCACATTAGCTAGAAGAAGATCCAATAGAGAGCAAGGGTTTGAAATGTCAAAGGAATTGACTAATGCTAAACCACTAAGTGTCACCATCTTGGTAGGTAGACCAAAGATCTAACAACACATAATAAAGTCAACATGTCAACAAACCCATAGAGGGATCTGAGAAAAATAAGTTTCACCATTTTGGGTGCTCAAGTGGCATATCAATGGTTTATGGGCCCTTTTGTAAGTCAATAAGTCAACAAGACCTATGAGAAAGTGTATAGATGATGCATGTCATAACCGTAGCCCAAGGTTAAAGCTTTAATACTATATAAAGATTGATGGAATGCATTTGATTTATTTAATTGAGATCAATGGTGTGAGATCAACATTGAAATTTCAATAAAACTCAAAATGAATGTGGTGATGACATGTGTCATAACCATAGTGAATGAAATAAATATTGGCCAATAGCACTTGATCTAATAGATCTTGATCAATGATGTGAAGAAGGGTGGACTTTTCAAAGGACATAGAAAGATTGAAAAACTACCAAGTGGTAAAATCTTAGGAGCTTCAGGAATAGATCAATGGTCCATGATAAAGGTTGAGGTTAAATAATCCACACCAACCAATGGCTTTCAATTTCCTAGCTTGAGATCAATGGACTACATTAATCCATACAATCAGATCCAATGGTACAAGCTGAGATAGAATTTTCAAAAGGCTCAAAAATAATAAGTGACATGTGTCCAAAGGTAATAAAGGTCATGTTTTGATATCAAATGAATATCTCGATATGGGCGTTGCCACATAGACATGACATATTGGATTTCAAGGTCTTATAAACCTAAAATCACTTGAATTATACTTGTTTTAGACTAGTGAAGATCAAAAAATTGAAACAAAGACATGAAGATCAAGGACAAACCGAAAAGGCTAAAATTACAAAGAGTCTCAAAATCAATTAAGTTGATATAGTAAATTCTTTTGAAAAAGATCTTGTAAATCACTGGAAGGGAATATTCTAATCCATCAAAGTGGGAGTAATATAAAACATATATGGATTTTGGGTTAGTCATAGTTAAAAAATGTCATTATTTTTGAATCATTTGTAAAGGGATACTTATCCATGACACTTGTCCAGTTGCATGTTGACACTTGCCTAGTTGCATGTGGATACTTGTCTAGTTGTATGTTGAGAAGGAATGACCATCATATATCATGAATTGTCTTTATAAAGGATGTATTTCCAATTGTAAAGAGGATTTATTAGAGCCAAAATTACCTTGTAAAATTGGAGCATGTGGTACAAGGAAGGAATTATATAAATTTTGTCCAATATTTATCTATGTGTTTGCTATCATGGCTACTTCCTTAGTTTTTTGGTTTGATATTTAGATTTTAATTATTTTTATGGATCTTAGATGTGCACATGTTAATTCAAAGTTTCTAATTTGGGCTTATGTTAGTTTGATTGAAAGTTATTAGGTTTACTATGCTTACTTTACTCTTCTTGCATTTGGGTTAATGTTATTTGCTTGAAGGGGTAAAATTCTTAAAGTGAACCTGATTTCTTATTTGGATTACCTTTCCTTAGACATTTTATTGATATATAGTAAGATCTATGCCTATGCAATTTCATAATATATATTGGTTTAGTGCATTTCTTGGTGAAATCTAAACTTTGTCATAATATCTGGGTTGAAGATCGAAAATACCTTCTTTCTTCCTTACCCTCCCTTTTTCTCCTTTTTTACCAATTCACTTTAGTTTACCATGTCATTTTAAATATCCATGTTAGCTTAGGGTTTATACTTTAGGTTTTGGACATCATTCATTGGACTTACTTCAAATTGTTTTCATCTTCATAAATATTTAGGACCATTGTTGCTCCCAACAACCATTTACATGATCATTTTGTGAAATAGTCATTTAATTTGGTTGATACTCCACCAAAAATCTTGGGAAGATCACAACCAACAACTCATGCAATGGATTTTTTTAATCTAAAAATGAGAAGTGTTTATTAAACATTATATATAAACCTATTGATATATTTAGGTGCATTAACAAGTTAGTTGTCTTTTTACTTCCTCCTTCCTAGGAGAAATAATTAGGGTCATGGACTTCCTTGCATAGGTTAAAATTATTTTGTAAGTAGTAGAGACTAGCCTAGTTAAAAGAGGAATGGGAGTTAAAGATACAATAGGGGTAACTAATGATGATAGAATGAGAATGGTGGGAATCATTGGTGGAATGATAGGTAGTGATGAATTGACAAGAGTAGTCATTATTGGAAGGAAGATGGGTGGTGAATGGGGCTACCTAATATAAATCTGCATTATTGTTGATAGAATCAATGAAGATGAAATAATGGGAACCTAAGGCAAGAAAGATGAAAGGGTTACCTATTATAAAATTATTAGTGAAGGCAAGGAAAATATAGAAAATATATTATTTTCCCAACTAGGACATGAAAGTACTTTCTCTTAAACTCTCGACCTTTCTTCTACAATCATTTATTGAGGAGAGGCTAGAGTAGATGTATATTCTTGAGAGGTAGAAGGAATCCCCAAAAAAATTCAATATGACCTACCTTGGAT
This sequence comes from Torreya grandis, assembly GCA_037957365.1. Taxonomy (NCBI): domain Eukaryota; kingdom Viridiplantae; phylum Streptophyta; class Pinopsida; order Cupressales; family Taxaceae; genus Torreya; species Torreya grandis. Next base: position 987,830 of record JARHVA010003128.1, read on the forward strand.
GGGCTAGCTTCTCCTTATGTTTATTTCTCTATTTGAAGAGGGGGCCCATAAAAGGGTTTGGAAACCCATTTCTACTTCTCAATTCTTCAGATAACCTCCCTAATAATGGTAGGATTGTATTAGATCCTCTATACTACTATCATAGACATATTATCTTTATGCATCTTGATATCCACCTCAGAGTCATCCTTGACATTCATGAATATACTATCATGCTCATAAGATTTATGTTTGTAATTAATTCTTACCCTTATCTCATATTTCATGAGGTGCCCTCTAACATTCCCTTAAAGACACCAATACCTAAAAAGAACTTTCTTCAACCCATAATGAGTCCATATTTTCTTGACAATTGGTAGGTATGCCCACCTTTTATATTACATTCAACTAATACTAATGGGGGGTGGGATGGAGTATAGACACTAGAAAACTACACATAATGGTTCTAGATGTTGAACTAACCCATAGACCACCTCAGGACCCCTAGGGATTGTCCCATAACCTATCTACTACAAACCTAACTTACCCTAGCTAACCTTTGACTAACTTAACCTTTAACCCATTTACTGCTAATGGTCACTTTAGCCACTGACAGTTAGGTTTAATCATTGATGGTTAGGTCTTAACCACCTAAATAGTTAAACTCTATCTCAACTACAACTTGCTTTTTTATTTGTAGTTGTTTGTTTTGTGTGTGGGATCAATCCATATTGATGCTAAAAATAAACTACGTGTTGAACCTTTTGTTAAAATGATTGTTTCACCTCACCTTTCTTCTTATAAAAAAAGAGGAAGAGGTGAAAAGGGATTAATGAAATCATCTAAAACTAGAGCTATCATAGATCATCAGAAACCATCAAGAGCCTCTTACATCAGATCTTCTTTTGCAAGTATTCTCAGAGTGAATCATCAATGAGTACAAAGAAGATTCAAAGTTTTACTTCTCATCAATCAATAACTAAGTACCATTACTCTACCAAAATTGCTCCAGGCTCCACTAGCTTATTTCTTAGCCACTCACCTCAATAACAAACAATGAAGCTACATATCTATTTTTAGGGATTAGTTATCTTTTTCATCTCGCAACTAACTTTTAACTTAGACCCACCTTCTAGAATCCATTATGTATCCCCATCAACCTAATTTTTTGAACCAACCTAGACCCAAAGTAATTGTTGATGGTCACCCTAATCACTGATGGTCTATCCATAACCATCAATGGTCACCAACCATAACAGTCACCCTAACCATTGATGGTCACCCTAACCATTGATGGTCACTATGTGACAAATAAACAACAAGCTATTTTCACTCATTAGACCTCAATGAAATCCCAATTTTATATCCCATACCTAATCATAGATCCTCACCTTATTTTGTATACCATACATGATTTATTTAGCATTAATATCAATTTGTTTATTTCTATAATTAGTCAAATTCACCTATTTATTTATCAAGTACTTTTTATGTTTTATTTTAGTACCTTTTGTTATTTATGCAATAAATTTGTCTTTCAAACTTGATCGTTTAAAAGTGTGGATTGATGGCCTCTAAGGAAGCTTGTGCTTCTTGGATCTAGCTTGCTAGGAAATCCACTCTACCATCTAACTAATCAACTGTCTCTTTAGTTCTTTCTTATTTGTAGGTCTTTCTTCCCAAGATAAAGAGGAGTATCTATAATCATTTATATTAACTCTTGCAAACCAAATCTAGGTTCTACTAACCTCACCCTTATTTTAAATTTTACAACTTTCTTCTAATAAATAAATAAAAAATTATGTGAAACATTATGGCATGCTTGGTAGGACCCTTGAGTCTTTTCTTGGGTTCATAGTTGCATCTAGCTACTTATTCTTGTTTTCTACTCATAAAATAAAATCAAAATTTTATTGTTGGGTTTAAAATTGATGCCATCCATTATTTTCTTACTTATTTTAGCTCACATATCTTAATTAATCATGGCTTCACTATTTTCACACACACAAGACCAAACCACTTACACTTATTCAAGCATAAAAACATTAACATAAGGCCAAACTAGGATTTTATCACCTAGTGATCACCTTTCCTAGTTATCCTACTTGGATTTCATCACCAAAGGGAGAAATAACTCAGTTCATTGGTTGAATATAATCTATAGAAATTGGTATATCTTGGATAAGTTCCTGACACCTTATCTCTGTGTTGTGTGAAGTGAGGGGTAGGCCCCAATATTAAGCCACATATTGATTTCCAATATAGATCCTTTTAAGTCTAAACACAACATAAAACCAACCATAAACTTCTTTTATAGTACTCGATATACAATCCAAGTCACATAGTTCTTAAAGCTTAAGGTATAAGACACAAGAGAGACTAAAAAGAACCCTAGGATATAACATGCTTTAGTGTGTGTTTTGTTCCTTTAAATTTTTCCTGTCTTCTCTTTATTTGAGTTGTGAGATTGATTGTATCTTCCTCTTTTCCTTATCTACATGATTTTAACTAAACAACAACTAAGAAGCCAAGTAAATCAAGACCCACCTCCTAATCATCCATATTCTTATTCTCCCTCATCCATGGAGTACATCTCATATGTAGAGAGTTCTCCCCATCTTTTTAGAATCCATACCATCCCTCAAACGGTTACTTAAGGTGATGCCTATTTCACCACCTTTCTAAATAACAACCCCATAGCCCTCTAACATTATCTTAACACCATATCTCATTGTACCCCTATTTTAATTCTACCTATTAAACCACCATATGGCATGCCATCCCACCTTATGGGAAAAATTTATATTGCCACCATCTCCACCCAACCTTTATTCACCTAAGCATCCTCCTCTACCAATAATCCAACTGATAGCACCATCCAAAACCAACCCAATCAACCAAGAAACACCCAAGCACCTTCTTCCCCAACTAATAACCCTCATAATATAGGAGAAACCAAACCTTTGGGCTCTGACACTTCCCTTACCATAGGAGTACCCTCTACTGGTGTCACCACCATTCCTCTCATTTCCAACCAACCTACCTCCATTCCATTCCATAGCTTAGTGTTTCCCATACCTTCTACCCTTCTACCCATTAATACCAAAGTTACCACCTACCCTCTATCTACTAACCCAACCATACATCCTACCCAACCTACATTAATATCTCAATAAATACCCATTGCACAAAACCCAAGCTACATCCCTAACCCACAAGGGTATATACCTCTACCTTCCACCCAACCACCTATCTCCACATATTCATATGTGGCGTCATCTCAACCAACCATATCCAAATACCAATATGTGATAGCCTCTCAAGTGCCCACAAACTATACATATATTATACCTACCCAAACCCAACATAACCTACCTTAGAACTATGGGGGTACACAACCCCAAACTAACCTTGTCAAAATGTTAATAGACAAAATGACTACTTTAGAGTCATCCATTTTTGGAGCTCATAATATTTTGTCATGTGACCAAATCTGTAATGAACCAATTCAACCATCTATCCCTATTCTACCCTATCCTCCTTAGTGGGAGCTTCCCAAAATTTATAAATTTTAAAGGAAGACCCTCAACAACACCTAAGAGCATTTAGGCACCCATGTTATTTGATTGCCTATGATGATGATCTTTTTCTTCATGCCTTCCCCATGTCTATGTCTAATCCAAAATTAAATTGGTACAGTGCTTTAACAAATCACTCTCCCTTTTGTTTCACCTAGTTGGTTCAAAATTTCTTGGATCACTTTCTATTAACATTTCCAAGAAGGTTTCCATCACTAATCTCTACTCCATTTGATAATTTGATGATGAGTCCATAGGCAACTTTGTAGCCCATTGAAGAAGTTTGATAAATCAGCTCTCTTTCTATTTTCTCTAACCCAAACTAATTGAAATCTTTATTTAGGATTGTGCCAAACACATTTCCTCTACCTTACGGGTTTAGAGCTTTAGGACCTTTGATGAGGCTTTTACCATGGCACAAAAACTAGAAAATAGATCCATCGATGAAGGAAAATTGAAATTGAGAAACAAAAATTCTACCATAAAATAAAATGAGGATTCCTCCTCTAAGCCCAAAAACCAAACCAACACTAACTCCAAAAATAAGGGAATCATGAATGAGGTTGTCCTTAAAATCACCCCTCCACCAGTTGTTAACCAATCTAACTATTCCAATTCCTCCAATCAATACACTAAGAACCTAAACTGTAACACCCAAAATAAATTTACTCTACTTGGGGATTCATATGTTTTGGTCTTGGATAAATTGTTAAAATCCAAAATCATGTAGCTCCTTCCAATAAAACCTCCATATTAATTTGATTCCTCTCATCCTGTACCTAGTTGGTATAAGGAGAATGAATTGTGTGCCTTCCATCGAGTCATTAGACATGATGATAGTAGGTGTAATACCTTCAAGAACATTATCCAAACTCTCACTGACAAGGGGGAAATTATATTTAATAACCCTAATGCACCCCTAAACCAATCACTTGACATATTTAGATAACCATTTCCCAACCATGCTCCTTTTGACAACAAAGAAAATAAAGCAGAATCCTCTCATACCCATAAGGCCCATACTGTCAATATAATTCTTGGTGAACTCATTATTGAGGAAGCCATTGAAAAAATCACCTTTTATCATACTCAACTTATTGAGGTAGTGGATTCAATGACCTTTACTTTAATATGAACATCAAAGGAGGCATCCATTACCATTCTACCTTTTTTCTCAACCATACAACAATCTACTCTTCATTTAAAAAGCACTCCTAAGGAAGAAACCACTTTTCCTACACCTCCCATAGAATAATTACCTTCCCATATATTAAACTTTTAATCAAGAAAAATATAAGGTAATCATTCATCTACGTCGACCCTTAGGCTTGTCCTTTGAATCCACTATTAGGGGACTCAGACCTATTTATAAACCTTTCTCTAGACTAGTTAAAAAACATAGAATTAATATGTGATCCTAACATAAATTGGGTCACATTTTGGAAACAAGTTGGGTTCCATTATATAACCAAGAAAAATCATTATCTATCAAAACAACCTGCCCTTCCCATTATCAAATCCATTGTCATCACATTGGATACCTCTACCCACCAAACTATAACAACACCATTAGAACCAAACTCACCCAAACTAATCAAATCACCTTATAACATCATGAATAAACCCACAAAGAACCTTGGAATATTCCCTATTTAGTAAATAACTCACCCCTCATTGAAATTGGAATTAACTTCACCAAATCTATCAAAAAATCTCCAAACCAGGCCAACAAAGAAGGTGAAAACACCTAAAATTCCCCAAACCAAAAATCTACCTCCCCTCTCCACTTTTCCCTATATTTTGAGACCTCATCCCTCTACCTTGATCAAGAAACCAACCATCCAAATCAAAACCCAACCACCACTTGTGGTTATACCATCACTTCTGATTTCATCTACACCTATTTTCACCAAATCACTCATAATTAATCCTCTTATCTTCCAATTATATATAAATAAACTACTTACCTCTCAAACATCTACCTCAAAACATTCTAACCATAAGCCATTAACCTCTCTACCAAAACCAAAACTACCCACCAAGAATGCTCCTCTACCCAAATTTGTGACCATCAAACCCACTCCTAAAAGGGCTTCCACCTCAACTACCAAAGGTAAGACCTCCATGCCTTTTCCACCATTACTCAAGTCTTACTCAACCATCTTATAGAGGTTATTACAAACATCTTGATTAACCATCCCACCTATCAGACCATTTAAACCATGCAACCCTAAAACATCTTGGTATAGTGAAAAATTAGTATGCTCATATCATAAAATACCTAGGCATGATACAAAGAACTATAAATCTCTCCAAGTATTATCCCATTGACTGTATCATGAGGATGAATTATTGTTAGATGAGCTTCTTATGAGCCCAACATGGATCTAAGAACCAAAATACATCAACCAACATTTACCTACTCCTCCATTCTCAACCTAAAATGAAGAGGAACCAAATCATACCTTTAGCTTGTCTCCTCCTAAAATCCATACCATCCAGATGGTCACATGATCACAGGCTCAACCAAAGGAAAAGGGAAAATCCAAGGTGTCCATTCCATGGTCATATCCCACTTCCACCACCAAATCACCTAGCCAACACTAATCACCTTCACCATCAACCCAACCCAAGATGTCCATCTTGGGTTCCTCTCAATCCAACACTTTCAAATTGATATAAAGAGTGTATCTAAAATAGCTTCACCAGACACCAACAAATATGAGTTTATATAAACTAATCACTACCTCACCCCATCACCATAAAGTAATGACTAAGGCTTTACAATCTATAGAGGTCCAAGAAAAAGACCCACAACTTTAGTAGCCTTTGTTTGATCTCTTCAAATTTTCAACCTTGTTACCTTCAAGGATCTGGAAATACCCTCCATCCATCTAGATGACCTAGATCCTCCCCTTTTCATTACTGTATACATCAACCAAACCCACATCAAGAGGGTTATGATTGACAGGGGAGATATAATCAATATTATCTCCTCCCATGTATACAACCAAATCAAATTACTTGAAAACATTATGTCAAAAACCTTAGCAGTGATTCAATAATTCAATGATACCATGGCCAAAACTTTAGGAACTATTATCCTTCACATTCACCTAGGACCTCACATGCTTCCTAAGATCTTCTATGTAGTAGAAGGAGAGTTACTATACAATATTTTACTGGGATTCCCTTAGATTTATTTCATGGATTATGTTCCGTCTACCTTATAGTAATGATTCAAATTTGAGCACAAAGGTCAAATTATTACCATAAAAGATGACCTAAGCTCTTTTACATCATGTAACATGACATATTAACCCAATGACATTCTCCTTCCTCCATCCAATAAGCCTTCATTAGTAAAATATGAATCCCCATCTTCTTCTACCATCAAAGCATCAACTAGTTCATCTATCCCTTCTACCTAAATCCCCATAATGGACCTTTTGGAATCAACCTTCTAGCATCTTTTATTGGGGGAGTATCACCTTCTTACCCTTAACATTTTCCCTACTCCTCAAGAGTATGGGAAACTTTATCACCACCCCGGGTATGACCCCAATATCAAAACCATTATTCCTTTTAGGCCCTAAACTTTTCAAACCAATTTCATCTATGGGGGACTTTATAAACCCATTGACACTTCCACCACCTCTTTTTCACCTCAGCCATTCACCTCTAGCTTCTCTTATCTAGATAAATTAGAGTTTCCTAGACATACCTTTATATGTGTGCTTGGAAGGGATTTGGAATAGGTTGGTATGAATAATGGCCACATGAGTTGCTTCCAATCAAAACTTGAAAACCTCATGAAAAACATGGCCTTGGTTTCATACCACTTAAACAACAAGACAACCTGCCTCTCATTACCATCATTAATGAAGAAATCCCATATTCGTTGTCCACTTGATCATCGATAGCTAAGGATTCCAACATCATCCCCCCTAACTTTTATTTTCATCAACATGATCAGTCTCACACCCCTGACTTATCAAAATCATGGGGTGATCATAACCATTCCTCTAATCCATCCTAAGATGGTAGGAGATGATTCTTCTACCATAAATACCATTCAGTGTTAGGATGATGATTCCATTCTTACCTATCTTGGTGTAGAAGACTCCTCTATCCACAAATATCTTCCTCTTAAGACTTTGACCATGTTTAATGAATCTACCATGGATATCAACTTGGGCACTCTGAATAACTCATGCATAGTCAAAATTGGTCAATTGCTAAATTCTAAGGAGCTTTGGGACTTCCCCTCCTTCATGAAAAACCAAAACATAACACTTGATTGGTCTTACAATGACATGATAGGAATTTATCCCTCTATTTCTACCCATAACATAGTCACCAATAAAGATGCTAAGCCTATTAGGAAAAAAATTTGATGAATACACCCACATGTAACCCTTATTATCAAATAAGAGCTTCAACATCTTCTATCCATCAATTTCTTTCAACCCATTGACTATCCCCAATGGATCTCAAACATCATACTTATCACCAAAGCCATAGAGGGACTTCACATTTATGTGGAATTTTATGACCTTAACCTTTCTTGCCTAAAGGATAAATTTCCTTTGCCAAGCATTAACTAGCTTATTGATCTTATAGATGGTCATGAGATTTTATCTCTTATGGATGGATTCTCAGGTTATAATTAGATACTAAATACCCCTAAAAATTAACATAAAACCACCTTTGTCAACCCATCAAGGAATTTATTCTTTAAGGTCATGCCTTTTGGATTGAAGAATTCCAGTGTAACCTACCAATGTGCCATGACCTACATCTTCCATGACCTTACTCACAAAATCATAGAAGACTATGTTGATGACATTCTTGGGAAATCCAAAAATTTGTAAAGATCATTTGGCTATTCTTAAGATTATCTTTGATTGACTCATCCATTACCATGTTCACCTTAAATTCAAGAAGTGTATCTTTGAGGTCTTGTCAAGAAATCTCCTTGGATTTATCATCTCACTTTAAGGAATCAAAGTTGATCCTAATAAAATCAAATCAATCCTCTAGATGCCTCCTCCTACCCACCTCAAGAAACTCTAAAAATTTAATGGGAAGCTCCAATCCATTCATTACTTTATCTCTCAACTCTCAGATCATTAACAACCCTTACATCACCTTCTGAAGAAGGATGTATCTTTTAAGTGAAACAACTATCACAAGGTCTTTGATTCACCTAAAAAGTACCTTCTATCTCCACCCATCCTCATTCCTCCCAAGGAATATTTACATTTTTACCTTTATATTTCTACCACTGACCACTCATTAGGGCTAATGCTAGCTCATCAGGGTGAGAAGCATAAAGAGAAATTCATCTACTATATTAGTCACACACTTATAAAGTATAAGAGACAATACACCCATAATAAGAAACTTTGCCTTGTATTGGTATTTGTGACTACCAATGTTTTCCATTACCTTCTCAACCACAAAGCTTATGTCATAACTAATACATACCCGCTAAGGTATATGTACTCTAAACCATAACAAAACTAGTGTATGGCTAAGTGGCTCATGCTTCTGGCTAAGTTTGACCTTGAGTTCCTTCAACATAATTCAATTAAAAGGAAAGTCATTTTCAATCAATTGGATGATGTACCATTAGTGGAAAAATGACCTCCTCTTCTTGAGTTCTTAGATGAATCCATCATAACCCTCTATCAAGTATACTTTACCTACCAAGTGACCATGTTCTTTCATGGATCAAAACATCAACATGGTAGGGGATCCAAAATCATCCTTATCCCCCTTCATGGTGAACCTCTTCCTTTATCCTTCAAACTAGATTTTAAATGTACCAACAATATGACTGAGTATGAAATCTTAGTGATAGGCTTACAAAATGTACTAGCCTTGGGTATCAAAAGCATCAACATTTTTTGTGACTCTCAACTCATGGTCAATCAAATCAATGGATCTTATCAATGTAAGAATGATGTTTTTCAATAGTATAAATAATTAGTTGATGTACTCTTAACATCATTTAAACACTATCATATCCAAACCACTCCATGATCTATGAATAAGTTTACCAATATGATGGCTTCCCTTGCTTCCTAAATCCTATCTGCACCCTCTAACTCTAAGCTATTTATCATTATCCATTGACTTACCTAGGCCTCTTATGTCATATCAAATTTTCCCACCATATTCAACGTGGAGGAGACCCAACCTGACCTTTGGTATCAATAGACCTTCAACTATCTTAATCTTACCATCATTACTTATAATCTTTGTAGGAATGCTCAAAGAGAATTTATCTACAGCACCTCACATTATACTATATTGGAAAGAATTATTTATAAATGCATTTTTGATGGTCTCTTCTTCTATTACCTACGTAGTCATGAAGTCTATCATGCTATTAGGAAAACACATGATGGGATATATGGGGGACACTTTAGTGGACTATCCATTATTAAACAAATCCTTCACCTTGGATATTATTGGCCTAACCTTGACCAAGATTTTTGTGATTATGTGAAAAAGTGTGTTAAATGTCAACAACACACCAATTTACATCATGCACCTTGTCGTAGTATTCGAGTATATAAATATTTTTGGCCCTTCTCACAATGGGGTCTAGATTTAATTAGAGAAATTAACCCCTATTATTCTTAGTGATATCATTCTATCATCACCATAATAGAATATTTCACCAAATGGGTAGAGGCCATTCCTCTTGTCTTAACTGAAGATGAAAATATTGTTGACTTTATCAACTATCACATTATTTGCTATTTCAGTGTTCCTCAAAAAATTATCATTAACAATTGGAAATAATTCAAAAACAAACAAGTCCAAGGTATTTGTGATGAGTTCAGTATCAAGTAAAATTTATCATCACCCGATCATCCATAAGCAAATGGACAAGTGGAATCCTCTAACAAAACTCTCAATAACATGTTAAATAAAATGGTTAATGCATCTGGTTAGGATTGGAATTTACACCTCCCCTTTGCCTTATGGGCCTATCATAATAGCATTCAAACCCCTATGGGTGCTACCCCTTTCTCTCTAGTTTTTAGAGCAGAGGCTATCTTGCCTCTCGAATTTGAAATTCCATCTCTTTTTCATCTCCTTGCAAAATCTCATATCTAAGAGTGATTATCATTAAGAATGTTTAGCACAACTTGAGCTACTTGATGAGCATCATTTATCCACTCTTACTCACCTTCATGTATGTATATAATGAGTCAAGAAAGATTATAAAAAACACCTTTAAGTGAGAGAATTCAATATCAAAGACCTCATCCTAAAGGAAAATCAACATGTCACCAATATGTATAAAAGCAAGTGGGGAAAGTTTGATTTTAATTGGCTTGGACCTTATATCATAATGTACAAGTATGGATCAGGATTTGACCAATTATCCTCTCTTGAAGGGAACCAAGAACCTGAGCCCCTTAATGCTTCACATCTACATCCTTTATTTTGTTAAAATAGAATCAAAGTCACCTTTTGTCCAACTTAAGCTCATCCCTTATTTTCAAACCACATTCATCTCCTTATTTTAGGGACAACCGATTAAAGATGAATTATGTGATTATATATCAAAATCATATCCTAATATTGAATAATGGGTACCATAGCTCTACCCATGGCATGATTATCATGGTGCTTTCACCCCTTTTATAGGACAAATTCCCATGGTCATTGTCACCAAAACTTCTTTTACACTTAATAAACTTTCTTGTGCTTTTAGTTTTGCCTTCATAAAAGAAAAAACTTTAAGCCTATATAAGCAAGTCTATGTTAAGCAAAAAATCAGAATCAAAAGAAACATCATAATAAAAAAATGATCATGGGTCATTCCTAGCATCCCCAAATTGCTCCCCTAAAGAAAAACTACCAAAAGCATATAAAAATTTCTTAATATAAGGTAGACATCTCCCTTGAAGGATAGCTATCAAAATCCTTAAATAAAGCATACAAGCCTCAAGCCACTCCTTTAAAGGATGGTTACGTCAATCATTTATCAAAACATAGTAATTTATTGGAATCTTCTCACATTGATAAACTTTATCAACCCCTGCAAAACAACAATAAAAGATCAAAAGGCCCATTATCAAAATTTGAAAATACAAACATAATTTGGAAGCCACACTTGGTTTTCATAAGTAGACTTCTTTCATTGATTAGTTTACACATTATATGACATGGACTTGTTTATAATAGCTCTTAGTGACCTACAAAAGAAGCAAGCTAGTCTCCCAGGAAGGTGCCATTTTTATCCCCATCCCCTTTATACACTATAAACAAGAGATTTTGAGCTTACTTGACATTATGTGATCAAGACACCTTTTTTTAACCAACTAATGAGTGTTAATGAGCAGCATTTGAAGGGTTTATTTTCATTAAGCTGATCCAACTTTAGTTTGATTTAATCCTTACCAAATAAGAAGCATCATGCCTCCTTATTCTCTCATATTGGTTAAAATATTCACTTAGATGTTTATCTCCTAATTGTATTCTCTTTATCACATTTGGGTTTGTTATTTAACTCAATTTATGTGATTCACCTTAATCTAAACAAAATGACCACAATAATAACCACATCACATAATATCATCATCACATCATAAATAAAATAGAAATTATTAGCATAATCACCACCTTATAAGCAAATCAACTATAAACATCACATCCTCATAATCACATATACTATATCTACCACATGTCTAAATCTAAATGAGGGAACATATTCTCATTAAAATTTTAGCATGAACACCATAATCATAACCATATCATAAACATCATCGTAACATCATTATCATCTTACCATTTATCACATCCATTTAATTTTGATCCATAATCCATAACCACAACAATAATCACATCATAACCTTGTCTACCTAAGCATAACTAGTAGCTATAACCATATTCATATCAATATCATAACCATGATCATCTCCAAAATGAAATTAAATGATCACCTCCATAAACAAAATCATCAAATACCCTAATCATAATGGCATAACCATCATCCTAATCATCAACAACATCACATCACATAATCATATCAGGATCATCATAATCATCCATAACCATCACATCAATAACATCAATCCATATCAAACATCATCATGAATATAAATTAAAGATACATATCATCACATGCCTAGCTAGGTGAGTCCACATCAACATCATCATGAGCATAACCCTAATCAATATGACTTCATCAATAATCAACATGAAAATCACAACCATGAACCATAAACCATAAATAAGGGATCACATCTATATCTCATAAAAAACATCATCGTGTATAAAAAATATACATGTCTCTCAAAATATACATCTCACTACATCAACTCTTAGGTTGGTATCAAAATCATAAAATACATCAAAAATATAATGTCTCATAATCAATCTACAATCCTGAGGCATCACTACCTTTTTAAGCCTACCCTCCTACACCTGCCTATTCACCTATAAATGCAACCAATTGACCTAGTGTCATTGTATTGGCACCTCCTACAATCTTGGAATTGTATTTTCCACATCATGGCCCATCTAGTAAATGCTTGAAGACCAAGGCCTCATAATATTGTAGTTCCTCTATAGTCGCTACATATCTCTACATCAAGATAGTCTTTGCCAGTCCCATAACTGCTAGTACCCCACCTCCCACCTATCAATGAGAATCTTTCTCCTACATCACTAGGGCTAGTTGACACCTAGCCTAAACTCTCTTTCCTATCAGAGTGGCCACCTAACCTTGTGTTACTTCTAAGGATACCTATGATACTACCAAGGATGCTTGAGATGTGACTAGATCCACTCATGCCTGGTCTCTCTTAGTGCTCACTACCTATACATCTAGGTCAAACCCCTACATTTGAGCTTATTAACCATCTCTCCTTACATCAACACCCATGTCTTATAGACCACCATAATCACCACCAAAATCAACCATATTATAATATTCCTAGTATCATGTGGGATAACTATTTATCACACCTACATCATCCAAATTTACCCTCATAAGAAACTCCTCATGATCAATAAAATCATTAATTGGATATGGAACAAGAAATGGAAACTCTACATCCTCCGTCTTATACCTTGGGAATTTTCTAGGTATATCTTGAACAAGGTTGAACTACCTCCATAACCTATCAAATAGAATCACCTCTATCTCATTGTATCATCTACCATAGATCTATCTATAACTTTGAAGATATAGAGTATGCCTCCTATAGTGCACCCAACATGGAAACCTAATAAACAATCTCCAAATCACTAGTCAGTCTTTGTACCAATCAATGTCATGTACCCCTCCTCCTAGTCCTGAGAGGAAATAATCACCTCTCCACCTCATGTATCCAACTTATTACCCATATGTACAAAAATCTCCTAGGGTACCCCCATAGATCTCAATACCCTGATGTGTTCATAAGCCCAACAATATAGAATAAACCCAATACTAATTCCATATCTCCTATGGGTGTGGAATCCCCATAACTCTTGATAAATCTAAACAAATAACATTGGTGCCCATGTGAACATTGTGTGACCTAACCACATCTCAAAAATCAACCCTAACAATAAGGGAATCTCCCACTACTCAAATATGGGAAAGCATAAAATGTAACTGCTATCATCATCATAGTTAGTAGCCACCTCGCATCCCTATCCTTATAGTATATTGGAATATAGCGGAAGCCTCCTGAGTGACACCTCATGAAATCAAGGTCCTCTCTATACAAGGGCTTCATCTACCCATCCCACTCATCAATCTCAATCTGTTAGATCAACTCACCTTATATGTGTAGCTACACTATCCTATGGATGTCCTCAGGTAAGATAGTTAGCTCTCATTTAGGAAACAAGAAGGTGTTAGTGGTAGGATCCCATATCTTGATGAGTACCACTAACATCATTGCATCTTGAGGTATATACTAGTAGTACCTCATGCCTTTAAGGCCCACATCCTTTATATGCTCCTAGTTTGCATCCATCATGCCTTTTTGAATATTTTCTAGTATCTAGGGTACTCTATCCCTCATTTGTGTCCTCTCTCATGCTTGCAAGGTTTGATATAAAAAAATTTAGTTCAATGACATATTTTGCCTTTGAATTCTACCACTTACACCTACTTCCTATTCTAATCTATCCAAACCTTAAAATTTGCCTAATATTACATATACCTCTTACTTTATCCCATCATTTGAGTTTCTTGACCTATATACAAACCTTTACCTAACCCATAAGCTAAACCCTTGACCTTACCCTAACCCCTTAACCTTTAATATTACCCATTACCTATTGCCTATCAATTGTTAACTCTTAAAACTCTCAACACATCCCTTGATCACTAATGGTCGACTATTCTTGTAGTCAAATACTGATGGTTAAGTGACCAATTTACAATGGTCATCACAAAAATAAATATTTGTGGTTATATATTGACCAATGATGATCGATCATTGACCATCGATGGTCGATAATGATTGTTGATGAATAGTCACGACTGCTAATAGTCATTATGTAGTGATCACTAGTGATCAAACCAAACCCTACCCAATAAAACTACCTACCAAAACCCCCACATAACTAAAATAACTTACCTAATCTTCACCCTACCCTCACCTATCTATCTTACCCTTGCCAATCTAACTTTACACTCCCAAATTCAACTCCAAAACCAAAAATAACATCAACAAACCTAGCCCTAGGTCAACACCCACCCATGAGATAAATAACCAACAAATTTATTTTCAAAATTAAAACTACTCTACCAATTCAAAACAATACCTACCTCATTCCTTAACCACCATCGAGGACGAACCTTGGGAACCACCACCTAACCTCTCACTCTCTATCGATACCTTTATATCCTTAACCACATAATCAACCTCAAATCAACCCACCCAACTGCTATCTAACCATCACCATTTCTTTCACTCAAAACACCAAAGGGTGTAATTATCAAGGATTTCAAGTTCACAATGAGAGTATAAAACCCTTGATGGTTTTTTGTCTTTACCCTTTTATGGTTGACATATGACCACCAATGGTCAAAGTAAACCAATTTAGTGTTTTCCCTCCCACCCATAACATTTCTAAATAAAATTTTACCTAATGCCAACCACCAAAGGTGACCTTCTCTAATAACCCCTAAAAATAATGTCACACCTTGTACTTGGCTATTTTGTCCCAAACTTTTTCATATTTTGTGACAACCTTGTTTTGGTAATTTTGACCATACTGACTAAATTTCCAAGTTGAACATTTTAAACTTTCACTACCTTATGCACACCCAACTAATTTATGTCTTCATAGGAGTACTTATTACCTTGGATACCCTTGAAATTACTAACATTATCTAGGAAACTTATGTTTACAAGTGTAGCCCAACTATCACATATAGTCACATGGTCCACTTGTCACTTATCCTTCTAATAACAACCTTATTTTTACCATACCATAGCATCCTAGTCATTGTGAAATATTGGATATTGCACTTAGTTTCACTTTGTGGTTTTTATACTTCAATACACAACCTACCACCAACTTCATCACCAACCTACCCATTGATCAAACCCACACCCAATTTTATTTCACCTCATCGATTCCTAGTTTAAGGGGGAACACCTCTTCTTATGCTTAGGGTAACCTAAACCTTTGAACCAAAAATCATTTTTATTTTGTAGCATGTTGATACAAATTGCATAAAAAAAGAGGGAAAATGTAGACACTATAAAACTACACATAATGGTTTTAGATGTCAAACTAACCCCTAGACCACCTCAGTACCCCTTAGAGACTATCCCACAACTTGTCAAATACAAACCTAACTTAACCTAGTTAACCATTAACCAACTTAACCTTTAACCCATTGATCACTAACAGTCACCCTAACCACCAATGATTAGGCTTAACCATTGATGGTCAGGTCTCAACCACCTAAATAGTTAAACTCCAGCTCAACTACATCTTGCTTTTTTATTTTTAGATATCTATTTCATGTGTGGGATCAATGTATGTTGACACTAAAAATAACATACTTATTTAAGATTTTGTTAAACTAATTATTTAACCTCTCCTTTCTTCCTATAAAAAGAGAGGAGGAAGAGGTGAAAAAGGATCAATAAAATCATCTAAAATCAGATCCATTAGAGATCATCAACAACCATCAAGATCCTCTTTCATTAGATCTTATTTTACAATTATTCTCCTAGTGAATCAACAATGATTAAGATGAATATTTGAAGTTCCATTTCTCATTAATCAACAACTAGGTATATTTACTCTACCAAAATTGCTCTAGGATCCATTGATATATTTCTTAGCCACTCACTTCAATAGAAAACAATGAAGCTAAGTATCTATTTTTTAGTGATTATTTCTCTTCCTCCTTTCATAACCAACCTCTAACCTAGACCCACCTTCCAGAATACATCCTATATCTCCATCAACCCAATTTATTGAACCAACCTAGAATCCATAGTAAACATCTATGGTCACCCTAACCACCAATGGTTTGTCCATAACTAATGATGGTCACCAACCACTAATGATCACCCTAACCACTAAAGGTCACCCTAACTAATGATGGTCACTATGTGACAAATAAAAAACATGTTATTTTCATCCATCAAACCTCAACCAAATCCCAATTTCAGATCTCCTACCCAATCATAGAGCCTAACCTTATTTTCTAGACCATACCTGATTCATTTAGCATTAATATCAATTTGTTTATTGATATAATTAATCAAATTCACCAATTCATTTATCAAGAACTTCTTATATTTTATTTTAGTAACTTTTGTTATTTATGCAAGGAATTTAGCTTTTGATCTTGGTTGTTTAAAAGTGTAGATTGATAGCCTCCAAGGAATTTTGTGCTTCTTGGATCTAGCTTGCTAGACAATCCACCCTACTATCTAACTAATCAATCATATCTTTAGTTCTTTCTTATCTATATTTCATTCCTCCCAAGCTAAAAAGGAGTATCTTAAACCATCTATATCAATATGTGCAAACTAAATCTAGGTTCTACTAACTTGACCCTTCTTTTAAGTTTTACAACTTTCTTCTAGGAAATAAAGCAAAATTTATGTGAAACATAGAGTGATGCTTGTTTTGTCTTCCTCAACTCAACATCAACACATAAACTAATTGACCAATAGTTTCTTATTTAACTACCTTATCTATCATAATCCTTGATAGGTATAATGAATGTGACTTTGTGCCCTTAATTCTTATCATAGTGCACTCAGGATATAGTCACTAGTCACCTATATTTTTAATAGTCTTCTCTATGTAGTAAAAAATCCTAGGAATATTATTTCCATAGATGGATTGATATATTATAGGATATAAGGTCTTAGTTTTCCTCTTTGTATTCTTCTCAAACCTATAAATATGAAGAATATTGAACTTATCACATACCATGTTCTTGGAATATTCTATGGATGGCTATTAGGGATCATCATGGGATGCATGTAAAGTTAGTGGGATGGTGGAAAGTGGGATGATCCCACTGCTCCAACTAAAATTTAGGCTTCATATACCATACATGGGTCACCAAGTGAGTGAGATGGTCATAATTGGTAGGATCTCTCTAGTCCACTTAAAAGTTAGGTTTATTACACAATGCATGGGTTATTGGGTGAAAAGGATGATGACAAGTGGTAGGATATCACTACTTCACTTGCTTGAGGTCTTTCATACATAGATCTATAATGATGTCACCTCCAGGTTAGTGGGATGGTGACACATGGATGGTTCTCATTGATCTACCTACCTATGATTATTCATACATAGTTCTATAATTTTGTCACTTCTAGGTGAGTAGGACGGTGACACATGGATGGCTCTCATTGCTCTACTTGCTTGGGATTGTTCATACTCACTTTTATACTGACATCATAGTCAGATTATTGAGATGACTTGTTCCTTTTATCTTGATTATCTAGATAAATGAAATGATTTTGTGTGTCTAGGATGGGCTTTAGGATGGATCAATAAAAAACTCAGTGTGAAATAATCTATTTAAGACCCAAAAAGGATAATAACCCACTAAATCGAAAACACATAATCTTAGTTAGCACGATAAAATCATAATACCATATATGTAAGCATTTCAAGGAAATCAAAGGTGAATATCAAATCATATATTGTGGATTAGGCATAGATTCAATACTTTTCAATCTTGAGAACATCCTACAAATAATGAAAACCTATAGATTGTGTTTAAGTAAACAATGTGAAACTCAGACAACAAATGATTTTTTCAAGTGTTAAATAAACTCTTTTACATTCATGATTCTTTAGAATTCTATATCATAGGTTTCCATTTAATAAGGCCTTAAAATAATATTCAATCAATATTGGGCACCTATTTTAAATTTTTAAAATGGGGTGTGTGTGTTAGGGCACAATAATACTTATTTTAATCTTTACTTCTCACCTTTATTCTTATTTATCTTGAATTTATTTTTAATACTTTTCCTTACAACCAAATGACCTAAATAAATTTATTTATAAACTATTTATAGCTTCCTCTAGAATGTTCATATCTACTTTAATACATCAAATATGATCATATAATTATCTCATATCTAGATAATTTTAATGCCTCATTTATAAGCTAACTAATTCATCTATTGAAAGAAAACATATATTAAATAGAAATTTAATACCTAGATCTTTCAAAAAAGCTACATACAAATATTAATAACATATAAGTCAAGATTATATTTCCAACACTCCCCATTAAGCTTGACCTTTCATATTGATGACATATAAAATTTATTTCAAATGCTAAAAATTCTCCTTAGCTAATGGATTTGTGAAAATGAATATAATTTGATTTTTAGTCATGTAAAAATCTAATTATATTTCACCATTGTTGATAAGTTCTCTTATGAAATGATATCTTGTATTAATGTGCTTGTTTATTTTGTGAAAATCTTGATTCTTTGATAATGTTATTGCTAAATTATTATCAAGAAAGATATTTGTTGGTCATTTATCTTGATTGAAGTCTAAGAACATTATTCTCATCTATATTTCTTGACATGTGACCAATGTAGCTAATATATATTACACTTATTTTTTTAAGAGATTTAAAATGGTATATTTTTTTGAATCCCATGATATTACTCCTAAACCAAAATGAAAAACATAATTTGAAGTGATCTTTTTGTTATCAATTCTACCTACAAAATCATTGTCCATGTATCTAATTATCTTGAATTCATTTGATTATATATATAAAATATTGTAATCTATTGACCCACTTAAGTATCTTAGAATTATTTTTCCTACTTTCCAATGGTAAAACTTTGGAGTTTTGATTAACAATAAAATTAGACTCATTGGATACACTATGTCAAGGCTTGTTTCCATAATATAAATCAAACTTCTGACTAATATTTTATATAATTTTGGATTAACATTATTGTTCTTATCCTCATTTCTCAAATTAAAACTTGATACAATAGGTATAGATTTTGGTTTGCATTTCCAAATCCAAAACATCTTCAAAAAATCACTAGCATACATGGATTGATAAATGAAAATTCTATCATTTGTTTGATTTAATTCAATACCAGTAAAATATTTCATCAAACCTAAATATATCATCTCAAACTCTTTCTTCATTTTTTATTTGAGAAACTCAATTGAGAAATTTAGTCAAAATATCAAATCATCAGTATGCAAACATTTAATCAAAATCTCACCTTGATTATTCACATTGATATAAAGAGGTTGTTCACTTATAATTTTTATGAAACCATCACTCAATACGTATGAGTTAGTGTGACTATGGCATGCTCTTGGTGCTTACTTAAGAGTGTAAAAATGTTTCTTAAATCTATAGACTTTGTTCTCATGACTAGGAATATCATAACCTAGTGGTTACTACACATATGCTTCTTATTTGAATATTACATTTAACATCCAATAAACTTTCTAATTATTTCAAGCCATAATTTTAAAAATATATATGACTATATCTAACCTTGATACAATTGCAAAAGTCTCCTTTAAATAATTTTGAGATTATATGAATACCATTTGTAACCAACCTTGTCTTATGCTTCTCAATATTTCCATCAAAATCAAACTTTGTCTTGTTGACCCAATTTACTCTAATAAAATCCTCTAGATATTCATTATATCCCGAGTATAATTTCTCTCTAATGCATCAATTTACTCATCCATAACTTTTTGCCAATTCTCATTCTTAATTAATTCCTTAAGATATGATGGATCAACTACAATAAATAATACAAAATCCACAAATTCATCATTTTAGTACTCATTTCTTGAAGTTTAATATATTTGAATTAGTCTTAATATCTTGGTGTTGTTTTTTCTTATACTAAAGTTGAGATTATGGTGTTTCATGAGTGATGTCTTGTGGGATAATAGGTTATGTTTGAATTTGGAGGTGTTGTGGTGATACCTTGTGAATATGGACTACTAATTGATGCTAAATTTCCATATGTTGGATCATTTTCATTTGAAGGTATCATTGTCATGATAGTTGATTTATTTTTAATTCTTCCATCCCATCCTTATTCTTCAATAAAATTGAACATATATGAAAATTATCACTTTTTTGGTGATATCATTATATGTTTTTGACTCCTCACTATATCCCATAAAAATACATCTTTCTCATATAACATCTAAAATTTATTTCTTCTTTCATTTGGCACATGAGAATATGCCACACAACCAAAAAATATTAAGTTAAAAACATTAGGTTTTTTGTTACTCCAAGATTATTTAGGAATAATACCACAAACACTATTTTTATGTCATCTATTTAGAAGATATATTAATCATGATACTTCTTTAGCCCAATAATAATTTGGTAAGTGCTTAAATTTCAACATGTTTCTTGTCATTTCCATTTTTTTATATTTTTTCTTTCTGTAACACCATTTTCTAAGGTGTATACATTGTGGGGAAATATTTATTAATTAAATTTTCATTGAACATATTTATAAATTCATTATATACATACTCTCCTCATTTACTTGATCTCAACACTTCTATGCAATTCCCACTTTTATTTTCAAGTAATGTTTTGAAATATTTAATTTTTTTTTTGTATTTCATGAAGTATACATATGTTTTCCTATTGTAATAATAAATATAAGTCAAGAAATAAAATTATTACCAATAGAGGGTGTATGTATATACCGACACATATATGAAATAACATGTTCAAGTAGAGCCCTTTATCTCATTGATTAAATAACATGAAATGTTTCCCTATGTTGTTATCCAAGAATACACTCTTCAAAAAACAAATTAGATGCTCTATCAAAAGAAAACATTTACAATAATATTCTTGTACAACAATTTTAAACCACTAAAACTCAAAAGACTAAATATAAGATGTGAAAACCATGAATAGTATCCTCTTAACATATTTAAAAACCACAGATAATTATTTTTGCACTTAGAGGAAACATCTTATTATTTGTCATTTGAACTTGTGAAGTAAACTCATTATTACCGTTTCTATAAATAATCACACATGTATCATTCTCAAACAAGAATCTATATCAATTATATATTGAGTTTAAGACCAAAAACATAATACACATCTAGGATGTGCTTCTTCTCTCCTTGATTGGTTTTAAATGTTTATGCTCCCTTTACCCATGTTAGCTACTTTGGTATGATTCCTAATTTTAATTTTGATTTCATAGATTCATATATGTTGAAAACATGTTATTGTTTCCACTTTTGTGATTACTAACACCACTATCTAGAAACCAAACTTATTTTTTACTTTCTTTAGGCATATTACAAGTAATAAACATTGATTTTTTTAGTTTCAATCTAATTTACTCTTGAAAAGTTTTCACTTTGGCTATTAATATCAAAGTGATTGTTTATACACTCATTTTAATAATGACTAAAATTATGATATTTATTATACCTTTGACCCATGTGTATGATTATGGTAATAGTTTTTATCTTTTTCTCTTTCACTTACAAATAGACTGGTTTTTATTATTCCTTCTTCATGGAAATTTTTGGTCTTTCCTCTTCCTCTTGAATATATATTATTTCCTCCTCTTCCTCTTGTGCTTTTACTATTTCTAGTCAACACTTGTGATTTTAATGCATCTTATAGGGGATAATTAACTATCTTTTTCATCCTTTGCTCATGAGTTTGTAAAGACCCCATAAGCTCATCAAAAAATGATACTGACAACTCTCTTAAATCTTTAATAGATATAAAAATAGTGTTAAATCTATAAATAATTATCCTTAAAATATTTTTTACCACCTTCTAATCTTCTAATGTGTCCCCATTAGACCTCAAACTCACTTGATTTACGATACTCAATGTAATAGTAAAAAAATAATTTATCAACTCTAAGTATTCATTTAATTTTTAAAAATATATTCTAAGTATTTTTACTCTTACTAGTTTGGATTTTTTGGTACATTGACATGATTTTTGTATATTTCCCCATGCTTATTTGGACCTTGTTATTACTACAACAATTGGGAAAATTGTCTCATCCATTGCACACTAGATTAAAAAACTACTCCTTGGAATCATTTTTATTATTATCCTTAAGAAGATATTTATATGATTGTGTAAGGATATTGTGTGCCCCCTAATCTGATGGTTTTAAAAAACCATTCTCTACCAACTCCCATAACTTCTTAAAACTGAATAATGTCTTCATCTAGATGATCCAAAATGCATAATTCTTTCCACAAAACCAAGGAATCTATTTTTGAGTAAATGTTTTACTACTCAATCCCATCATACTTCAACTAAATTGATAACTTGACTAATTGATATAGCTTTGATAAACTATAGTTGATATACAGGATTGATATGCTACTTGATAATTGAGCTTTGATAATAATTTAAAGGTATGTTAACATACAAATTTGAAGAAAATCATCACATGGAAATTTTAAATAAAATCATAAATAATGATTTATCCCACACAATTATAAAATTAATATGAAATAAACTTATATTAAAATATATGTTTCTACATACATAGATTTATTCTACTTTTTGCTTCTCATTTTTCTTCTTATTTCTCTTGAATTCATTTTTTCTTACTTTTTCTTAAGACCAAATGACCCAAATACATATATTTATAGAAATATGATCAAACACTTATCTCATATCTCAATAATATTTTAGCTTCATCTATAAGATAACTACCTCATTTATTAAAAAACAACACATATTAAAGAGACATCAAATGCTTCGAAATTTCACAAAAAAATTACCTAAAAATATTAAATTCATATAAGTCAATATTATATCTCCAAAAATCCTATAATTTTTACATATGTTTTCTACATTGTGTTAATAGATCACTTGATGTGGTCACAAACGTTAATGTTAATAAAAAATATCCACTCAATTTTTTTTTATTTTTTAAAATAATGTTATGGGATGAAAAAACTCAATTCATTAAGTGATAAACTATTTCAATGTAAGGCCACATAGGAGCTAGGCCTTTATTTATTATTAAATATGGTATCATTTAATATGGAAAAAATTGGATTAGTTACTCTATTTTGTGAATCTACATTAGCACAGGATGAGTCTAAGAATGGAGAAATGTTTTACTGGAAGCTATTATTTTGGTCGAGTTGCATATAGCTTAAACCATGATTTATAGTAGGATTTATTATCTATTTTCACCCAAATATTAGATGAAATACTTATAAAGAGGAGAAAATATTGGCAAGAACCTGCTTGTACCATATCTAAAATGTTTGAACAAGCATGAGTCACATAGAAAACATGTATTTAGGTATTTGTAAGCATTTCCATTATACAAAATTTATCATTATCAAACCCAATGTTAAAAATGGATTTGACTCAACCTATAACCCTTACCATATTTGGAATAAATATTGGTTAATGTGTATATTTTATATATAGACTATATCATAAAAACCATGGTAATACATTTTATTTGTTCCTTAGATTATAACATGATTGTTGTGATGGGTAAAAAAAATATATATTGTTGAAAATATAAGCTTGAAATTATATGCATTTAATATTTTTAGATCTCTTTAATATATTTTATCTTTTAATAATTAAATATTGTTAGCTTATTTGATGTATTAAGATAATCCATTATATTTGATGTTTTAAGGATAGTCAATCATATTTCTTGTATTAAGGAATATTTTAGAGGAAGTTAAAAATAATATATAAATAAATGTATTTGGGTTCAATTATGTTAGTAGCAATCTTTATAATCACTCATAAAGACATGCTAGTTATTTTAGTCTACAATGGCATGATGTGAATCTGAATACTTAAGGGAATTTTCAAATAGATTATAGATAAATGTGGGTCATATGTATATGCAATGTTTTCTTCAAGTTAATTTATTAATGTTTGTCATTTATGGATCTCATTGATAAATAAGAATGAGGATACATTCGATCATGAGGAAGACATAATAAATTTCAATTTTAGTTTATACTTGCAAAATATATTTTTGAAAATCAAAATGTGTAATCAAAGAAATCATGTATTGATTTTTATTATGTTATATTTAAAAATTAAACAAATTATTTTACAAAAAACAAAGTATATATAATGCTACAAAGAGACTATGAATTTTCATTTTCATGGCCATTCATCTCTAAGATCAAAGGGATAATTCAACTTCTATGGGATTCAAATTCACACATGAGACCATAGCTTATACAAAATATGGTATGTATTACACATGTCACTTATTTATATTACAAAAATGTTCATGTGACATATACTTCATATTTCTTACTAACACTCTACCATACTTAAAATTTGTCTTGTCCTAAGACAAAAATGTTATTAGAATACCAATATATAAATTTAATCTAAGTTGAGTTTTTGAGTCATTCAAAAATAAATAACTATAGTTTCAATCTAATTTCATTTTGTTGATTTTCACTTATTTCACACTATTTATCAGCACTTTTAGGTTTTCAGCTAAACAACATAACAATCTATTGATCTCTTCAGGTTTATAATAGGATGACATAATTAGGAGGTCACCCTTTATGGGGTTTCAACCTTCCTAACCCCTCTCAAAAATATTCTTTCCTAAGAAAATTATCATCTTAAAAATTTGATTAAAATTACAAAGCCAAAATACCTTACTAAAATATAGGAGACATATTTTAAGAGGTTGCAAAAGGGTTGATCTACAAGGAATGATTAGTTAATAAGGAGGTTATAGATGAGGACCAAAAGGCTAATTATAAATTAGGTAGTTGTGGAGGATGATGTTGCATGATTTGAGAATCCTTCTTCACATAAAGGATTTATATAAGTTGTGTATGTGAAATATACTGAGGTTCATCTAGGATTCATTATATGGAGCTAACAATATTTTTTAGACATTGTCATTTTTCCAATCAACCAAAAATATCTGACCATATTGAGTAACATGTGAAGGAGTAACTGACTTCGTATCATAGTTTAGATGTCATCATCAATGGAAAATTTAATAATTAGCCTCTATTTTTTAACCTTCTATTGGATGTCTTGACAGAGATGATCCTTCACTTGACATACCTTTGTGTTTTAGTTCTTTAAAACATGTTGTGGAACATCTCCAACTCCTAAGTGCCCATTATGTCCATGAAATTATCTCTTAATGTAATGACATTTTTTCAAAGCATTATCCATTTAGGTTGATTATTCTTATCTCTCCATTATTCTTTATATTTATCTAGATGGGAGAGATCTAGTGTAATATCCATGCACCTTAGAGTTTATCCTTATAGTCAAATATCTCCCTAGAGTGTTGCATAGACTCTATAAATTTATCTTACTCCTCCAATAACTCAACTATAGTTTATTTTTTATGTGCATTTGTTGGACTTATGCTCTGATGTCTTATAAGTAATGAGTTATGGTCCAATCTTGAATGAACATCATGACACGAGAAGTGATCTTCTTCTCTTCTAACATATCTTGGTCCCTCAAAACCTATTGAGCTAATGTTGAGTAGGTGTCATCAAATAGATTACGCACTTAAAAAAAATCACTGACTCAACTTGGTGTTTTATTCACCCAATTAGGTATTGTACACCTTAATCTCAGATGCCTTATACATTTTGGATGCTTAGAAAGTAATAAGAACATTCAATTTGATTTTAAAATGACAATTGAGAAGCATCAAGAGTAACTTCTAGGGTTGAAGTAATAAAGTCCAATTGGGTCATAGGATCCATAGATGTCATTGGTTGGTTCCTTATATATGAAACTAAAAGATTTAACATGATTTTTTGAAGTACTAGTGTTTTCATATAAATTCACCAAGACTTATTGGACTCAAATTTATCTTAAGAGGTTTATTCACGTGCCTCTCCTCATGTCAAACTCAAATAGACATAATTTCTTGATGATTGCACTTATGATTCACTCCATGTAGCATGTGTTTCTCTAGTTCTTTATTATTGATACTAAACTAGATTTCTTTGACATACTAATATTTAGACTTGCCTTGTGACTCCTTGATTTGTATTCTTAGCATCATCCTAGAGATTTTCATCATATTATTTATATTATTTAGAATTAACTTTATCTACTTGATCTTGCTTAGAATTATTGCTTAGCTATCCAAGTATGTGTAGATATTCTTGAAATTTGTGTTAGGCCTCTTTGTCTACTTTCTCAACTTTAACCTTCTACTTGTTCTACTTTTCTTTCTTAGAAATTTATTACTTTTTTATTTTTATGATGGAGCAAGGACTCATTATCTCTTTGGTAAATTTATTAATCTACATTTTATTCCTTCATTATATCCTTGGAAATATCATGTGCTTGTTACTAATATACTTGGTCCTACACCTTAGGTTGATCTGGGTGTTCTTGGTTAGAAGGATGATCTAGTGATGCTTGTTTTTGTTACACACCCAGATCCAAAAACTAGGAAAAGTGAGAACCTTAAGTAAAATATTGCATATGTGTTGGAGAGTAAAATGTTTTGAAAGTGGTGGAGAAGGATATGGTACCACTTGGTGCTTTGACACAATAAATTTTAGATGTAGAAAGGAAGGTATATGATTTTTATTTTAGTTCTTCATAGTGTAGGTCTCAACTCCAACTACTTTGAATTTTAATTATTTTGTTGTTTACTTTGATCTTGTGAATGTTTCCATATGATCTAAGATAGATGGATGTGGCTAAAAAAATCCTAGTGTGTGAGGTTTTTGTACTAAAGGCTTGATTAGTATATATTCTTCTACATTAATTTCTTCCAAAATAGATTCTATTGCAAATTATTATTTTCCTAGACTCACTTCTGCTACTTCTTCTCATTCACTTGGTACTTGTGCATATATGGATTCTTGTGTGAATACTTTGGACTTGGATGAATCTTTATAAAATAGATCTTGCACTGTATGTTTGTCCTCCTCTTCTTTTAAAATTGTGTCCATAAAAATAGACTTTATAGGTGGGGGAATTTAATCTATCATAACAAATGGGATGTCATTCCAAACATGGAAAATGTGAATTACCTTCCAAAATAATAATTACTTCTCTTCTTAATTATATTTATCATCCTTGATGTCTTCCTATAACACCTTTTACACTCTTGTGGTATAACCCCAAATGGATGTATATTATATTCTTCTCTAATTTTTGGCATTGATGTGTTATCGAGTCATGGATCTATTATATGATTCCTCTTTTCAAGTGGTGAAGATTATTGAGCTAGTGACCTATGATTGGAAGGAGTTTCTTCTAAATATGAGGCCAATAATTGATCCTATGGTCTAGGTTGCACTTATGTTCATACTTATGGTTGTAGTTGTGCATGCATTTATGGTTATGGTTAGGGCATTGATTATTCTTCTCATGGTGGCATAGTTCATAGTGGATGAATGCTCATGGAAACCATGTTATTATACCTAAAAACTTATTCTTTTTCCATTTGAATGTCAATAAATAAATGAAGAGACATATCAAGTGGTTTTTGTAACTCATGAATGTGCACTTGTATGCCATTATATAGGTTTATGATCGTGATTAGTTTGAGATAATTTATAACATATTTTAGTACTTGTGAGTGAGTTGTGATCATGTTATATATTTAGACCCACCACTGTGAAAATATTCCCACTTATGTGAGGGTTTTCCACCTCATGGCCAAATGAGATTGGAGAAAGTGTTGTTCGATCAATAGTCAATGTTTGGTGTGATTTTTTATTTTGGATATGTCCATAAGATGAATAAAAGTATGATTACCAAAAAATTATATTGAAATGATTGAGTTATTCCTATTAGGAGATTCTCAATGTTTGTCATGAGTTTTGTTGTGAGGAACTCAGGGAAGTTGAAGTATTACTCGAGCCTTATCATCTTGTGTGTAATATCAATTATGAAATTTTGTGACATGCCTCACACATTTTGTTTCCTACTAATACCATCTCATTATGTATTATTTTATAACATGAACAAGTATATCATGACCTAATCTATTGGCACTCCTCTAGTTATATGCACATATTTCTCCCATAATTTTTAATGAATGGGAGGGTTCTTTGTCTTATAAGGATACATCAACTTCCTACTTACTATAAGTCTTGTGGTATGTGTAATAGTGATGGAATCAATGTAAATTATATATTTTGACTTATTTGGAAAAATAGATGGCCCAATTATTTTATCTATTAAGGAGGGTCATCATAAAATACTTGTGTTGGTCAAATATAGGTAGATTCACTAACCAATCAACATCATATACTAACATTCTATTATCTAGTGCAAGCACTCACTAATGTAAATATGATACTTGTGGTTGAGAAAACCACTCCCTTTCTACCACATCAATGAAATTAAAAAATTAAATGTCACTCCATTTTTATTACCATAGGACCAATTAAATGCCCATCTCTTTCTTTTTTTATTTAGACAATGGCACTAGAATATGATGCATGGCCATTTATTTTCATTTATGGTTTTATTGTAAGAAAATTCTTTGTGAATGCATAGTATTATGGTTATATCTCAATATATTTATTTTTCACATGAGTTTACATGTGTGATTTGAATTAATATTATGCCTTGTATATAAATCCAGCCCCAAATCTTCACACTTGACTGCATTCATCTACTAATGTACCTTTGGGCTTCATGTTTCCTTTAAATTCAAATATCAATTTTAATTTGGCCATAGGAATTATGGTGGTTAGATGAGATGTATATTTATTTGACTTTTGGGATGTGACATGTTGTCATTTCATTTCTCAATGCTTTATTCTTTTGTACATTAATTATATCTCACAAGATCTTTCTTTTTTAGGAATGACAAGATAGTTCCTTTTTCTCTAACATTAATTACCTTTTACTGTTATTGGTTATCCATTCCATAATATTTTTTATTTTTTATTTCCACCTCATTCCCATACTTAAAATTTTATAAAACCCACATAAACCTTTATGTTTTACCCAATCCTACTTCATTTCAACTAATTGCATTAAAGATTAATTATATTACACCATGTTATTTCCTATGATAGAGATAAAAAAACATTAACCTACTACTAAAAACCTATAAAAAGAGACAAATTGTAAAAAAAAATCATAGTCAACTTTGTGTCATGTGGCACTTATTCTAATTAGTGCATACTACTTCAAGACCATTGGTAATAGAGTTTGAGCCTATAGCCATTTATTATTCCTAGGATAGTATTTACTTTAAGATCGTTGAGTATTATTGTACCCTATTATGACAATTAATTAATGATATAAGGACCCTTCCATTTGATGCAATAAATTCTTGGGTATGTTTTGAATCTAATAGCATATATAAGGACCATTTGTTTTGGTTGAAACTCTTTACATCATAGGTTGGATCATGCCATGACTTCTAAATTTTATTATGTATTTCTTGGTTTTAATTTGTCAACTAACTTATTTATTATATGTGACTCAACTATATCAATAATTCTTGTAGTGAATCCTTATCTCTTAACCATACTATCAGATTAGAACTATGTACTTTATGGGGTTTACAACCTTCATCCCATACACTAGTTGAAATAGTGTGTACCTAGTTGCATGTTTATAATTTATTCAATGTTCCCATAAGATCATTGGTATTTTATATTCTTAGTCATCTATTTGGAATTTAAAAACATAGGTCAAATTCTTCTCCATATAATTTTTGGATGACTTTACTTGACCATTTACTTTTGGATGGTATGTTGTGATTTTATGATGTAAAATCATAAATTCATTTGTTAATGTTTTGAAAGTTTTATTTAGGGAGTGTGTGCCCTTGTCACTTACTAGATTCTATGAACATACAAACCTTGTTATGATGTTTTCATAAAAAAATTGTAACATCTTTTGTACTATAACTCGAATTCATAATAGTCTCAACTGATTTGGTGAAGTAAGTTGTCATAGTGTTAATTTATCTGGTAGTAAAAATTTAGATGTAAATTTAAAAGGCCCCACAAAGTCAATGCCCCATTTTTCAAATGGTTATACAACCAAAACATGATTCAATGAAATCTCATCTTGTTGATTGGGTTTTCTTACCCTCTATTAATTTTGTAGTGTTTCACAACCATATGCACATCATAAATTAGGGTTTTCCACCACATCCCAATTTTAAATATCATTATTGAAATAATCTCATGTACAAAATGTACCCCAAAGAATCCTTGAAGTGATTCTTCCAAAATCAATGGTATTTCAAGTTATAAATCTAGTATGCATAGAACTCATCCCTTCTTTATTTGTAGATAAATTCATTTATGATGTTGAATATAAGGCATGTGCATTAAAATATTCTTATGTTTCTCTACATAATATGCATAGAATATACCAAGATCCAAAAAGTTTTCAATATCTTCTAATTATTGAAGAATTGAAGTTACTATGAATAAATGTGCATCAGGAGATTCATCTTGAAACTCTTTCGAGTCCTCTCATGTTTGAATATGACTTAGGTGGTTGGGTCCCAAAATTTATCTATTGAGAGGGATGATTTCAATTAATCGAGACTTATTTCTAGTTTAACTCCAAAAAAATGTTAGAAATAAGTTTACATTATTCAAATTTATATAGTTATAAATTATCCCCAATCCAATATATGGAGATATAGATAAAAAATTATTACCATACACTTAGTCCAGTTTATATAGAATATATGAAAACTATTATTGGTATAAAATTATATCTAGTCTAGTTTAGGGGCCATAAATACAAATTATTTGAAAATGTACTTTAGGTTTTACATTGATGTTGAACTATAATTCTTAGAAAACCATTAGCCACCTATATATTCCACCTCCTAACATTAGTTTATTGACCAAGTATTTCAATCCTTGGTGATCCATGAAGAACTAAAATAAGGTAGACAAGAAGTGCTTTATAAACTTATATAGACAAAAACCAATACTAGGGATTTTTAATATACTATGGTAGTGTAGTTTTTCTCTATAGTTGATAGATTGTGACTTGAAAAATAAATAGGATGATCTAGGACTCCACCCAATAGTTAATAACACTGCTCTAATTTCTATCCTTGATGCATTTACATAAACATATAATTTTTTTTCCAGTATGGAAAGACCAAAATAGGTGTTATAACTAAGTTATACTTTAAATATATGAAGGTAGTCTATAACTCTGAAGAATTCTATTCAATTTTTTGTCTTTACATAATATTATGTATATCGGTTTTGAAATGGCTACAAAACCACAAATGAACTTACAATAGTACCAAGTGTGACCTATGAATGATCACACATTAAATGGGATAAGAGGTGGTTTGAGTCCCACAGTGATTAAAAGATTCATTTGGTCTACTAGAATGCCATCATTACAAAAAACATATCCTATAATTAAACCAAATGGTATGAATAATAGGAATTTATTTAAATGGAGTATGATTTGTAAAGCCAAACATTTTTCCAACATCAATCAGATCTTTGAGAGATGTTTTTCTAAATAAGAAGAATATTTCCCAATCATCTAGTAAGACTTATAAAAATTCATGAATGAAGTAACAACTACTTGATAAAACATTGTAGGTGCATTCTTCATGCCAAATGACATTACGTTATACATAAATGATCTCCACTCTATTGAAAATATTGGTTTTTTTAATCCTTAGTTTGATAGGGATGTGATGGTTACCACTATACTCATATGTGAATGAGTAGACTTCATGACCTACAATAAATTTAAGTACTTCATCCTTGAAAGGAATTGGAAATATATCATTGACACAAACATCATTTAATGTTTTTTAATTCCCAAAAACTCATATCTCCCATATTTTCTTAGTTTGTACCACCATGGGACTAGCCAAATCTAATTTTTCAAATAGATATATGATTCTCACTTATTCCATTTGATTGATTTCCATTTTAAAATTTTTATCATATTTGGATTCAATTTATAAAGGTTTTTTTTAAATGTGCATGCACATTATTTTAGCTCAATATCCATTTCCAATAGTGAAGGATCTATACCCTTAACTTCTATGAACTTGGTAGGAAAAACATCCTTATAGTTTTGCCAAACCTAAATTGCCTCAGATATTTGTCATTGTGTGAAAAATTTACAAATGGTTGTTTGTTTTAGTATTGGGCATATACCGATGTTCTCAATTTTTTTTTGAATTCATTCTTGATATATTTTTATTTACTCCACCTAGTTGAAATCAATTAATTTTAGTTGACCTATTCACTCCATGATATTGAAATTTCCTAGTTGTTCCTCTTCTATTTTTTCCAAAAAAAATTTATGATATTTTGTATCCTTTCCCAATTTGAATAATCCTTTCAATTCTATATCTACTTTACTTTCATTATGATCTTAGTGATGTGTGCCATTCCATATTCTATTAAAGGATTTCATCAAAAATTCTCTTTACCCTTCTTAGCATGGTATTCATTTATCATTGTGTGTATAATTGTGCATGATTCACCCTACAATGTCTATTTAAATGAATCGAGTATATCTTCCTCTCACCCATGACCCAAGAAAATTTTCATTTGTATAGAGATCTATGCACCATTGAATTATCATATTCAAATAAAAAATGTTTGAATGAATTCTTGCTAAACTTGATGCTAGTTTTGAGTCTCTCATCTATATTTTTAATACATGTAATAATCCTTGGGTAAATTTGCTAAGGTATTTTGAAAAACATGTACCCAATACATTGGCTCTACTTACTGTGATGACCATACTTCAACACATTTATGAACAT
Organism: Torreya grandis; assembly: GCA_037957365.1. NCBI lineage: Eukaryota > Viridiplantae > Streptophyta > Pinopsida > Cupressales > Taxaceae > Torreya > Torreya grandis. The sequence goes on from JARHVA010003128.1 coordinate 1,021,641, forward strand.
GAATTTTAGAACACTATCCCTCTTGGATTAATGGCCAATTTTGTAAGATAGAATTCACAACATGAAATCTATCTCACATCTCACATGATTCTTCCCAATGCAACTTATTAGATCTATGAACAACCAACCATATTACAACAACTCATTTCAATGAATAATTTAATTCATTGACTCACATGTCTATATTTAGAACATGATTTTACATCTTATGAATAAACTATAATAGGTATTTTATAGAAAAATATTGGGGAAACAATATTTCTATGCCAAATACCATTCACATGGGTCTTATTTGTTGATCTCCTTGCACCCAATTTATAATGTGAGCATCTGATTCCCCACTTATTGAATAGGTTTATTCCCATAGAAAATTTCATTCATTAGTAGGTTCAATATAGTCTCTATCCATAATAGATGACTAATAGAGTTGTTCAACCTATGTTTTTTTATGAGAACATATAGAAAGATAATTACATGATTCCATGTAAAACTATGGGCTAGTAAGAATCATTTGGACTAGTTAAGCCTTGTACTAGTTTATTTTCTTGTAGCTCTTGTATCTTTTATCCATGTTGTGAGAATTAGGTAGAATCTCTACTTCACAAGGATTTAGATTTTGGTTTTGTGTTGAGTTTAAACCATTTATTGTTTGTGTATGCATATGATGATAATGGTTATTTTGTTATAGCTAATTACTTGTGCTCAAATTTATTCAAAGGTATGACAACGATAACATCCCCATGGTGTGCCTCTAACTAGTTATCAACCATGTTAATAGTCACATGAACATCATAATCCCATTTCCCCCAATCAGTGCATGATAGTGTGTCTCATCCATATTCATGTCAAACACTTCAAAATACCCACATAGACTCAAATTAGCCTCTTTTATCTCATCAACTTAAAGTCTATCAATAGGTTCAACTTGACCATAATCTACCAAATTGAGAGAAAAGTTGTTGTAACTTAAATATGGGATTCCAATATCTCCCAAGTTGATTTAGGAATCATGTTCATGGTTTTGAGAAAGCAAATTAGGGACTTCATATCCTTTAGTAATTATATCGATTCTAGAATCCATATCCCATGGAATTTTTGTCTTAACATACCAAACTACCTTCTCTACTATATGTTCCCCTTTATATGAAATCAAAAAAGTTATACATAAATTTATTGTTATGTTTTGGGAATTATATTCATTTCATAAACTTACTAGTTTGAGAAAACCTATAAGATTTATGACCACTACATCTTGTCGTAAGATCCAGACTATCTATCCATACATTTGAACATCCACTATCAAAATTTCTCCTTCAATGACATTATTATTCTGGATTGATTATAAAAAAATAAGTTCTTTTATTCAAAATATATATCTTTCAAGGTTTGGATACTTATCCTATCACACTTTTTTGGTCATATTTTCTTTAGGAATTCCTAGAGGGGGAAGAACTTACTCTTTAGATTGATTTATAGTATTAACCTAGACAAAAGTGTTATTATTAGGGTGAGAAAATACCATGTTTACATTACACATTGTATTCTCGTTCCTTTAATTACCCAAAATAGGGCAGACCATAGTATTATGTTGTCTATAAGTCCTATAATATATGTAAAAGGTTTTTATTTGAGATTGTAAGGATAATTTCATGTAATGTGATTTAGTTCTCAACATAGGTAACAAGTAATAGGTTCTTTGGGCTCTCTATTTCCTTTCTTGAAATTTTGACTTCCTCCCTAAAAACCCACTTGATATCCTAATTGATATCATACTTGAATCTAAGGTGATCCCAATCCTTGTTTTATCTAGAATACCCTCTATATTTTTTTCAAGGAGAAAGAGTTATCCAATTGGATTGTTTCAATGGTGATACAGGGGTCCATCTTTATTGGTATTATGGAGAAGGAGGTGTCTATCTTGGTTTATACTATGGATATGAAAATGTCCATCTAGGTTAATATTATAATGATAGATGAGTCTACCTAGTTATAGGTTGTGCTACTTTAAAACACCATCCACATTATGTTGTGACATAAACATTTGAGGTTACCACACTAAGTTTTGAAATTAGTGACTATTGTGTGGTTAGTGTAAAAGTTTTATAGTGATATCCTCTTTCAATTTTTGGATATCCCTGAAATTCTTCTCATCATGGTTGTGAGACTTACATAAAGTGAAGAATATGTTTTGAAACTATTGTACATATTATTACAATAAGTAACATTTAATAGAATTATGTCTTATAGTGTGATATATTTTTCAAACAAATTATTTTTGTCTTTGGATATTCATTCATGTGGTGTCCCTCTTGTTTGAATTTAGTTCACTACAATGAAAATCATGGTTTCTTTTCCTCTTTAAGTTATTCCATCTTACATAATAATGCATCTAACTTTACACCATTTTGTGTAACATTATGAGGATATTCCCCACAATCTTCTATTTTATCAACTCGAATTACATCAAATCTCACATTTTTTTGTAGTAAACTAAGATTGTGCTATGGAAAATTGAATCTTGCTTCATAGAAATACAAACCAAAGTGACTTTATCTGAGTCCTAAAACTTAAATTTCACTCTATTAATCACATCTAAGAATCTACAATCATAACCCCATACCAATTCTTATGGTCTTTATCCACTCTCCTTTAAATATTGAATGTCTAACTCACTTATGTATTTTAAATTATTTTATCAAATTATCATTGAACTTTTGAAAGAGTCATAGATATAGGGTAGTTTTTACATGTGAACTCTAGAGCTTGACTAATCAAAGATATTATTAAATATTATACTTTTTATTTTCATGAACTATCACATCCTTGACCTAACACTTCATTTCATAGGTTTATGAATATCTCTCTGGTTCAGTTGACCCATCATATGTCACCAAAGTAATAAAATTTCCTAGAGGCAATGACATATTTTATGTGGTTCACTAGATATGAGTCATCTTCCTTAAGGATGATTTTAATGGTATCCATAAACTTTTTGTGAACATGCTTGGAATACTAAGACTCTTAGATTCCATAGCTAGGTTGACTTTACATCAAATTTAATTCTTATTATTTCAAAATAATTCTTCAATTTCCTCAAAAACTTATTGTTTGTGGCTACAGTTATAACTACTTGTGGACTACTATTAATATTTATTATAACAGGCATAAGGGATGCACCCTATTGGAGTGAATGAGCCATGTATAGAATCACTATCATACCCAATCTTGAACCTGACATAATTTTACATTTCATTGATATTTATCTAAGAGTATGATTTTATTCTTCCTCATATAATCGATGGTTTTGAAGATGCTCTATAACTATATTATCAAGTTATTCTAACCATCTTGTTGTAATCTCTTCTTGGTGTCTCCATTCTATTCTTATATTTATAAGTTGGTTCCAAATCCCCAATTAGTCTCCATGTTCTTTAAAATTACTTCATTCCATTCTTCCTCCTTTGATACTCTCTGACCTTAGTTTTGGATGTTCCTTATGGAGGAATTTTACCTCCTATATTCTTCACAACTTTCTATCTCACCTTGCCTATTGCTAGTTGTGTCCATTCATTTTTTAAAATATTTTAGTTGCTACATATTTTGTGTTATTGTGGATATATATAAATCCCCAAAATTACCTTCTCATTTTTATTATCTGTGTCATCCATCTTTTGGGTTTAGGTTTAGGTTACATGGTTTAATTCTTATTCATTCAGCTCCCTCTATTTTGAATTCCCATTGTTCTCTAAGTGAGTAATCCATATTAGAAAGAATTTATCACATGTAATTTTACACAACCAAAATATATAAAATTAGAGGAAGTTTCTTATAAAATTTTCCTCATATTCCTGTAACATGTCGTAAGTAGCTTTGAACATAATATACCCCTTAATAACAAAATATGTGATATATCCCTTGATTTTAATATTTACCCAATGATTAATCAAATGGGTCCTATTATAACCAAATATAACACCCTATAGGAGTTTTTAAAATCATACTCCAAAATTTGGGCAACATTTGAATACCTTTAGGCCTATGGATTGCCTATAGTACATGTAGATCTCTAGGCTTGAGTGCTAGCTCCCTAGATTGATCCTTAAGTGCTTATCACCTATACTAACTAATATTATAGATGAAAATGGATAGATGTATACCTGAAATTAAAATAATATAAGGGGGTGATACACTATAAATATATCCACAAGATTATCATATAATTTCACTAAGAGACATGGCTCACAACACTAGTCTTAGAATCCTGAATTAATCTAACATTAGTATTTTAAACATGGATGTGATATACATGAAACCACTCAAGGTAAGTGAATAAAATATTGGTTTTAGACACTAAGGATAATTCTACAGTTGATAATATACCCATAAACTTGAAAATACTTCATGTAACCTATTAGAGTGGAACAACTTGTATCAAACATGGAAGGATTGAAAGAAAACAAGGATATGAATAAATCACTTGACCTTTAAAAATAAATCACTTCAAATTATTATAAAATATATTATATTAACTCATACATATATTTAAAATATTATTCAAAGGAAAATTACAATATCAAACTAGGAGGGCTTCACCATACTAGGTGTGGAATTCCTGTACAAGAGCCAAAATGCCTTGCATTTATAGAATGTGTGAGAAAAGAGAGAGAAAATAAGTTTAATGGTCATAATTCCACATGAAAAGGAATTAAAATTAGTTAAATTATATAAGGATGAAGTGGAAAATAGAGGTATGGAAGGTATCCTTGGACAAATGTCCATCTAAGCAAAAAATTTATCCAAAATTGGCATAGGGTTTTCAAATGGCCTTCTCAAAATTGAATTCATGATTACGCCTTTCTTGAGAACTTGAAGCTAGACTATGGAGAGTTAACACATATGAAATATAAAGGATGTGTTATAAATAATATTTAATAGTAATCAAATGCTTTCCTAACCACTAGTCTTCTTCATGACACTTGCACTCACCATCTACAGTCACCATCACTAGCCTTATAGGTCTATCTTCACATTTATCACCAAGATGGCCTTTAGTTATTCAACAAAATACATGAAAGAGGTGATATTAAAATTTTTTAGGGTCCCATTTCCTTCCATTCCATGAATTATACCTTAAAAAGACCCCCAATTAGACATCTCATCCCTTCACTTGGTAGTCCCTCTCCATTTTTAGTATCTACCACAGACTGCCTGAAGTGAATGATTTAGCATAAGTGTTTCCATAAAAAATTTATTTGATAAATGGAAATGGATAGTTATTAAAATTCCAAATTGACTCCACCCAAAAAAAATTCTCACTCTTTAAATCTTCTCTACACTTACAAACACACAAAAACCTGTAAGAAACCCTATTTTTACCCTATCCATATAAGTAGGGTACAGACAAAATATGTGGAAAATTTAATGGGAGATCCATACACAAGTAAAAAACAATTTCTTGATCATCCAACTCATTTTGAATTCATTCACATTGGTATTTCCTTCATTAGGTTAAAATCAAGGGTTTAAAAGGGTTTTAGAGGGTTTGGACTCTTAAGGATTGATCATACAATCTTGAGTCCAACATCCCACAAAATTCAACAAATTTAAAGATAATGAACCTAATAAAATGTCCCAAAATCATTGGTTCACTATTCAAATAGTCTATATAGGTATGATCTCTTAAATTTAGCCTCTTGATCTTGCTCTTGCATTCTACATAGGTCTGAGGTGAAATAGGCCAACTTTGACCAACTTGGAGAATTTCCCTATAAATAAATGGTATTTTATCATCCTAAACCTCTACCTAAATGTCATAAATGGGATTTCATGGTTCATATGTATTTATAAATGGATTTAGACCCCATTATGGCTTTAGGCCTATTCTTAGGCTTAATAGGCTTGACTTGTTCATGACCTATAACCACTTTTGACTGGTTTCTCAGGAACAAATTACCTCCTTTATGTTTTTTAATGATAAAAAAACCTTATAAACCATTATTTATATTTTAAAATCCTTCTCAACACCCTCTCTTTCCATCTATCCACCAACTTTATAGTCATGACTTGACTGGGAGTGCCCTCTATTTTGGTCATAACATAGGGCACTTCCCCTATTATATCAGTTAAACCAATGTTATGAAAGGTTATATTAGGTCATTTAGATGTTACGTACAAAGTTTCATATATTTTAGACCTCTTAATAATCATAAAAACTCCAAATATTTAAGGAAGACTCATAAAGTTGATGATTGTGCATGTATTGTGTACTAACTGTATGTTGAAGCTTGAAACTTAGTCTCTATCTTGTTTCCTTATACTAAACATCACATGAGGTTGATATAACCATTATGAATGTATTTAAAACATTTACAACCATATATAATTATTTCAACCTTATCAACATGTACTCTTCACTCAATTAGGCCTAGTTGGCAAACTATGATAACTATAGGTGGTTGTCTCAATTAAGATAATAGATTTCCTATAGGTGGTTTTCATGATTAGATAGGTTTTTCCATATCTTAGGATTTTATTAGAGTTATAAATATCATATTAATATTATTTAGTCTTATTATCATCTAAAAACTATGTAATCATCCAAATTACCATGTTCTATTATCCTGTCAATCTACAATCAAACTATAGATGACCATTTTATGAGAAAAATGATCCATATAGGTGGTGATATATGTATGGACACTATGTTTCAACTCTTAAAATTTATCCTTGGGTCACCTACATCATATATCATCAATTGAGGTCACTTGGTCTATAGGCCATGCTTTCATTTGGTTATGTTGCATCACTACACTATTTAGGATTCAAGAATATTGTATATGATCGAGTGTCTATAGTGAAAGATTTATTGAATTGGAACCCTCTTACATCATCCTAATTTGACCAAAAAACCATTTTATTTTACAAGGTAGTGCCCTTATGATTGGGATACATTATGGAAACACTTATACTACTACAAACCTCAAGGCACTCTAATGTGGAAGTAACAAAAGTAAGGTAGAATCCATGTTTCAAAGATGTTAAGGTAACATATCTCTATATACAACTTTCTAAAAGTGATGGATATGACTATATTTTGTTTGATACATTATTAATCCACCATTGAAGATATATTAATCTCTATGTTATTATACTTGATGAATCTCTCAAATAAACTCAAACACTTGTACCCCAACTCTCCCAAACCCCTACGAAAGCTACTTATAGGTGCACATGTAGAAAACCTATAGGTGAAGATATGGTAAAAGATTTTAAGTGTTAGATTGGTTCTCAAAACCAATTTATATACTTTGGAGAGCTAAAACTCAATGTTTCCATCTTGTGAATCTCTTCAACACCTTGAATTCCTCTTATCTTACTGCTATGACTATTTAAGGTTTAATTCCACTTGACTGTAAGTTCTGATCACAAGAAAAAATAAATGTGTGTAACCTTTAAGCCTTTCATCTCATAAATAAACCTTGAGACAAATAATTCCATGAAGATTAATTGATATCCATTTTTGTGAGAGTTTGAATACAACATTTTCTCTCTATCTTGAAGCCACTTCCATGAAAATAACTCTACAAGAAGTGAAAACATTATCTACAAAATACCAATAAAGTTTTCTTAGAAATATGAGAGTGATAATGTCAACTAATTTAAACCACACATGAAAACCAAATACATAATCATGTGATAAGGATGGACACACTCCTTATAATCACTTATAATAACTAATTTGTATGGACCAATCCAAATAGAGAAGAAAACTGAAAGGGATGGAGATAAGTACAACGAAAAGAGTCACTAGCACTCTAATAAATAGTTCATAAAGCACAAGCAACCAATATTATAATTATCACCATGAATTATAATTAGATAAAGAGTAATATCATCCCTTAGAAGCATTTGAACTGACTCAACTCCTCTTGGTCATACCATGAAAAGACTGGTTGAACATTCTTGTTTGCAAAGAAGAGTGATGGAGAAGTAGAATAGTTTTGTGCCATTTTTGAGCTATTAAAAGTTTATCAAGTGTGTAAATGAATTGAGGGTACCTAAAAAGATCACTTTAAAGCATTACACATGTGCCACAAATGCTGAAAACACTGTATAACAACTAAAAATTAGCTTTTCTCAATTGTTTTATTAATTTCAACATAACACCTTAATTTTTTTAGTTATGACTACTACCTCTAACAATAATATAACACATAATATGTTAGAACATATTTTTACACCTTTATATTCAATGGAAAATTGTACTAGTCTCATTAATGAGTTAAAAGTGACCCTACATGACAAGAATGACACTAAGGGCTAATGATAAAGCTAAAAAACATTATGTGACATTTTTTAAGACCATGTGAGACATATTACACTGTATTATACTCCTATAACAAGTTTTAAACTATACGAGGTTGACCTATTTTGGCTTCTGGTCAAAATAGTCAACATTCTTGACAATTTCATAGGGTTGGCAAATATGTTATACCAAAGACTAGTAGCCTTCTCCTATCCATTGGTCCATGGAGTCACATATGAATAAATTTTAAAATCAGTTTAATTTCAAGCCAAACTAAAAAATAGAAAATATCACATAATATAAAACACCAAAGGAAGCAAACATGTGTTCTTAAGAACACTTAGGGAAGCACATACAACAAAAGTAAAGACACACACCTACCCTAGTATATAAAAGACATCAAACACTTAAGGTGAAGGATAATTTACCATGATTCAACCAAGATAAAATATGGTTCATCTTACATCCTTGCTGCTTCATGAAAGTAACCTATCATGTGGAACATACTTGTCAACAAATAGTTGCTTGTGTGGGTGATAAAAAATCTTACCATCCTTAGCTCTTATTTTATATGAACATGTGCTAATTAGAACCTTAAAATACACTCTTTATTTCCATTCAATAGGATTACTTGGATTTTCATCTAATTTGAATTCTATCATATCCAATTAACCCTTCCCAAACTGCAACTTGGTAGTTACCAAAGCTACTTCATCCTTGCATTCCTCTTGGAAATGTTGTTCTTGATGTATGAGATCATCAATATTGTCTTCATTCTACTAAAAAACATCTAAAAAATGTTTAACCTTAGGTTTAGGTTTGTAATGACCCTAAAAAATACACACTTCTACCTTAGCTTCATTGGGTCCTTTCAGGACTATAACTTATTTAACAGCAGTAAGACACTCATATTTATGCTTAAAAAGACACTCAAAAAAATTCTTGTTAGGCTCATGAACATAATCATCAAATACACATTTTCAAGGAAGATAAGTAATCTTACCTAACTATTTAAACTATTTACTTATGGCATGAAAACTTTGCCATGAGTCATATTCCTCCTCATGGATATCATGTTCAAGGACTCCCTCATCAATTGTGGGCATAAAGAGATTGTTATTCTCACCATATTGATATATAATTATTTTAAAAATATTTTCATGATACACATGGATAAGGTAATTTCCCTCCTCAACTTTTGAAAAGGAATATTCAATGCTTACCTAAAATTTCTCATATGTTCCCTCATGGATGATATATGTGTCAAGGTCATTTTTATCAAAGTAAGTGTATGGATCATGTCCATAATTATCATATCCATACTCATATATAAACAAATTAGATATTAACTCAAGCTTAGAAGATGTTCCATCATCCATAATAAAATTATTTTGATCATTGATGACACAATTCAGATTGGAGCTTGCTTCTACATAGGGCTTAATATGAAATTTAGCTATTGGTTGAGTTCTAATGGTTACCTTTGCTCCATAACTTATCCTAAAGGATATTAATTAAAAATAAAATGAGAGGTAGCCTCATATCTTGGTTGTGAAATCCCTTGAGAGGTAGATATCAAAGTGGGTAGGAAAGTTAACAACCATATTGTCTTGAAGGATGGGGAAACATGGACAATCATGCAAGAAGAATCTCAATCCTTTGACCAGTCCTACTAACTTAGAAGGTACCCCATAAGGTTTTGGTAACCCTTTAATATATGGTTCATACTTTAGACCCAATTTATCAGCTACAACCTTGGGCATCACTAAGGTATTAGCCTTATTGTCCACTCTATAGTTATGAACAAGTTTATCTCCCACAATGAGAGTTAGGTAGAAAGGCAGAGGATTTTTAGATTTAGTAGAGGGATATACAATGTTATTAGGATAATTTGTGAGGAAAACATTACCATGACCTTATGGTTGATGTATAATATGAATTTGAGATAGGTACTATTGTAAAATCTCCTTTTGACTGGGTATGTGAAGGACATCCCAAAGAGAAATAATAGCTTTATCACTTTTCAATGAAACAAAAAAATTTAGAGCAAGAGTATTCACCTTTTATTGTGTCCATGAAGGAAAGGAAGTGTTTGGAACTTGAGATATTATAATATTTGAGTAACCCCTCCAATACTCTGATTTGAAGTAGGTGTAGGACTTATAGAGACTGCCATACTTACAGTCACACCTTGATGCTTTAGAGAAGGATTACTTGAACTTATAAGAACACCTTGAGCATATTCCAAGGTCTTCCTCTTTGCTCTAGTATTTAATAAAAATAAATTAACTTGGTTGAGAATGAAATTATCTTCAACATGAAAGTTAGTGAAACTCACTCCTTGAGGTTATCATCCTTCATTTGTTTGCATGAGAACTTCATCTTCTACTAATAGTTGAGGAGTGATTTCTCATTTAACAAACAAATATTTCTCACCACCTTCATTTACATCCATGAATTTACCTTGCTTCTCTTCCTCTCCTTGTACCAAATTTCTATGTAATGCTACCATTGCTCTTGTGTTAGAGGTGGAAGTTGGTTTATATGCATTGGTAGGCCTATTGAAGTTAGGCTTACCTTGAACTCTACCTTGAACATATTGCTAAGGTGGGAACATATTTAATTATTGAGGATAGGGGTAGGTTTTTGATGAACACCATGATGTATATTTTCTTATCTAAGCTGAAATTATAATAGCTAGATCCTTGCATCTTTATCCATAGCATCTTCTACCTTCTTAGGGATAGTTCTTGACTTGACATTCAGATTATGAACTTGAGAAAAACTTGGAGAAATAAGATAAGTATTTGGAAGCAAAGGCATGGACACTTTAGGAGGCAACTTCCCAGCTTGTATTAGGCCATTCTTAGCTTTGATGGCAAGGTCATATGCTTCAAGTAAGGTGTAACCACCCATGGATTACAACATTATGGCTGTGTCAATACTAATAGCCCTAGCCCTTATATATGTGGGAAACATAAAGCTTTAAAGTGGTGTCATAAGAGGAGGCAACTTATGACAATTCCTTTGGAATATCTCATTAAAATCATACATTTTTTCCTTAGGGGCTCTTTAAATCACATTGAGATGATGAGTGAGTGATGTGTGATCACTCTTGTCTTTAAACCTTGATGTTATAAACTCTATAAAATCATCCAAAGTTGTGATACAACCATCAGGAAAAAACCTATATCAGTCAAGTGCTTTCCCTCTAAGGTAAATGGCAATGAGTCTAATGGAAAATTTGACCTTATTAACATTATGTAAGTTTTAGAAGTTTGATATATCCCTAATATGCTCACGAAGAGTGACATGACCTTCACCATTGAATGTGATAACACTCTTTGTAGCATTATGGGGTATGTCATCATATGCATTGATATGGATGGAATTTTTAGTGTTAAATATTGGGAAGAAATTCTTCCTATCCATATTTTCCTAAAGTTCTTCCTTACTCTCTTGATCTTCTTGGCTTGAAAATTCCTCTTGCTCTTCAAAGATCAAGATAAGCTGAGGATGTTGAACTTTAAGAGGAAGTTCAGGTTGAAGAGGTGGGTTTATAGGATTGAAAACTAAAATAGAAGATGACCTAGTAAGGACCATGAATTATGAACACAAATTATGAAAAAATAATGGTCTATAACTAGATATTACCTTGAATGGAGTTGCCAAATACTGAGTAGAACAACATACATAGTTGTGATGTTATCAAAACCAACGTCTACCTTGACAAGTTATCTTTAGGATAATGGTCCTATAGAGCATGCCATAACTATTGGCATAAAATATCACATCATATAGGATGTTTTTAAATCCTACTATAATATTTGGGTAACATTGGAATATCTCTAAGCTTGTGGATTGCCTATAGTAGAGGTAGACCTTTAGGTTTAAGGGATAGCTCCGTAGATTGATCCTTAAGTGATTATCACCTATACTAAATGATTGATTGGATGAAAAGGGATATAAGTAGACTTGAAATAAATATACTCTAAAGGAGTGATATACCATTAATATCTCCATAATATTATCATACAAGTGCACTAAGAGACATGACTCACAACACTAGTCTTAGAATTCTCAATTACTTTAACATTAGTATTTTAAACATGGAGGTGATATGCATGAAAACACTCAAGGTAAGTCAAATAGTGATTAGTTAAAGACAATAATGCTAATTTTACACTTTAAAATAAACCCATACACTTGACAACACTTCATGTGAACTGTTAGAATGGAATAACTTACATCAAACATGGAAGGATTGAGAGAAAACAAGGATATGCATCAACCACTTGACCTTTCACTATAAATCACTTCACACAATTAGATAATATATTTTATAAACTAAAAATATATTTAAAATATTATTCAAAGAAAAATTAAAATATCAAACTAGCAAGGCTTTACTATACTAGGTGTGTAATTCCCTTACAAGATCTAAAATGGCTTGCATTTATAAAATGTGTTAGAGGAGAGAGATAAAATAAGTTAAAGGGTCATAATTACACATTTAAAGGCATGAAAAATATATAAATTATATAAGGATGAATTGTATAATATAGGTTTATAAGGTCTCCTTGGGAAAATGTCCATCTGCAGCATAAATCTCTCCAAAACTAGTGTAAGGTCTTCAAATGGCCTTCTTGAAACTGCCTTCATGATTAAACCTTTCTTGGTCATTTTAAAATAAAATAGAGAGAGATTAAACATATTAAATATCAAGGAGGTATTATAAACAATCTTAAAAAATCATCATATTCTTTCCTAACTTATAGTATTCTTCATGACACTTGCACTCACCATCACTAGCCTTATAGGTATGTCTTCATATTTGTCATCAATATGGACTTCAATTATTCAAAAAAATACATGGAACAGGTGATATGAAACATTTATATGGTCCCATTTCCTTCCATTCCATGAATTAGACCTTAAAATGACCCCCAATTAGACTTCTCATCTCTTCACTTGGTAGTCACTCTCCATTTTCACTATCTACCACACACTCCCTAAGGTGAATGAGTTATCAAAAGTGTTTTCATATAAATTTTATATGATAAATTGACATGGAGAGTTAGGAAAAGTTCCAATTTATCCCCCCAAATAATTCTCACTCTTCAAATCTCTTATGCACCTATAAAACATACAAACCTATAAGAAACCTTGTTTTCACCCTATCTGTATAAGTAGGGTACAAAAAAATATGTGGGGAAGAGTATGGGAGATTAATCCATAATTATAAAACACATTAGTAATAAACCAACCACTTTTTAATTCATTAATATGGGCATTTATTTCATTAGGTCAAAATCAAGTGTTTTAGAGGGTTTGAACTCTTAAGGATTGTTCATAAAATCATGACATCTAACCTCCAAAAAAATTCCATGAATTTCAAGTTAAATAACCTCATAAAATGTACCCAATTCCTTTGGTCATCATGAAACCAATCCATATAAGTATGAGCTCTTAAAGTTAGCCTCTCAAGCTTGCTCTTTCATTTTACATAGGTTATGAGTTGAAATAGGCCAACTTTTACCAACTTGGAGAAGTTCCCTATAGATAAATGGTACTTTATCATACTAAAACTCTACTTGAATGTAATAAATTTGATTTTATAGTTAATATGTATTTATAAATTTAATTAGACCCCATTAGGGATTTAGGCCTAGTCTTAAGCCTAATAACCCTGACTGTGTTCATGACCTATAACCACTTCTGAGTGGTTTCTCAAGACTTCAGGTCCTGCTTTATGTTTTTTAATTATAAAAAAACTTTCACACCCTTATTTAAATTTCCTAATCCTTCTCAAAACCCTCTCTTTCCATCTACCGACCAAGTCTACAATCATGCCTTGACTCGGAGTGCCCTCTATCTAAGATAGAATAGAGGGCACTTACTCAATTATCTCAATAAAAAAAATGTTATGAGAGGTGATATTAGGTCATTTATGTGTTATTTACAAATTTTTATAGATTGGTAACCTCTGAAAAGTCATCAACACTCCAAATATTCAAGGCAAACTCATAGAGTTGATGACTATTCATGTACTATGTATTGAATGTATGTTGAATCTAGAAACTTAGTCTCTATCTTATTTCCTTGTCTTAAGCATCATATGAGGTGTATATATCCATATTTAATCTATTATCAAACATGTCCAACCATCTATACTTATACAAACCTTCTCAACATGTACTCTTCACTTGACTAGGCCTAGTTGGCAGACTGTGCTAATTATAGGTGGTAGTATCAATTAATATAATGGGTTTATTGTATGTGGTGTTCATGATATAAAAGGGTTTTACATGTCTTAGGAATTTATTGGAGTTATAAATATCATATTCATATTATTTAGGCTCATTAGTTTTTAAAAACTATGTGATCATCCAAACTACCATGTTCTAGTATCTTATCAATTTACAATCAAACTATACGTGACCATTTTGAGAATAAAGGGATCCCTATAGGTGGTTTTCTATGTATGGACACTATGTTTCACTTATAATTTATCCTTGGTTCTACAAAATCATCTATCATAAAATTAAGTCACTTAGCCTATAGGTCATGCTTTCATTTGGTCATGTTGCATCACTAGATTGTTTAGGCTTCAAGAATACTATAGATGATTGAGTGTCTATAGTGAAAGATTACTTAAATTTCAAAACCCTATTACATCATCCTCCTTTGACCAAACAAAAATTTTAGTTTGAAAGGAAATTCACCTATGATTGGGCTACATGATGGAAACACTTGACTAGTACAAACCTCAAAGCACTCTAATGTGGAAGAATCAAAAGTAAGATAAAATCTTTGTTTTAGAGATGTTAAGGTAACATGTCTCTATATGTAACTTTCTCAAACTGAGGGATAGGATTGAAGTTTATTTACTACCTTATTAATTCACCATTTATGCTATGGTACTATCCATGTTCTTAGACTTGATTAAGCTCTCAAACAATCTTAAACACTTGTATCCAAACTCTCCCAGACCCATGTGGAAGCTACTTGTAGGTGTGCATGTAAAAAACCTATAGGTGAAGATATGGTCTAAGACTGTAAGTGTTATATTGGTTGTCAAAACTAATTTATATCCTTTATATATCTAAAAATGTTTCCATCTTACCACCATGACTGTGCAAGGTTCAATTCCACTCAACTATAGGTGTTGGTCACAAATTATTGATGTGTAAACTTTAAACCTTTCATCTCATAAGGAAACATTGAGATACATAATTCCATGAAGGGTAATGGATATACATTATTATGATAAGTTGAATACAACATTTTATCTCTATCTTGAAGCCACTTCTATGAAAATAACTTTGCAATAAGTGAAAACATTATCTATAGACCACCAATGAAGTTTTCTTAGCAAGATGAGAGTGATCATGTCAAATCCTTCACACCACATGTGAAAACCAAAAAAATAATCATGTGATGAGTTTAGTCACATTACTCATGATCAATTATAATAACTATTTTATATGGACCAATCCAAATAGAGGATAAGAATGAAAGGTATGGGGATGAGTAGGCAAAAAAGAGTCACTAGCACTTTAAGACATAGTTCATAAAGCATAAGTAACCAATATTATGAATATCACCATGAATTTGAAGTATAAAAATAGTAATATTATCCTTTAAAAGTGTTTGACTTGACTCAACTCCTCCTAGCTATACCATGCAAAGATCAATTGACTATTCTTGCTTGCAAAGGAGAGCAATGGAGAAGTAGAATGGTTTTGTGCCATTTTTGAGCTACTTAAAGATGAGTAAGCATGAAAATAAGTTTATGATACCTAAAGGATCACTATGAATCCTTTCATATGTGACATAACTACTGAAAAGTCTGTATAATAACTAAAAAATACCTTTTCTCAATAGTTTTCTTGATTTCAATCTAACACTTACAAGTTTTTAGTTATGACTACCACATCTAACAAAAATCTAACACATAGGATGTTATAACATCTTTTGACACCTTTATCTTCCATGCAAAATTGTATTAGTCTCATTAATGACTCAAAAGTGACCCTAAATGACATAAAATGACACTAAGGGCTAATTAAAAAGCTAAAACATGTTATATGACCTTTTTAAAGACCATGAGAGACATCTCACACCCTAGTAGACCCCTATAACAAGTTTTTAACTATAGGGGTTTGACCTAGTTTGACTTGTGGTAAAAATAGTCAATAGGTCCATTTTGTATATAGATTACGTAATCATTCCACATTTTATTCTATCCATATAAAATGTTATGTTTCTCATGGTATAATGCAATAATATCCTAGTCTAGACATCTATGCTACTAGCAACTTAGGTAACTCATACCAAATTTTATTGTAAATTTTCCCATGAATATTCTCTAAAATTATCTCTTTTACAAAAATTAATATTCTTATGTATTTTTCCTCTACAAATTTATGTATCCTCATATATATACAAATTTTAAGGTCTCTTTAATAAGGTAACCATTTCAACATATTCAAGTTTTGATAATGAAACCATTATTAGAAGCAATATCAAGACATGCTAGTGTTGTAGTTTGTGATAGTGTGATGATACTTTGCATATTTACATAAATTTCCAAATATGTTACAACTAAACTCATGGTATATTCATATTCCATGATTTCTTAAAGTTTATTTATTAACATTTATCATTCAGGGTGTTCATTGATAAATAATAACAATGATGCATTTAGTTATAAGGAGATAATTAATTTTAATAATGGATTATGCTCACATAATATGATTAAAAATCAGAATGTGGACTTAAGGAATACCAAATTGTTGATGGTTGTTTTTACATGGCCAACAACAACTACTTTTTGATGGTTTTGATGTGCCAAAAAACCTCTTCGAAGGATCTCCTAGGAACTCTGTAAGGTTTCTTCTACTTGGTCTAGGTGCACTAATATTAACTATAAGTGGATCATTGTGACCATTCTAATTCAAAGGTCCATTTTTGGTTAAGTTATATAATTTTAGACAAGTTAATGTACATTTAAAATATGAGCTAATTCCTAGAAAATTAACATAATGATCTAACTATGTAATTGCAGTTGATTCAAACAAACATATCTATTAGATGGATTCAACACTGTATAAAAAACTATAGATAAAGTGAGATTAATCAAGATTAAAAATTAAGAGAATATTTATTAGATTCTAAACTAACAACGCTGGTAAGAGAATCAAAAGATATAAGGGTAGGGAGAAAAGAAGAGAGCCCATTTTTTAATAGAGCTGGTCAGTTCCTCTTGATTAGAAAAGTCCTTGAAGAAACTAGTCCTTAGATAAGACAGACCTAGAAAAATTTTCACTAAAATATGGTGCAAGAGTCTGAGGGAGGTAGTAACAATAGAAAAAGAGGAAAATAGGATCACCATACACATGTGTAGACCAAGTCTATCAAATGGAAAAGCTTTCACATAAATATATTTCCATGAAAAATAATTTGGTATTCATCAATAATTTGTTGGGTTATAGAATTGGCATCAAACAACCTTGATTCATCAACATAATCTAGAAAAAAAGATGATAAATGCAATAAAATGACTAGTCCAATAATCTAACACTAAGACTAAAAGGAGCCATCTAGGTATACCCTTATATAATCCTAAAAATTTACCAAACCATACCACTTTAGACACTCCTTTTTGTCCACTTTCATGTCTAAATGGACACTGGAGAAACTTATTAAAAATAAAGAAAGTTAAGCTTAAAAATCACTAGAATGCTCTGATTCATCAACACATATCACATGCATCTTTCAAACCATGTTAATGTATCCCTAACTA
The DNA here is from genome assembly GCA_037957365.1 of Torreya grandis. Lineage (NCBI taxonomy): Eukaryota > Viridiplantae > Streptophyta > Pinopsida > Cupressales > Taxaceae > Torreya > Torreya grandis. The sequence continues at coordinate 1,039,754 of JARHVA010003128.1, forward strand.
GGGAAACACACTATACATAATCATCATCTTCCTCTAATTCATCTTTGGTCAAATTGTAACCTAGCAAATTGACCTTTTCGACCATGTGTGAGGGATAACTTATCAAAATTTAGAAATGGTAATTAAATTGATCAATATTACTTAATTAGTTAAACCCAATTAAAAGCATAGGTGAAAATCCCATGGCTAATTATTTGTTGACATTTTAGTTTTATAAATTCAAAAAAGAAGATTGATGACATCATCATGACATCACACAAATATCTAAAATGATGTCACCATCATGACATTATCTTTTTGTCAGTTGTTAAGCACTCACAAAATATCAAACAGATATCTAGATATATGATCCATGCCTATTAATTGAATATATTAATGGATTGTTCCCTCCCAAACTTAACCTTTGTTAAATCTAACCTAACTACACTTGGGATGGAGTTAGTTTGGAAGGATATAAATACAAGGCCTCACCCATTTATCCATAAGATCTTTTAGTGTCAAGTTATCTTGAAAAAATACCTTCAAGGAGCCCATTTGTATAATATTATGATGCAAAATTATAAATCCAAGTGAATCCAAGCCCAATGTTACCAAAATGACAAGGAGAGGTGGTGTATGAACCCCCATTGCAAAAAAATCTTTGATCACACAACCGAACACATCAATTCATTGCTGACATAAACATATTGCTCTCATGAAAGGTAAAATTATTTGTTTTGTCTTCATTTGGTAGTTACTTGTATAGTTCACTTGATCTTTGAGTGTCTAGGCTAGAGGTGTAAATTTCATTAGTGTGTTTTTGATTGATTTTAATTATACTAAGATAATACTAATATCCCCTCTTGGATTCTTATTGATCACATAATGGCATGCTCAGTGGGACATGCACACCACAAAACTCATCATATGACCTCTTATAATATTTTTCTAACAATTTTCATGCCAAATTTTTGATTTCATGGGAAAAAAGTGAATAAGTTAAGCTCTCAGCCGTTACATAGAGAAATGTAGTTTTGCACTTGAGAAATGCATTATTACACTATGACATGCATTATTGCATTGTGACATATGTTATTATATTGTGACATGTGTTATTGAATTGTGACATGTGTTATTAAACTATGACATGCATTATTATACTATGATGTATTATTGCACTGTGACATGCATTATTACTCTGTGACATACATTATTGTACTGTGACATGCATTATTTCACTATGACATGAATTATTACACTGTGACATGCATTTTTGTATTGGTAAATGTAGTTTTGTAACAAGATGCATTTTTACAATTGGAAAATAAAATTTTGCATTATTAAGTGTATTTTTACACTGGTAAATGTGATTTTGCTTCAAGATGCAATTTTGTAATTGATAAATGCATTTTTTAAGTTTGTAGAGTTAGTATTTCATTAACAAAGTTAGTTTTATAGGGTAGATTTAGTATTTCACCTTTAAGAGTCAATATTACACTGATATGATTTAATTTTTCACTTGTAAAGGAATTTTTGCACATAATTAGTATTTCACTATAAAAGGTTGTATTACACCTTGTAAAAAAAATGAAAACCTAAGAGCTCAAAATGGAAGATTGTTTGATAATTAGCTCTTTGGCCTAAAAATAGAAAAACTCACTAACATTTTTTTAGGACCCAAGGCCAAGAAAGGAGGTTTTAAACACTTCAATATTTCATTAACACTTACATTTGGTGCATAAAAATCATCTAATAGCTTTGTCTTTGTATTTAAAATTTTATAAATACCAACAACTAATCCAAGGGGCCAAATTTAATTTTAATTTTATTTAGTGATTTAAAAAGAACACAAAACTTAGACTAAGTGATCCTAGGAGATTTATTTTTGTTTATTGTTTGTTTGTTCTTACAAATTGGACTTTGCACGTATGCTCTACCCCCTATACCATTTAGAGAACTTAGATGATCAAAATCACTTTGTTCATTGACTTGATTCTTAGTCCAAGCCTAGAAGGAATGTATTTTATTATCTCCCTAAGTTTGAATAACTTGGGTGATTAAAAAATGACCTTTAAAGTCCTTCTAGTCTCCTTTATTTCTTTTATTTCACTTGGATTATGGATGGAATTTCATTACCTCCCCATAAGCTATTTAGGGAAGTGCTGACCCGAGATTCTATCTTTGGACATCATTTCAATCCTGATCCATGGTGGGATATAAAAATCAAGGCATTTGATACTGATATTTTTAGGGGGATGAGTGGCTACCCTCTCTTATCTTAATAAAGACCCAAGTTGGGTACGACTAAACATTAGAATCCACTAAGAAGTACATGGATGGAGTCACTATGCAAAGGGATAAATCTTTGCATAGTAAGGTAGCTGGTATGACCTCAATTGATGTGATTGCATCGCTTGTGTTAACCATACTTGGGACCATCTGGATCACTCAAAACTTGTAGTTTTTAGACAAAAACCAATTGCTATAGAAATATTGTCAATGTAGGGTGAGTAGCCTAAAGTTCCATGTTATCGTATAAATTATTAAGAGAAGAGGGGGCCTAAAAACCCTAAATTTTTATGTGCATATAATTTTATTATATCAATAAATTATTTCCCCTTAATAAGGAATATATCTATGGAATTTGACAAGACAAAGAAACCTTATCAATTTTTAGGGATAGGATGATACACTTAGGTGTTTTTATGTCTATTTATTTTACTTGAATTATTTTGGGTCAAAACAAGTCATGAACCAATCACATGTTTGTATACCACTTTTATCCTAAAGAGGTGTTATTTTATACATTTGATACCACACTTTGTCTTTGACATTTTCAAAACATTTGTGTGTTTGTCACTTTTTTTAAAGGGGTGTCATTATGCTGCCCATTTTGTCCCAAGTTTTATCTTGGAGTTTTGAAACAAAGACCATTGTTATACCTTTTGACTAACATAATGTCATTACATTGCCCATATTGTTTCAAAACTTAGCCTTGTGTCAAAATGAGTTCAAAATCATGTATGACTTTGGTCTATAATTGGTATTGTTATGCTATCCATTTGGGTTAAGGATTTTATTTATTGAAGAACTCAAGTCTTATAAAACAAGTTCAAAATTTGTCTTATGAAGTTCAAATTTAAAATTGAGTGGTTTATTATTATTCCTTGCTTAATTTTTGCTTAGGTGTTTACCTCTTACCTTTGAATTGCGCAACTTGGACTAATTACTTGATTTAAAGACTACCTTGCCTAGATTTAAGAAGTGGTCCATTTTTTTGTGTTCTTCGAGTCTATTTTATTGCTTATAACTAAGGTTAAAACTCTATTTTCAAGTAAAACAATAAGTGTGATTAGTTTACATTTGAGTCTTGATTATCAATTGGGATTGAATGTTTTACTCATGGTGCTTATTTTTCCCTAATTGAGATTGATTTTTCCAATTAGTTTTAGGCATGTGCTTAGGATGAGTATCTTATACCAAGGTCAATTTTGTGTTTGAATCCATGAACTTAGTTTGAGTCCAAAAGTTTCTAATTGTTTTAAATTCAAATTAATTGCATTTAAAGTTTTACCTTGACCAAGTTTGTTTTCAAGTATAGCTTTGTTCCTTATTTTCAAAGACCTAACATTTGCCCTCAGTTTTTAGTCCTAGTTTGTTTCAAAGTTTACATTTTTGCCTTGTTTCCAAAGACCTAGTGTTTGTCTTAGTTTTTAGAGTCTGTTCATGTCATTTTGAGGCTAGTTTTGTGCTTTGTTTCCAAATACCTAACACTTCTTTTTTTTAGACCTAGATTAATTTTTTTTAAAACACTGCTAAAAATTAGGATTCATAACTTACTTTTCATTTGACCATTTATATCAAAGACATTAGACATAGGAGATAATTTAAGACTAGGATTACCATTGAAATTTTTTTGAGGAAAGATTCATTCCTAGGCTAAGTTTAAACCATTTATAGCAATAGGCTGAAGACCTATTCCTAGATAAATACTGCTTTCAAACCTAGACCTAGACCTAGACCATTTTCATAGACCAAGACCACCCTCTTTGGGATAATTTCCAAACCTATCCATGTTAATTATCATATACTATGATGTCCCTTATTTGGGCTAATTAAAGTACCAATTTTTCCCTTTCAATGATAATAGTACCTGATCCCTTACCTATGGTAGTAATCCTTCTTTGGCCTACACTATATACTAAGCTTTGTAACACCCAAGGATTAGTATTCTAGGCCCTCAACCTTTGTATTTCACTAATAATAAAGCTTCATAATTCCTATTCATTAACATTCTATGACCTTGTCCTTTGGTTTCAGTTGGCAACCAAGCTCTATAATGCCCACTCATTACCATTTCAAGCACTCATCCCTTAGCCTATGTTAGCAACCAAGCTCTACAGTGCCCATTCATTACCATTTAAATCCCTCTTTCTTTATATTACATTAGAAACCAAGCTTCATAATTCCTATTCATTACCATTCTAGGCCCTTTGAAATATGGTATCTCATTATCCTAATAAGGTTGCACAAGTATGACTAGATAGATCAAAATTACCATCTGGACCCATACATAACCCTTACTAATCCCATATCTAATGAGCCTATTAAAAAATATCTCATTATTTAACCAAATGTCATTCTTCATCTATTACCAACCCTTCCCCACTTTAGAAAATCCAAGCCAATTTTTGAGCCATAATAGATCTAGACATTACATTTATACTAGCCATCTTTTAAGGACCAAAATGTGTTCAAATCTAAGATTTTACTACCAATTGTAACCCAAGGCCAAGATAACCAACCAATATATGATGTTTTTGTTTAAACACTTATTTGTGATGAGTTAACTTGTGTTAAATCACCCTTTGACTATTTCCCTATTTTTAAGGAGCCTCATTTGGATGAGCTAGTCTCTGTGGAGTTCCCTATTGATTCTTTCCTTTTGGTTGAGGAGTCTCACTTTGACAAGCTAGTCTTTGTTGATTCACCCACTAATTATTATAAACACCTTTTGGAAAATCATTATCTTGACCATTTACCTATTTTTAAGGAGCCTCACTTTGACAATCTAGTCTCTATAGAGTTGCCTATTAACCATTTCCCTTTTGTCGAGAAGCCTCACTTTGACAAGATAGTATTTTTGGAGTCCTTATTAGTTAAACCTATTTATGAAGAGCTCATTTTTCAACCCCAGGACAATACTCATCCAATACTAAACATTCAACATAGCATCTTTACCACAACACTAGATGAATAATCAACATTAAAGTTAGGTTTTATTTTTGAACTGATATCATATTTAACATTAGAATTAGAATCAACGTTAGTATCAAAATAAGATTCAGAGTCCCTTGAGAGGAGACTTATCTTTAGAATCAAAATACATTCATGGTTGTTACAACATTAGTCACACATGCCTTATAAATAAATTTGAATACATTTATGATCCTTCTAAAATTTTTGAGGATGATTTATTTAGAATCAACACAAATATCATAATATCTTATATGAGGATTGTGATACCTCTTACCATTCCATTAAAATTCCACATGCCATTAACACCAAACAACACAACCATTATATTAACACTTCACCTCCCATAAGTGTCAATTGGGACTGATATACTCACACCTTATTAAATTGAATACATGGTGACATATCATTTGTAGAATATTAAGGGACCAAGACCACACTCATGAAAAATAATAAAAATCTCCTAGTGCACCATTTTTGGAGATGTTAGGGGGAAATCAAAGTTCAAAGTTAAAATCTTCTAGTGAAACCTTAATTTATGTGCTAGAAGACAAATAAAGTTAAAATTCAACATTCCTTAGTGAAACCTTTTCAAAGGTGCTACGGGACAATCAAGATAACTATATTAGTGAAAACCTATTTGAGGCACTAATATCTAGGAACACCAATTATTAAATGATTGATGAATACATTATTGAAGATAACATCAATACAACTTCTATTATAAAACATAATCAAATGGTAGCATCTTTCAAGACCAAAAAATAAAAAAATTTAGTGGTCCTATTGAGAATATATTCAAAAGTGTTTGACCTTACCACAACCAAAATTATGTTGAATCAAAAATTAGAACATTATGTGTGACTAAAAATCCCAATCATTATTTGTTTCCTAACTATTATACATTCCATTATGATCCATTTATTCTTTCCAAACCTATATTACATTACCAAATCAAACCTTTTATCCACAATTTATTTGTATTTAATATCCCTGGACAGACCTTATTTTATAGAGGTGATGAAGACATCTTATCTAGAAGTTTGGATGAAACATAATAAATGACCAATGAATATCACAACAACATTACTACAGTCCAAATCAATAATAGGTTCTTGACAAAGCAACTATTCAGAAGGGGTGTGGTCTAGCAACTTAAATGATTGACTATTCTATTTATATCATATGTTGATTAGGACATGCATCTCTACATCATCAAGAATAGTAGGACCATACCTTTACCATACCATGTTATTTACCATGCCATTTTCCTTTCCATTTGACCTTACCTTGCCATTTACCTTGCCTTTTTATTTACTTTTCCTTTTCCATTTTCCATTTGTATTGTTGTTATTTCATACCTTTACTTGCCCTTTACCTTGCCTTACCATCATTTCATACCTTTCTATAACTTTAAACTAAAATTACTTGAGGTCCATTTGGACTATGTAGGAAACACTCAGTGTTTTTTGAGGTCAGCTCAGTCACCTATTTCCAAACACTCTCATCATTTTACAAGTAATTTAAACCAATACTTTCATTATTTTGTGATCAACTTAAGATAATGATCTTTCCATTTTGTGAGTGGTATCTTTCCAATATATAATGAGTTAAGATACCTTAAAAATTCTGAAAACATTCAAAATCCTAAAAATTAGAAATTCAAGTTATAATCTCCTAGAGAGATAAAAACTCCAAAGTTCCCAAAACATCTATCTTGTCTAAACGTAGTTAGTCATCCTCAACTCACCCTATTGGGGAAAATTCATTATTGGTTCCAATCCATTACACTTTAATTGGGGGTCTTACCTTCCCTTTTCATATATCCTTTCTTAGGGGCATCATCCAATTTGCACTTTTAGGCCAAGCTTATAACTTTTACCCTATTGGGGCAACATCAAAGTATGCAAATTATATTAGGATGTCTTATCCCCACATATTTATATATTTCATATAGCCTTGATTGGGGGAACCATTTATTTATAATTTTATTAAGCCTTCATAGGTAGATATTGACTTTGTTAATGATAGGATGCTTTCTATTGCTCTTAATTTCAAGTGTTCTATGTGTTTATTTTCTTAGTTGTTTGTTTGCTTATTTTCCTATTTGTTTACTTTCATTATTGTGCCTTGAATTAGTATATATGCATTCAATGGGTGATTACATACACATTGATATCGAGTCCATTCATATTCATACATAAACATTGTCATCATGGTTTTTATCATTGGTGCATTATTTTTAATTATTTATTGGATTGAGAGTCAATCCTTATGCACCTTATAACCAAGTCATCATTGTGTTTTATATCATGATGTATATCATCATGTGATATAATAAAAATGAGTTTGATGGATCTCAAAATAAATGGTGCCACATAAACTTCTCCTTGTTCACTTTAGCAAAGCCTCCCACCCTCCTTGATTAGTCACTCCTATTGAAAATTTTTGGAACTTCAAAAATATTTTTAGATTGCTTAACATATAAGCATGCAAGTCACAAATGAACTCTTCCACTTTAACAATATTAGAAAATGTGCTAAAAATTTTATATGCAAGATTCATCTTATGATTCATGCAATGAATGAGAATCATAGATGGGGAAAATTTTGTTTGAAGTTGAAAACAAAGACTATTTCTATCTCTCTGCATTACTGATGCACCAACAACCCCAACACATACCAAATTGGTAGCTATTGAAAAATCATCTATCCCAACTCTATCTCTCAAATTAGATTTAACCAATTTTTGAAGGTTTTCAACATTATAATTTTCTACCATTTTATGATCAACTAAAAGATAAGGTTTCCTTGAATAGTTCTCAAAAGTGTAAACATACATGCAAACCCGTGATGTATTGTCAACTATTGTGACCTCATTAATGGGAAGTGAGATAAATAGATAATTTTAAACTTTTTATTTTAAATCCTCTTTATAAACCATTGCTATACATTTTTTCATTTCCCAAGCACTTTTATTTGACTAATATGATTGTGGAATATCAAGAAATCCATTATGTTGAAATAAAATCTTTCAATCTAAGAAATATAAAATAGTTCTACCCTTTTTTAAATTATGGTATAAAGTAGAGAACTATATATATTTGGCCTTTATATTGGACTACATAACTTTTAAAAATTGATCTTTGATTGTTCCCCATTTCTCAACAAGTTATTTTGACATTTTTGATCATCTTCATACTTGCATGCATATCTTAAATGCATGCATTCTTCTATATTTTTTCATTTGTGTGTTCTTGGTATCTATCCATCTATGTGTTTCACTAACACATACATTTTTCCACAATGCTTCTCACTTGTGTCCAATTTAATTTGCATTCTATGTTCCTTTCCTACTTTCTAATTACATATTGTATATTTGTATTTTGTTGAAGTATCATAACCATTTTTAGGTTCTGAAGGTTTAATGAAGGGAAAATTTGATGCCCAATCAACCTTAAATACCTTCAAATTATCCATATACTTCTATTCATTTGCAAAAATTTATGAGTATAATTTTGAACTGAACTTGGTGTTTAATGAAAACCATAAATCTCTTATGACATTTGAATTTCATCACCATTTTCATTGAGAACCAAATGAGCATCTTTGAGTGGTGCCATGCCATCATCAATAAGATCTTTAGGGGTGACATGTTATTATGATTAATTATTTATTGTGAAATATAATCATTATTAGTGGGGTTTTCTACATGTAAAAGGGTTTTAATATTATTCTTGACAGATAAAATCAAATTTATTACAAACTAAAAAAAATATTAATAAATACCTATATTTTGAGTACATGATAGTTACATGGGAATTTTTATTGGGTCTCTAAAATAAGATAATATACTTAATTTTCTTGATAATTAGCCTATTATTTTAGTGTTATCACTAGATGCCATAATGAGCGATGTAGATGGATTATTCTAGCATGATGTAACTAAATGGTTTCTAGAGATATTCCACTGATTAGACACAGCCAAAACACAACCATTTAGTTTTAACAAAGATGCCATCATTTAGTTATAGTACATATGCTACCATTTAGTTAGAGTATAGATTTAACTATTTAGTTGTAGTAAAATTACAATTGGTTGGTAAAAATATAAATTTAGTCATTCTATTATAGTCAATCAATGGTATTGTAGTTATAAATGGTCGATATGGGCATGATGCAGCCATTTAATTTCATTGAGTTTTGATGTCTCATCATTCAGTTATTTGTTTGATATTGTTGAATAGTTGATTTTGCCATAAGTAGAATTTTATGGTTACTAATGACATCATATTTACTATATATATGGTGAATTAGATGGTTTACCATAAAATTATTATAAATGTTCGATGAGCATACCCAAAAAATAACTTACACTCTAATTTTTTTGCTGACCTCAACCTATGTAGTGTCTATCAAAAATCACCAAAACCAAATTTAAAAAAAGGAATATTCATAAATTAATGAACATTCATCGGTAAAATTTACCCTAATTTTTTTTAACATTTATATGATAAGGACAATAGAAACATATAAAAAATCACATGAGCACAATGAATATAATAAGGATCGTGACAATATATCAAAGACAATGAACATGATAATCAACATAGAAACATAAAATATATGTAAGCACAATGAATATGATAAGGAACATAAAAATACATAAACACAAACAAAAAAAACAATGATAAGAAACATGGAAACATATAAATTGTGTAGCATCTAGAAATTAAGTTAAAATAGTATCATATTTAAATATTTGATCATAACAAACTTGTATAGTAATTATATGTCATATAAATCTTACATCTAGTAGTAAATACATGAAATGTGATAATCCTACATCATAGATAAAATTTTAAAAATAATTTTATTGAAATACAATACTTAAATGTAAAGGAAGGTATAACATGCGCAAGAAATAATATTTTTCCTTTATATTTCCTATAAATTGTCACATAATAACATGACAACATGGAACATACTTTGAACCTACATAATGTTGGTTGGGTTTTGCAAAGGCTTCCCATCTAAGGTATAATTTTTTTATATCTCATATTTAAAAGTGAATAAAGAGTAAACACTTTCCTATTATGAGGTTGCATTAATAAATTTATAATTCTATGATATTTTTTATTTATCATTCCAATCACATCAAAAATTTTATACATGACTATTTTTGTAATATGAATTTGAAAATATGTGCTTTAAAAAAATAAAAATAAAAACAAATTAAAAAGTATGAAAAATAATTAAAGGAAAAAAGGAAAAAATAGTAAATGAATACAAAACATGTCAACACATAGCAAGGAATCTAAAAAAATATTTATATTATATATCTTCGCATATTTTAAATTATATTTATAACATATGAATAATAAAATTTGAAGCATTTATAACATCATTAAATTTTTCATATCATTTAGATTTTCATGAAATATTTATAACATTTTTAAAATTTTCATATTATTAAAATTTTCAAATCATATCATTTGGATTCATATAAAATTATTATAATGATTTCCATGATAAATAATGCATAAAGAATCAATAATAAGTATTCAGCCACTAACTTCAAAAATATTCATTAACTAAGAAAAATAAATAAAATGAAAATAAAAAGAACCCTACTTAACTACTTTTTTTATGGAAAAATGTTTGATATTAATATTATAGTATGAATGATTTGTAGATTTCATGCAAAGCAAAAACATAAGAAATATTAAATAAAATTAAAATGATAAAAGAGCCCACTGTTGTGTGGAAGAAAAATCATAAATATATGTGATCTTAAATATTCATAAATCAATAAAAACAAAGAAAAGGAAAATAAAAGGAGCCATATTTAACTAGTTTTTCTATCATAATTTTTTTTTAATAATTAATATCGTAGCATAAATGAATTGTAGACTTCACACAAAGCAAAAATATAAGAAAAATTAAAACTACAAAAGAGGCCAATAATGTGTGAAAGAAAAATCATAAATATATGCAATTTTAAATCAAACATTAAAGTGAAAGTAGATAAAACATACATAAAGACAAATTCAAATGACACATGGATAACAAGAACAAGATAAAACATGGTTAATATAGTCTATTCCATTTTTTTAGTTACCTTGCAATCTTATAGTGTGAATGATTTGTAGATTTCACACAAAGCAGAAACATCAAAAATATTAAATAAAAGTGAAATATGAAAGAGGCCAATGTTGTGGGGAAAAAATTATAAATATATATGATCTTAGAGCAAACATTAAATTGAAAATAGATAAAGCACACATAGGACAAATTCAAATGATATATGGACAACAAGAACAAGATAAAACATGATCAATACAATCTATTATAGTTTTTTCTAGTTACCTTACAATATTATTGTATCTGCATGGTCAATATAGTCTATTCCCTACATTTTTATCCCTCTACTATATTAGATTTAGTGATACAATTCTACCTATCCTTGTCTTCTAAACTATATCATCATGGCTTATACAATTCTGAGTCAGTTGACACTAATTAAACTATAGTGGTTCAATAGCTAGTCATTAGATGTTTATAAAGATCTTTTTTTATCATCAAGAAATAAAAAATGAGAAAATTATCACATGCCAAGAAATAAATTTTAGCATTTGAAAAATGTCTTAAAATATACAAATTCTATGATGAAAATTATACATGTCATGTTAAATTCCACCTTATAGATTCTAATGATGTGCTTATAGTAATAGGTGCACTACTGTAGAAATCATGAGCATTGAAAAATATCTTCAATGAAAACCTATGCTTTGTGTTTTTTTAAATGACCTAGAAGGACCTAAGCTCAATTTGTCATTGTGGCTACAATAACTCAAAAATTTTATCATGTAGTATTACCCTAAATTTATTTTTATTTTCATATCAATGTTCCTGTAATATAGATTCAAACTCAAAACTCAAAATAATTCTTAACATAAATAATATTTAGTAATAAGTTGTAAAAAAAATATAATGGTAAAAGCTTATCTAACTTTTTTTGGTATATTTTTTAAAAAATTTGTGAAAAATAATAAAATTAATTTTATGGTCTTAGGTCTCCAATTAAAAGGCCTTATTTGTTAAAATTGATTTTGAAAATGGCTATGACCGTATTCAGTGGCCCTTCATTTCGGCCTTACTTCAAGCTCTTTATTTTTGTCCCATGTTTGTGTAAATGGTTAACATGATTTTCCAAGAGGTAGGGGCATGTATTATTATCAATAATATTTAGTAATCTCAGTTTAAGTTCCATCAATCTATTCGATAAGGGTGTCTTTTAGCCCTTGCCTTCTATGTGCTAGTAGCAAAGATATTTAGTTATCTGTTAGCTAATTACACTTCTCAGGTTTGGTCAAAGGTATTTCTCTCCATCAGTATGACTGATAGTTACTAAATGGGCATTTTGTTGATGACTCTTTGTTCACTCTTTAGGAAGAAAGACTTAGTCAATAATTCTATGGATTGTCTTCATATTTTTTTGTCTAGCATCAGATACCATCAATCAGTGGATAAAAAATTAGTGCTACCATTAATCTTTAGTTCCCAAACCTCCTTATTTGGAGGCATATCAGTGGTAGTGGCTTATTTTATAGGTTTAATTCAAATTCCCAGGCATCCCTTTTATTTTAAGAGCTTCTCCCTATAATATATGGTTCTATGTGGTTAAATTTTTTGAAAATAAAATATCTTTCTAGATCAATAAGCCTTTTCTTTGGAAGGAAAGTTTTAAATTTCATCCAAAGTTTTGGTAGGAACTCATGTGTATTACTCCTCTTGCTGGGCTCCTTCCAATGCTTCCTATATTAAGTTAGAAAAAATCTTTGGGGTTTTTCCCTAGGCTAATTTTCAAGGCCACAAGGGATTCCACATAGTCTCTTGGGACATTTGTTACAAGACTAAAGAGGCATATGGACTTGGTCTTTTGGACATCAAAATTCAAGGCTTGCTCTCAACACTAAATGTGTTATTTGTGGTCTAGAAGGTGATGAATCCTAGAATATTCTTATACATCATAGGCTATAACATCTCTCAGGGAGATTTTTTTAGTATAAATGCTTGGCAAAGGCCTCGATCTTCACACCTTTCTCATTAACCATGTACCTATTATAATTTAAGGGCACCTTTGTTATTCAAAGTTTATAGAAAGCCTAGGAGAAGCTTAAACCCCATATTATTTAGAAATGGAAGGGTTTTAGGAATGGTCTTTATCTTATTTCTCATTCCCTTTGGTGGTCTCTTTATTGAATTTCCACAGTGCTCCCTTTGCTTTGGTTGCTTGGATTAAAGGGTTAAGACTATTCAAGAAAGGTGTGAAAACTATAGGGGATCTCTTTTGCAAGGTGAACTAGTTTTGGATTTCTTGGTAATAGATTCAAAGTAAATTTCATTTAAATAATTTAGATTCTGAGACTATTATAGAAATAAAAGGTTCCATACCTGATGAATATCTTCATAAGATTAGGGTTAATTCTCTTACTCCTTGGTAGAAAAACTAGCATTGGCCTACAACCACTCCCTTCACTTGGTATTCTTCTCAACTAGGATATGATTTGCTACTTTCCATATTTGATATGAGACCCTTAACCATAGATGGAACCTTTATTTCAACCATGGGACTTGGGCTAAAATATTTCATAATGTGTGGTCTGCTCTCATAGAGCCTTAAAAACATATTTTCTTTGTTATGTTTTCTATTAGGGTTTGCCTATGGGTGAACAACTTAAGTATATACTCTTTTGTAGGGTGATCTAGTTTTGGATTTCTTGGTAATAGATTCAAAATAAATTTCATTTAAATAATTTAGATGTTCAGAATATTATAAAAATATAAGGTTCCATACCTAACAAATATCTTAGTAAGATTGGTGTCAATTTTCTTACTCCTTGGTAGAAAGATTGGTATTGGCCTACAACTACTCCCTTCACTTGGTATTCTCCTCAACTAGGATATAATTTTCTAGCTCCCCATATTTGAGATGATACCTTTAACCATAGATGTAACCTCCATTCTAGCCATAAGACTTGGGCTAAAATATTTCACAATGTGTGGTATGCTCTCATATAGCCTAAAAAACACATTTTCTCTATTATGTTCTCTATTAGGGTTTGCCTATGGGTGACTAGCTTAAGCATATGATATTTTTTAGGGTGAGCTAGTCTTAGATTGCTTGGTAATATATTCAAAATAAATTACATTTAAATAATTTAGATGTTGACATTATTATAGAAATAGAAGGTTCCATACCTAATGAATATCTTCGTAAGATTGGGGTCAATTCTCTTACTCCTTGGTAAAAGTATTGGCATTGGCCTAGAACCACTCCCTTCACTTGGTATTCTCTTCAACTAGGATATAATATGCTAGCTCCCCATATCTAAGATGAGACCCTCAACCATAGATGGAACCTCCATTCTAGCCATGGGACATGGGCTAAAATATTTCACAATGTGTGGTATGCTCTCATAAAGCCCAAAAAACACATTTTCTCTACTATGTTCTCTATTAAGGTTTGCCTATGGGTGACCAACTTAAGCATATGAGGGTTTCAAATCCCATTTTCCCATCTTGTCATCAATTTGAGACTATCAAACACCTATTTTAGTTTTGTACCCATGATTAGTCTATGGGGTGTTGGATTCATTCCCTCTTTCAACCATTTAAACTTAAATGTTTTATGTGGAAGATGGATATCTTGGTAGAATCTACTATACTCCCTCAAAAATCCAATAAATTTTGATAGATTTTTCATGATGATAGTTTATTTCAAATTTGGAAAGCTAACAATTATGCTTGCTTTAATCATGAAGAAATGGAACATAGTTTTTCTATTACTATTAAAACTATTATTCTATCTAATGTTACTCACTAGATTCAAAGTCAAATTGACAAAGTTCACTTAACACTCAACCATATTTAGCATATATTTTACCACTAGGGGAATTCCACACTATTAACTTAGAGCCTCTAGAGCCACCATGGTTGTCTTCACCACTATGTGGGTGAGGACGTGGTCCATAATGACTATTAGAATAAATTTACCATAGTAATATTCTTATGTAAAACTGAGGTTACTATGTATAAAATAACTCACATATTTTTTTAGATTAGTTTGTTAGTTTTTAAACTAAGTTAGTCTAATAAGTCTATTATGGACCTATTTCATAATATAATAGATTATATATTGTTAATAGGTTATTTACTCATCCTATTTAGTAGAATGATTATGAACATATGTAGGGTTATTAATATGTATCTGTGATTCATGTTCTATAATCTCAATAAATATTATTGGATTTATGCTCATATTTGGTATCAGAACAGAGCATTTTGACAGTGAGACTTTGTTAAAATTTCTATTACACAAGTTAGATTTCCGTTACAAATTTTGTGGTGTGATTGGTTTCTTAAAATCCAAGTTATTCAAGGTGGTTGTACATGTTTTCTTCTATTGTAAGCCATACACACTCCATAGACAATGAATTTCAGCTACAAGATATTATTTGGTATGTTTTTGAAATTTTTTAATTTATTTGCATCATTTTGGACTTGGCCATACATCTATTTGAGCCTTTGGAAGCCATTTGATCTAATTTTCCTCTCTAAACCTATCGTAGATTAGTTTTTTGACATATTTGACCATGCGATCAACCTCAAAATCTAAGTTTTTCTATAAATATTTTTTATTCCATCATGTATATTATACTAATTGGTTGTATAATTTTGATGCAAGCTGTACCACCTTTTGGAAGGATGCAATATATTCTTGGTTGATTTGTACCTATAGATCAATTTTCCTTCATTATGATCTATATGTAAAATATGTTTTAAATCTAATTTTTGGAGACTGTTCTTTGTTTATTATTGCATCATATTAAACTTTGTTGTATAATTATGCATCCTACCATATAGTAATTTGAGATATTCAAAGTTTTACTAGTTGTTTTGAGTAGAATACTGAGTTGCAGATCAATTTTTCTCTCTTATAGACCACATGGATGTGATTTTATAGAATCAATTTCTGAAAGTGATTATTCACTACTTGTTCTTTCTCCCAAAACCTATCATACACATGGAAAATATATTGTACATCTATTTAGGTTTCTAAAATTTGGCGTGATTTTAAAGATTGTTGAGTGGAGCAAAAAGAGGCATTTAATTTGTTTTCTTCCTACCAACTAAGCCTTCCAATGTAGTTTCTACTTCATGGAGCTATGATGTAAACTTGAAATGCCCATTTTATTTAGCATCATATACAACTTTGCCCTTTCAATATTAGGAACTGACATATAGAAGAGATGGATGTAATATCTCATATTTATATGAATGTAATAATTACTTACTCATGTTAACATGGTGTGCTACATAGACTTATCTATGTAAACTTATGATGTTTGTTTACTATTTGAGTGCTTGTATCAATTGTGGAACTAAATAACTACATTCTCAAGATGATTCTTATGCATTATATTATTATGGTATTAAAAATGGTTAATGATATGCACATAGATCTAATGTAAATTTGACATCAAATTATGTAGGGCAAGCAAACATTTTTACAAGTGATGCAGGAATGCATTAATGTTTTAGCATTATCATACCTACATAGGTAATATATATTTTGATTTATTAAATTTTCATGGGTCTTACCTTAGTGTGTATTTATAGCATAGGTTGTTTAGGCCCTACAAAAAGGGCGCTATCATTGAGGAGATTTAGACTAGATAGTAGATACATAAATGATGAAGAGATCGTATCAAATGATGAACTGATCATTGGGTAATGATGAGTAGGTAACCTCGGTTAGGTTCTTTACCAATACTATCCAGTGGTTTTTTTAAACATCATATTTTAGATAAGAGAACTTTTCCACTAATCAAGTGAAAACTGGTAGTTGGATTTCCAAATGCCATGTGACTTATACTTATTAAATAATTAATAAATTTAAAAGTTTGGATTTAATAGTTTAAACCATGTAACTTCTTAGGATAAGAATTAAATACATTTTTTTTGTTGACTATAAAAATAGTATGAATATTATTAAACACTCTTCTAAAAAATAATTAAATTTAGACCCACACTCCATGTCTTTCCCTAATATGCCATCTTGGGAGGATAAAAGGATGGGCAGGCAATAAAACATGTAATAAATTTATTATCATCACCAAAATGATATTACTTGCACCCATAATGATACATGGGTGGAAATAAATATTGGATTTAATTAAAAATCTATTTATTGAAGCCTTTAAATGGAAGGAGTGATGTTAATGGAATAAGAGAAGATATTTTTTTATCAAAGGATTTTATTTGAAGGAGTTGTGTGAAGGAAAAAAGAAGAAAGCACAGTAGAATGTAAGAGTGGAAATAAAGAACTTGGTGAAGAGGTGAAATCAAGGAGTAAAGGAAGAAGGCAAGTCAATGAGAAGAATTTAATTCTTACCATGCTAGTTAACTTATAAATACTCTCTTTTTATTCATCTATAATGTTACATAGATATATATTTAAATTTAGTAAATATAAATGGATTCTTGCTTATTATTCTAGTTTTTTTTTTTTTTTACAAATTAGACTTTGCTAAGTGCCTAGATGGAAAGTGCATCCATGGTAACCATTTTCTTACCTTTAAATTACCCTCTCCCAACTAAGTACATAGATGGATAATAAATAAATAAATAAACCATGATTTACTATTGGTGTTACCTTGATAACAACACAAAATTGTTTGAATTTTTTAGACTGTGTGACTAGTAGAGAAAATGGTGCAATACCAAGCTTATTAGAAATCATGTCTAGTAAGATATTTAGTTATCTTAGATAGAAAGGCATTTAAATTTTCTTAGGTTAAATATCATTTTCATAAGTTATAACACTTAGATATGAACATATGTGTCTTGAAACTCAATAATGACCTGACTGTAGGTTGTCTTTACCAAGTATCTATTTGTTGACTCAAATATACATATAAGAGTTTTGTCCCTATCAAAAGAAGAAAATCATACATGGATATTTATCAGGGTATAATTAAATTAAAATCAAACATTTTAAATAAGCCAATAATGAAAATTAGTAATTAAAAATAAATAAAATATATACACAATCCAAGAGCATCTAGTATGTATCCTTCCATTTTCAAAGATCAATAAAGATAATCCAACCAATATGAAAAGCTTGTTTATAATCACCATTTTCCATCTAGAAGCTTTACCTATTAATCAAAAACTATAATCTAACGTTTTACCTATCAAAGAGAGGACAAAATTATACCTTATAGAGAGTATTATGGTCAATTGAGATATTTTTCCTCAAGCACTAGACTACCGTATAAACAAACTTTATTTCCAACTATAGCATCACATTTTTGCCTTTATGCCTACCTTTAAATTGTTAATGAACTGACCTAGTCAAGTATTTAAAACTTGAAATAACTCAAGGTGGAAAGACATTTGTGTTTTGTTAGTGTTAGGTATGGGGGTATAATGACAACATTATAATTTAGTGATAATACATGAAATCGAGTTGTAGTGCCATATATGTTTAGAAATAATTATAATATAAATAAATAAATAAAATTTACTATTAGTTTATTAATGCCATATTTTAAATCAATATGTTTTACTAATATGCCTTAAGGACAAGATTATTATTATCTCTACCTTTATGATATATATAGGGATTTGTCAATATATATTCTATTAAGATATACACTATTATTTACCTTTATGTCTCTCATTCGATAGGCTACAGATATATACATATAATCCTACTTTTTAGTATTAAGTTTTATTTATTTGATGAGTTTGAATTAATGTATAAAAGTGGCATTTGATAAAAAGGAACTAGAATGTGTTATATTTTGAAATAATTTTTTAATAAAGGTATCAGAATTAAATGAGAATACCCTAATACCTAAGTAAGAGATTGATCAAATTATTTGAGCCAAAATATTAACCTTGAATCACATTAAATTAAGGTTGAGGCTAGATTATCAAGATTTAGAATGTAAACAATAGTTTTCAGGATAAGGTAATTATCAAATTAGGCAATGGTATATGTCACAAGATTATCTATATAATATATGAATGAATGAAATATTTTAATAACATCCAAAAAACCAAGCAACGTATGGAACAAAGTAATAAACATCCTCTTAACAAGATGATTGACTTTCTAATCTTAAAAAATAGTTGATTCCTTCTCGATAATAACTCATTTACTATTTATAACAATTGTAAAAATGTAGGTATAATAGTTCCATGTGAGAGTTGGATTTATCCCTATTTGGTTTTAAAAAGAAAATAAAAAATCGTGATCTTGAAGGACATCATAAATAATTTGTTTTGAAAGAGCTAGTAAAAAATGAATGTTTGTTTATGCTTTGAATTCTTTAAGTAGATTTTTTAGATTGCCATTAATAGGTTATCGCTATTTATGAAATATTTAAAAACTCTATGGTTATAAGAATGATATCTTTATATATATATATATTGATTTTTATTTATAACAACCTAATAATGGTATTTTAATCCTTAACAGAACTAGATAACAACATTGGCAACAACGTATATAAGTGTGTAAGAATAAATGATCATTATCTAATCTATACTATGTTCATGATTAGATTATCATTAATAAGATTCATCAATGAGTAAATATGGAGGTAAGGTGAAAGTTTTAATTTGAGGTGTGAATGGCCCACTGAACAACAAAAACATAGAAATTAGGGATAACAAAGTAGGTTTTTAATAGACATCCTATTTATTAAACCAATCATTCATCAATGTATAAATAATGCTATGATTACATGGGTGGTATCGGATACCCATGTAAAGTGTAATCTCATAAACATATTCTTAATATATCAAATAACTGATAATAGGGAATATCTAGACCTAGTAAATATGAGATGTCTAGGTTGGGGAGACCTTGGTATAAGAGTAGTGGATGCAAGATGTGAGGTATACGAAATGGGAGGGTATCCTAGTTAGACCTACACAATAACTCAATTATCTAATGATTTAATATTAAATAAGGGGATCTTGTTGAATCTAAGACATAAAACTATAAGTAGTGTATACAAGTAGTATATATTGGGTATGTTTTAATTCCTATTTTGGTTCACAGTCATACTCACAAGAAGTTACATGGAGTAGATGTAGTGTTGGTAAGTTACACAATGATTTCTTTCTCAATTTTGAGGCCCATATCTATCCTACTCATGAAGGATAGGGCCACTCTCAATGGATGGGATGTGTGCAGGGGATCCAAAAGGCTTTGAGGTTGGAGGAATATCCCTCTATGATATTCTCACTACCTACATCAACATGGTCTACTACTAGTCTAAGATGAACCCTCTACTTTCTCAATTAGTGAAAGAAATAAATGTTGAACAAATTGGTTATTGTAGCTAGGGATTTAAACTATTGTTGTATGTTTATCAAAATTATAAATTATAAATAAATTGAAAATGGAATTCAAAATTAGTTGCATAGGTTTTTAATCAAATTATATTCTATATGTACGATTCACATCATTTTAAATTTGAAACAATAATTGAGTATTCAAATTAAACAGAAAGGATAGAAAGGATTGTAATTTGAAATTATAATGCATAGTTAAATGTCATATTCACTGCAATGGTGAATTATTATAATTGATGGGAGAGGTTGTTTAATTAAGATTCTATCTTAATTATTTATACTTGATATGTTAAAATTTTGAATTGAATTACACTAAGTTTTTTTGTTAAATATATGGCATATGGGTAATTATTTTCATTTAATAATGCATGTAAAACAAATTGTAATACAAATTTTAATAATTCAATTTATTTATCTTTGACTATAAGTGCATATAATTAGTTATAGCATATTTTTTATGAAGTACATTTATATGCTAAATCAATCACTATGAGTTTTTCCTTTGATACTTATTATAATTTATAATGTATGTATGGATTAGATTACATTAATGTATAATGTATGTTTTTCCTATGCTAAATCAATCACTATGAGTTTTTCCTTTGATTAGGAAGTTATTCTATTATAAACAAAATGACTAGTTTAATTTTACCCTAAAGGGGTTATCTCATTGAGGTATCAGATCCCAGCTTCAATGCTTAAGCCTAATGGGTTTGCCACTTTTCTAAGTTGTAACTCTTTTAATATTACCAAGTTATGATGGATTGAACACATAAAAATGGTGAAGGTGATCAAAATGTGGAATATCTATAGGTTAAGCTTGACCAAATCTTAGCCATGGTAACTGACACCTAGGAAAGGATAGGTGTCCTAGAGAAACAAGCACATGACCTTTCTCATGAGGAAGATGATGAGGATAATGATATTGAAGATAATCCTAACTTTTTCAACCAAAATGAATATAATATTTATATAAACATCTCCAATGAGATTCCACCAAAATGGGCTTGATTTGAAATTGAATTAGCTATAGACCTAAAAAGGATATCCCCACCTAAGTACAATGGAGTAGTACTTAGGGATAGTGCATAAAACTAGTTAATTAAAATGGATAAGTACTTAAAATTTTGAAAATTCTCTAAGTAAATGAAGTCTATTTGGGGAGCATACAAACTATCTGGTGAAGCTTCAACTTAGTGGGAGAACTTGAAAATGGAAAAGAAACTATTAGTAAAGAACACCTCCTGGGAATAATTTGTGTCTTATTTTAATAAAATATGGTTGCCACAACTATACTTTGATGGCAAGATGACATAATTCCATTATCTATAACAAGGATATATGACCATGAATACTTATTAGGATAAGTTCACCTAAATTTTGAAATACATGCCACAATACAGATGTGATGAGAGGTTCATAATTAGAAATTTTATTTTAGACTTGAACCCTTAGATTGACATTGATGTAGATCTCCATGGACACACAACAATATATGAAGTTTCTGAAAAATCCATGAAACAAGAACAAACGTTGAAGACCCTTATGTATGTTAAAAGAGAATTCAATAACCAAGGGAAGAGACCTCAACAAAACTGATTCCCTCCCTTTAGAAAGATGTTTTGGAAGGGGAACATAAAAAATAGAAATAAGAAATTGGGTTCATGAAATAATCTCAAGGTTGGAAATCCTAGAAATTTCAATAATGGATCTAAAGGTTGAAATGGTAATTATAAACATAACAAGAATGGAAAGTTCAAAAATGGGGGAAAGCCCTAAGAGAAGAAAGGCCCAATATGAGGATGATTTAATTATGGTGGAGACCACTATGCTAATAATTTTCCTCATAATTCCAATAATGTTCAATCTTGACAACCCATAAAAATATAGTAGAAAGTCTTCCAAAAAAGAATTCATATAATAATAGATAATCATTAGATTGATTTTCAAGTTATAGTAGTAGAGGTAGCAGGTAAACTCTTTGGTTTTATAGTTATTATAATTACTAACAAAAGGGCATCTTAATGTTTTATAGCTCATGAGATTCTTAATAAAATTCATAAAAATGTTGGTTTTATGTCAAATTATTGGTCATTCAGGTATGGGAATTGAGTTGTTAAAAAGGTAAAATAATGTCTGTTTGAAGCTGAGTTAGACCGTTCAGGGTTCACTACAACTATAAAACTATATGTATCTCCTCTAGGATCTTAGGATGTGATAGTTGGATTTAATTGGTTGTGGAAGCATCAATCTAAAGTGGATTTCTTTGCTAAAACAATATTATGCCTAGATGATGAAGGTTACTCCATTATTATGCAAGGATTTAAATTTGATGTTACTCTAAGGTAAATATCTACAATGTTTTCTCAAAAGGATAAGAATAAAGGGTGTATTATATTTTTAGTACAACTTGATGAAGTGGAAGAAGTAAAAGAACCCACAATATAAGATTATCCTTTTCTATGTGATTTTAGTGATATTTTTCCTAATGAACTACTAGTGCTTCCGCCTAAGAGAGAATTTGGTTTATTTATTGATATCATGTTGGGATTAGATCCTAAGTCAAAATCACCCTATCAGATGACAACAAATGAGTTATTTGAGTTGAAGGCCTGGTTGTAATAACTCTTACCCAAGGTTCTTATCTGACCAAGTGTATCACCTTGGGGTACAATAATACTCTTTGTTAAAAATAAGGATGACACTCTTTAGTTATGCATTGATCATAGGATTATTAAAAAAGTAACAATAAATAACATATATCCCTTAACACGTATTGATGATATCTTTGATCAAATTCTAGGGGCAACTATGTTTTCCAAAATTGGCTTATGGTTAGGTTATCATCAATTAAGGATTTAAGAATCTGGTTAGGTTATCATCAATTAAGGATTTAAGAATCAGACATTCTAAAAATAGCTTTTAGAACTCATTATGGACATTAAGAGTTTACATTTATTTCCTTTGGACTCATCAATGCTCCAAAAAAATTTATGAATTTGATGAAAAATATATTCAAATATTATTTGGATAACTTTGTTTTAGTTTTTTTGGATGCTATTTTGATATAATCAAAATTAGAAGAGGAACATGTCCAACAATTAGGATTGGTGATGCAACAATTGAGAGAACACAAAATTTATGACAAGTAATCCAAGTGTTATTATTTTCAATAGAGGGTGCATTATTTAGGACATAATTTCAACTAAGGGTATTTATGTTGAGCTCTCAAATATTCAAGCCATAATGAATGAGCCATATCCCAAGAATATCCATGAAGTCTATAGTTTCATGGGCTTAGATGGGTTCTATATAATATTTTTGGAAGGATTTTAAAATATAGGGAACTCGATCATTTCCTTACAGAATAAGAACCAAAATTTTATTTGGACCGAGAAATGTGAGTAATATTTTCAAATCTTTTAAGATAAACTAACATCTTCATTGGTGTTAAAGGTTCTATACCCAAATGAGAACTTTAAAGTAATCATAGATGAATTTTAGAATATAATTATGGGTGTCTTAATGCATCATGGTCATGTGGTAGCCTATGAGTCCATAAAACACAAGACATATGAGTTAGAATACAAGTCCCATGACTTAGATCTAGTAGTTATTGTTCATGCATTAGTAATATGGTGACATTTTCTATTAGGAAACCCATTTTATCTCAGAACTAATAACTTGGGGTTGAGATATATCTTTACTCAACCTAATATTAATGCATGATAAATGCATTGGTTACAATTTTTGTGTGATAATGATTTTGATATAAAATATATTAAGGGAAAGGAAAGTAGAGTAGTAGATGGCCTTAGCCAGAGATGGTATGTAACTACCATGGAAATAGTGAGGACCACTTTTCATCAAAATGTTTTGGGTCAAATATCATCAATTGAATTCTACAAATAGGTTAAGACTGATCTTGAGGTTGATAGTCATAATCATAGGTACGAGGGATATCACATCGAAGGAGGTGGTCTCATTAGATCTAAGGGAAGGATTTATGTACGTAATTTGGGTGGTTTTTAAACAAAATTATTGTAAGATGAACATAATTCTCCTTGCTCAGCTCACCTAGGGGTGACTAAGATGATAACTAATCTCAAACAATTATATTTTTGGTTAGGTCTCAAGAGGGACACCACTAGTTTTGGATAGGATGTTTGGAGTGATAGCGAGTCAAGGATGAGAACATAAATTCAATATATTTATTATATCCACATGAGACTTTATAATTGAAATGAAAGGTAATCAATATGGACTTTGTTCAAGGACTTCCCTTGTCAAATAACAATCATGATGTGATGTTGGTCATAGTGGACAACCTCACCAAGGTTTCACACTTTATTCCAAATAATCTCATAGATGGATCACCAATGTTAACAAGAATGTTTATATAATAATTTTTTAGATTTCATGAAGTACCCAAGAAGATCATTTTAGATCAGGATACTTGCATGACTTCTAGGTTTTGGAAGACCTTGCATGATACTTTGGGAATGAAATTGAATTTTCGTTTTGCTTATCATCTTGAGACTAATGGAAAACTTGAGAGGGTAAACCAAGTCTTATAATACATGTTACATATGTATTATATGGATAAACTTAAATATGGGAGGAGTACTTGACTCTAGTAGATTTTGTGTATAATAATTCACATCATTCAACTCTTGGCATGGCTCCATTTAAGGCACTTTATATTAGTAAGTGTGGTACACCACTTAGTTAGAAAACCTTGGTGATAGAGTAGTTATTGGTCTTGAGATGCTCTAAGATATGGAGGAACAATTTAAACTCATTCATAAAATACTATTCAAAGTTGTAGATAAATAAAAGAGCTATGCTAATAGGAAAAAGACTCGTAGAATTTTTGAAGTAGGAGATAAATTTTTTTAGAGTGAAACCACATATTATTATATCAAGTCTAGAATGTCTTCTAAACTATCACTGAGATATGTGGGTCCCTATGACATCCTTTAAGTCATTAACCCAATTACCTATAGACTTGCACTACCACTAACACTTACTCAACTTCATAATGTTTTTCATGTTTATTTATTAAAATGCTATCATGTAGATGTGTCTCATGTTATTTATTGGAAGAAATTGTAGGTCTAGGATGTGAGAGTGGTTTTTGTAGAGCCCCTATGGGTTATTAATACTTGCAAATTGAGTTTATGGAATAGGGATGTTTTTTAGTTTAAGGTTTAGTGGGTCCAATATTCTGAGGAGAGTGACACATGGGAATAATTTGATGAAATTTTCAAATATTTTCACAACTTTTTACTTAATTGATAAATTTAGTAGTCATCAGGCTGGTGTCTCTCCCAAAGGGGGGAGGATGTCATATCCTAGCTTTATATGCATGTAATAATTACTTACTCATGTCAATGTGGCGTGCCACATAAACTTATTTGTGTAAACTTATGATGTTTATTTACTATTTGAGTGTCTGTATCCATTGTGGAACTCAATAAATACATTCTTAAGATGATTATTATGCATTATACTGTTATGGGATTAAAAATGGTTAATGATATGTACATGGATCTAATGCAGATTTGACATTGAATTATGCAGGGTAAGAAAATATGTTTACAAGTGATGCATTAATGAATTAATGCTTTAACATTATCTTAATTTCATAGATAATATATATTTGTATTTAATAACAATTAATAGGTTGCTCATACCCTATAGAGAGAGAGAGGGTATCATTGAGAAGAGTTGGTATAGATAGTAGGTTGGGAAATGAGAAAGAAATCACATCAAATTATGAACTGAGCATTGGATAAGGATGAGTAGGCAACCTAGGTCAGCTTCTTTACTAGTACTATCAAGTGATGTTTTTAAACACCATAATTTTGTTAAGAGACCTTTCCACTAATCAAGTGAAAATTGACAGTTAGATTTCCAAATGCCAAATGACTTATACTTATTAAATAATTAATAAATTTAAAAGTGTAGATTTAATATTTTAAACCATGTAAATTAATAATATAGGAATTAAATAAATTTTATTTGGTGAAGATAAAATGAATATGATTATTATTAAATATTCTTATAAAAACTAATTAAAGTCAAACCCACATTACATGTCTTTCCCCAATATGCCATCTTGGGAGGACAAAAGGATGAAAAACCAATAAAAAAATTTCATAGAATTATTATCATCACCATAATGATATTAATCCCACTCGTGATGCCACATGGGTGGAAATAAATACTGGAGTTAATTAAAAATCTATTTTATTGAAGCCTTTAAATTGAAGGAAGGATGTTAATGAAATATGAGAAGATATTTTTTTATTAAAGGATTTTATTCAAAGGAGCTATGTGAAGGAGAAAGGAAGAAAGCATAGTAGAAGAATAGAGTGTAAATAAGAAACTTGGTGAAGAGGTGAAAGTAAGGAGTAAAGGAAGAAGGCAAGTCAGCGTGAAGAATTTAATTCTTACTAGACTAGTTAACATCTAAAAGATCTCTTTTTATTCATCTGTAATGCTCCATAGATATATATTTAAATTCAGTAAATGCAATTGTATTATTTCTTAGTATTCTAATTTTGTTTACAAATTATACTTTGCTAAGTGCCTAGATGGAAAGTGCATCCCTAGAAACTATTTTATTACCATTTTATTACCATCTCCTAGCTAGGTGCAGAGATGGACAATACATGAATAAATAAACCATGACTTTTTGTTGGTGTTACCTTGATAAAAACATAAATTTGTTTTACAGTTTTAGACTACATGACCAATAGAGGAAATGGTGTAACACCAAGCTTATTAGAAATCATGTCTAATAAGATATTTGGTTGTCTTAGATAGAAAGGACTTTTAATTTTATTAGGTTGAATATCATTTGTATAAGTGGTAGCACTTAGATATGAACAAATGTTTCATGAAACTAAATAATCGCTAGAATGTAGGTTGTCCTTATTAGGTATCTATTTGTTGACTCAAATATATGTACAAGAGTTTTATCCTTGTCAAAATAATAAAATTATACATGAATAGTTATCAGGGTACAACTAAATGAAAATCAAACATTGGAAATAAACAAATAATAAAAATTGGTAAATAAAAAGAAGTAAAATATATACGCAGTCCAAGAGCATCTTGTAAGAAGCCTGCCATTTTCAAAGCTCAATAAAGACAATCCAACCAGGATGTAAAGTTTGTTTATAATTGCTATTTTCCTTCTATAGCTTTACCTATTAATAAAAACCTATAATATTAATTTTTTTTTCTTGTTAAAGGGAGGATGATGTAGTGCTTATAGTATTTCATGGTAGATAAGATATGAATTATACCTTGTAGAGAGTATTATGGTCAATTGAGATACTTTTCCTCAAGTGCTAGACTATTATATAATAGATTTTGATTTCCAACTATGGCATCACACTTTTGCCTCTACATCTACCTTTAAATTGATAATGTAATGACCTAGTCTATAATATCCCCAAATGATAATATTATTATAATAATAATTTTAAAATAATATCTCTTACAAAATGAATCAAAAACACAATAATTTATGATTTCACATGTAAATACTATAGAAAATATCAACCAATCTTATATAAATTGATTGAATGCTAATATATAACATACACTTACATATATTTTAACATAAAAAATATCCATACAAATGTTGGATCTACAACTCTAAAGAATAATTATGATTTTTAAGAGAAATCACCATCAACAAACTAGGGAGGATCTCACACCACCAAAAATAGCAATATGAATTTACTATGTATCCCCATTGTAATTCCTAGGTGGAATTACCATAATTATCTAGGGAAGATATCTCACCACCAAAAGCATAAATTCCTAAGAGCAGAAGAATTGAACACAAGTTTAATTTCTAAATATAGAGGGGTTTATGATTTGCAAAAGATGAATGACAAAGGGAAATAATTTTCCTTAAATATAAAATGCGAGAGAGAGAGAGAGAGAGAGAGAGAGAGAGAGAGAGAGAGAGAGAGAGAGAGAGAGAGAGAGAGAGAGAGAGAGAGAGAGAGAGAGAGAGAGAGAGA
This sequence comes from Torreya grandis, assembly GCA_037957365.1. NCBI lineage: Eukaryota > Viridiplantae > Streptophyta > Pinopsida > Cupressales > Taxaceae > Torreya > Torreya grandis. The sequence goes on from JARHVA010003128.1 coordinate 1,068,471, forward strand.
GAGAGAGAGAGAGAGAGAGAGAGAGAGAGAGAATGAATGTGACACCTATTTCATGAATTTAATCTATCGTTGTGATCTTTGTCTCCATGTGCAAAAATGAGTAAAAAACAAGACCATTAAGGGAGACACAATTATCTACCTCCATGTGACTAAGAAAATGGCATCCCACCTTCACACATGTGAGAATCAATCAATAATAGTACATTTTTATTTAATCCCCATGTGAAAATAATATCCAAGAAATGATCTAATCACATTTTGACCAAGTGGTAGAAAAAAAACCATGGATCCATCTAAAAATTTGACCCACATCTCGCACATGTAACTCACATCACATGTGACTCACCAAAGATAAACACACTTGTTTTTTGGTGGAGTGGGATGCCCCACCTTAATCATATGAATTTGACCTCATGAGAGATCCACCATGGGCCATGACACATCATCCACAAGCCATCTCACTTGCTCTTTCATCAATTGCATCACCTATTGCATCACCATAAATAGTGATATTGAATAGTGCTAGTGAATAGTGATCTAACACATAATTAATACCTTAAGACATCCAAATTAGCCTATGTTAGTTAAATAAGCTAGTGGTCTTATGCATATGTATCATGTATGGAAAGGGGACATTACATCCTTCCTTCCCAAAGATCGTTTATCCCTAAGCAATCTAGTTAACTTCATGGATACAAATACCATGACCCCAAACCAGTTGTGGGAGTTTGAGATCATCTTTACTTTAACTTCCTTATGATGTAACTATCTTCTATTTCATTACTATCATTAGACGAATAATTTGAAGTACTCTCTCCTTCTTGACTACAACATTTCCATCTACACCACATATTGGGGCTACCATACACATGATCAACTCCTTCTTCCTCTTAGTGAGTGTAAAAGACTCACTCTCCATACCTATATTATCTATTTCTTATATGAAAATTACATCAAGGGAAGACCATCATATGAATATTTTGAGGCCTTTTCCTCATGTGAATACTTCCCAATAAGATCTTCCTAGAATTCCTCTTTATCAAAATTGGGCAAATTTGATTTTTCTTCAACTTGATCCCTTTTTGGCATCCACATGATTTCACTTTTATTTAATGCACTAATGACTTCCTTTAAAAATTTGATGACATGATCTTCAAAATAAGCTTCTTCCTCACAATCAATTTGAACAAAATTCATGCATCACCATACTCAAATAATGAGTATTCAATGGAATGATGTAGATGCTCCACATTAGGTGCTGATTTGGAAATTTTTGAAGCATTAAACTCTTAATTATTAGTTGAAAATCTTTCTTATAAATCATTATAGAGATAGTCCATATATGTATCTTTATAAAATCCATTTTCTTCTTCAGAAGAAAGTGTTGAATGCTCTTCCTTCTTAAATTCTGGATCTTTTTTAGAAATTTCTGTTTTGAAATATTCTTTCTTCAATAACATTCTCTTTGTTCCTAGATCCTTCATCCATGCTAGTTGAACCTTATGATATTAATGAAAATTTTGTATCAATTCTATAATTGATTAATCAATTATGTGTCTTTTTCCATAAAAATTAGTTTCTCTACCTTGTAGGCTGGAAAGATCTTGGTTGTAATACCATTGTAATATCCCCAAATGGGATATTTTCTGAAAACACCCAAAACCACAAATAAACTAAACTCACACTTTACTAAAAGAATAAAATATAATAATCTTTTCTCAAAACTCACACTTACATTGACATACCACTCTTATTACTATTTGAAACAATAGATAATGCAATTCCACATCACAAACTTGCAAGACATTCAACACTATCAAACATATATTATATTTGATGAAACAAATTCATAAATTAAAATAATGAATGATACAATGAACAAATACTCAACAAATCTTACAACATTGGATAACACAACTCAATAATAAATAACACAAATTACAACATACTCCTTACAATAATGATACTACGAACATCAACATATAACTCTTATAAAATTAACATCTTTGTTGAAATTCTAATGTGGTTATTGAGTGTAACCACCATCAACCAGCTAAGGATATAAGCCAAACATTATCATTGGATTCATTATAAAAATCAACATGTCCCTCTACTAAAACATATGAAATGATAGTATGAAATTTTTCATGTTCCACCTTCTTTGATGGACTAAAGAACTCTATTATATATACTTCTTCTCTCATTGTGAGAGCATCCACTTCCCCATTGTCTTCATCAAATTAAAGACCTTGTTGTCCTTTATATTGCATGTGGAGTTCCATCATGGGCTAGTCACTAATTGCTTTTGGAACTGGATCTTCCTCTTGGATTAAAATTTTCTCCTCCTTAACAATCTCTTGAAGCCCTGGTTCTAGCTTTTCTTATTTCTTAAAGAATAATTATTTTTATAGAATGATTATTTCCACTACTAAATAATAATGAAATCACATGGATATCTTAATTTCATTATAGAGAATATGATAATTATTATACAAACTACCCAACTTAGAACTCATGGGCTTCATTTCTCTTTCTTCATATTTTGGCAAGAACCTAGGTTTCTAATCCATTATATTCACTCACAATAAGCATATTTAATAAGAGTTAAATTTCCAATAGGATGGAAAGATATTGGATCTGATACCACTATAATATCCCCAAATGGGAATATTCCTATAATAATACTTTTACAATAATATCTCTTACAAAATGAATAAACAACACTATAATTTATGATTTCACATGTAAATGCTATAGATAATATCAACCACTCTTACATAAATTGATTAAATGCTGATATATAACATACACTTACATATATTTCAACATAAAAAATCTCCACATAATATCAATGGATATCCTACAAACAACACACACATTGGATTTGCAACTATAAAGCACAATTACTATTTCTGAGTGAAATCACCATTAATAATCTAAGGAGGATCTCACACCACCAAAACTAGAAATTCTAGATATACCATGTATCCCAATTGTAATTCCTAGGTGGAATTACCATAACCAACTAGGGAGGATATCTCACCATCAAAACTAGAAATAATCACTCCATGGATTTAATCTTAAGAGAGGAAGAATTGAACATAAATTCATTGTCTGAAAATAGGGGGTTTTATGATTTACAAAATATGAATGTCAAAGGGGAAGATCTCTCCTTAAATATAAAATTCAATATATATATATATATATATATATATATATATATATATATATATATACATATATATAAAGCAAGGAAATATTCCACCCTCCTTCATGAATGTGATCCATCATTGTGGTCTTTGTCTCTATGTGCAAAAAGGAATGAAAAGAAAGAGCATTAAGGGAGACAAGATTAACCACCTCTATGTGACTCACAAAATGGCATCCCACCTTCAAAAATGAGGAAAAAATCAATAATAGTACATTTTTATTTACTATCCATGTGCACATAAGATCCAAGAAAGGATCTAATCACCTTTTGACCAAGTGGTATACAAGAAAACCATGGAGCTACCCATAAATTTGTACCATATCTCACACATGTGACTCACTAAAGATAAAATCACTTGTATCTTGGTGGAATGGGATGCCCCACCTTCACCATATGAATTTATTCTCATGATATATCCCCCATGACCCGTGCTACATCATCCAAAATCCACCTCACTTTCTCCTTCATGAGCTACACACCTGCCACATCACCATGAATAGTGCTAGTGAATATTGACTCATGAATAGTGATATTACAAAAAATTAATCCCTTACAAAACCCAACTTAGCCTAAGCGAATAAATTAGGCTAGTGATCTTCTATAGATGTCTCATTTATGAAAAGTGGACATTACATGGTCAAGTATTTAATAATTGAAATAACTCATGGTGGAAAGATAGCTGTGTTTTGGTATTGTTAGGTGTGGGGGTAGAATGGTGACATTAGAATTTAGTGATAATACATGAAATCCATAAATGACACCATATATGTTTATAAATAAAATCAAGATAAATAAATAAAATTTATTGGTAGTATGTTATTGTCAGATGTTAAATCAATACATTTACTAATATCATTTCAGCAGAAGATTAAAATTATCTCTACCTTTATGATGTATAGATAGATTTTTTAATATATATTATATTAAGATACACACTATTATTTACCTTTAATTATTTCCTTGGTCAAAATACCTCATTTTGAAGGCTACACATATATACATATAATCTTTTTTTAATTAAGTTTTAGTTATTTGACCAGTTTGAATAAATACATAAAAAGTGACATTTGATAAAAAGAAACTAAAACATGTAAAATTTTGAAATAGAATTTTTATAAATTTATTAGAATTAAATGAGAATACCTTACTTCTTGAACATGAACTAAGTAAAATATCAACTGAATTATCTGAGGAAAAATATTAACCTTGAATTGCATTAAATTAAGGTTGAGGCTAGATTGTCAAGATTTAGAACTTAAACAATAGTTTTACAGATACAACAATTATCAAATTACAAAAAAATATATGTCATGATATTATATCGATAATATATAAATGAGTGTAATATTTTAATAACATCCACAAAACCAAGCAGTGTATGGAACCAAGTATTACACATCCTCTTAACAAGATGATCGACTTGTTAATCTTAAAAAATAATTGATTCCTTCTTGCTAATAAATCTTTTACTCTTTATAATAATTGAAAAATTTAGGTATAATAGTTACACATGATATTTGGAGTTATCAATATTTGGTTTTAAAAGGAAAACTAAAAAAAATGATCTTGAAAGACATCATAAATGATGCATTTTGAAGGAGCTAGTTAACAATGAATGTTTGTTTGTGTTTTGAATTCTTTAGGTAGAATTTTTGGATTGCCATTAATAGTTTATTACTATTTATGAAATCTTTGAATTCTTTATGGCTATAAGAATTAGATATTTAGATATATTACCTTTCATTTATAATAACCTAATAATGATATTTTAATCCTTAATGGAATTAGATAACAACATTGGCAACATCGTATATAAGTGGATAGGGATAAATAATCAAATTCTAGTCTATACTATGTTCATTCTTAGTTTATCATCAATAATATTCATCAATGGGTAAATAGGGAGGTAAAGTGAATGTTTTGAGTTGAGGCATGAATGGCCTTGCTAAACAATAAAAACATGAAAATTAGGGATAACAAAGTAGGTTTTAAATAGACATCCTATTTATTAAACCAATCATTTGTTAATGTATGGACAAGATGATCATTACATCGGTGGTATGGGACACTCATGTAAAACATCATCTCATAAACACATTCTTAAGATATCAAATAAATGGTAATAGGTTATATCTAGACCTTATAACTATGAGATGTCTAGGTTGGGGAGACCTTAGGATTAGAGTAGTGGATGCGATAAGTGAGGTCTAAGAGATGGAAAGGTATCCTAGTTAGACCTATAAACTAACTCAGTAATATAATGAGTTAAGATTCAACAAGGGGAACTTGGTAAATGTAAGATTCACAACCCTAAGTACTGTATATAGGTAGGCTACATTAGGAATGCTTTAATTATTATTTTGGTTCATAGTCAAACTCATAAAATGTTATGTGGAGTAGCTTTAGCGTTGGCAAGTTACACAATAATATTTTTCTCAAATTTTAGACTCATATTTATCCTACTCGTGAAGGGTAGGGCCACACTCAATGTATGAAAGGTGTGTAGAGGATCCAAAAGGCTCTAAGTTTGGAGGAATATACCACTATGATACTCTCTCTCCTTGCATCAACATGGTCTACTTCTAGTCTATAATAAATCTTCTAGTTACTCAGTTGGCAAAAGAAACAAATGTTGAACAAATTGGTTATTGTAGTTATAGATGTGAATTGTTGTTTTATGTTTATCAAAATTGTAAATTATAAGGACATTGAAAAGGGAATTCATACTCAGTTGCATAGTGGTTTCAATCAAATTAGATTCTATATGTATGATTCATATCATTTTAAATTTGAAATGATAATTGAGTATGCAAGTTAAATAAAAAGGATAGAAAGGAATGTAATTAATATTATAATGCATAGTTAAATGTCGCAGTCATTGTGATAGTGAATGATTATAATTGATGGGAGAGATTGTTTAATTAATCTTTTATCTTAATTATTTATGGTTGAGGTGTTAACATTTTTAAGTGAATTACATTATTTTTTCCATCAAATATATGGCATGTGGGTAATTTTTTTCTCTAATAATGCATGTAAAGTAGATTATAATACACCTTTGAATAATGTAAGTTATTTGTATTTGACTATAAGTGCATACAATTAATTATAATGTATTATTTATGAAAGAGATTTATATGATAAATCAATCACTATGAGTTGTTCCTTCAATACTCATTAGAATTCAAGATGTATGTATGGATTAGATTATGTGATATAACCTTCAGTTAGGAAGTTATTATATTATAAATAAATTACTAGTTTAACTTTACCTCGAAGGGGTTGTCACACTGGTATATTTATTTTTTGCTAAAATCTAGTCATAAAAGGTCTAGAGTTCAAATCACAAGCAAGTGTAAAAGATAAAACTATAAAAAGATAAAATGAGAAAAGGACAAAATTTGAGGGATAGTTTGAATTATTTTTTCATTTTATGTTCTTGTAAATTATAAATTGAAAACATTTGTAAAAATATATTATTTTAAACAAATCAAATTAGTGAAAAATAAATGAGATTAAAAAAATATCATTCATAGCATTTGATTTTAATGACACCTTTGGTTCACATTTATGGTTAATGACATCTTACTTTGAAAGTTACTGCATTTATATCCTAGCATAGGTGCAACAATGATGTCTAGGCATTGACCCTTTAAATCATCAAGGAGTAATAAGGTTCAAAAATATTCATAAACCATCTCTATATTACCAATTCATTACTATCTATAGACATAAATCTTGATAATTAGAATTTCCAAGTATATAGAGAAGTTATGCCCATATATTTAGAATTCCTTCTAAGTAGTTGATAGTTATAGAATACTGTATAGGTACCCAGTACCATTCTTCTCTCACATGATGTAAAGTATCTTCCACGTACTAATGGGTATATTGAAAGGATGATCTCTTCCATTACTGATAGGTATATAAGGAGGTACACATATAGAGAGGTTTGGTATATCAATCTTGTAGTATATAAAAAAGGGGAACCTTTTAGAGTTATAAGGCACCAATACATATATTTTATATATTTTGATTAGATTTTTAAACATGGCTAAAAATTCACCACATTTTGTTTTGATAGATGCTCAGATTATTCGAGGTGATAGTTATGCAACATGGAAAACTAAGGTTAAAAGCCACTTAGAATTTGAGGACATATGAGTAGTTATTGATGGAACATGGACCCAATATGCTAATAACATTGATTAACAAATAAAATATGACCAAGACAATCAGAAGGATAATCTCATAATCATGTTTGAAGTCTCATAGGAGGTATAAATTCATATCTATAATGCCACTACAACTCAAAATGATTGGGATAAGCTTCAAATAGTATTTGAGGCAAAAAATCACAATTGGATTATTCATCTACAAAGCCAACTCTACAGTCTCAAGTTGAAATCCAAGTAAAAAGTGGAGGATTTTTTTTCATAGAGTTGCAACCTTGCAAGATTAACTTGAAGCATTAGGAAAACTAGTAGAAGATGACTCTTTAGTTACTATTGTCCTAAGATATCTACGCACCACATATAAAATTTTTGTAACCATGTTGAATGTCATAGGTTAGAAACCAACTTTTGTATCATTAGTTAGCATGTTAAACTAAGAAAAAGTCATGAAAAATGTAGAGGAACCTGATAAAGATCATGCACTTGCATCCTCTCAAAAAAGGAAGAAGCCCATGAAGAGAACCCTAAATAGAACAATCAACAACACTAGTAGGGGAATAAATCCCATTCAAAGAAGGTTTGTATTAGTTTTTGAAATACAAGACATGAAATCATACATTAATGGTATAATAGATTCACACATGGCTCATCTAGTAAGAAGTCTACTCCAAAGAATCCACCTCAATCAATGAAGCCTAAACTCCATTCCAAAAATATTGGAAGAAGAAATAACATGGAAATATCATTGAGGATGATCAACAACAAAAATATGATAAAACCAATGAGAAATCTAAATTCATAATTATGTTTAGAGTCTCAAATGAGGTACAACCTCATATCTGTAATGCCACTACAATTTAGGATGCTTGGGATAAACTTCAAACAATATTTGAGGCAAAGAAATAAAACTAGATTCTTTATTTACAAATACAATTCCATAGTCTCAAGTTTAAATCAAAGGAAAAAGTGGAGGATTTTTTTATAGAGTTGCAACCTTGTGGGATTCACTTGAAGCATTAGGCAAACCAATAAAAGATGACTCTTTATTTCTTATTATAATAATAGATCTGACCCCCATGTATAAATTTTTTGTGCCCACATTGATTGTCATGGGTCAAAAACCAACCTTTGTCTCATTGGTTAACATGCTATGATAGGAAGAAGCCAAGATAAATGATGATGAACCTGATGAAGAGCATGCACTTGACTCCTCTCAAAAAGGGAAGAAGCCCATGAAGACTTATTAAAAAAACCCTAAGTATAAAAATCAACAACACCAGTAGGGGAATAAATCCCATTCTTAGAAGGTTTATCTTAATTTTAGAAAGATAGGACATGACCTCAAACATTTTTCATATAATGGATTCACACAGGGCTCGTGTAGTGAGAATCCCACTTCACATAATCCACCTTAGTCACCAAATCTTAAATCCCATCCCAAAAATAATTGAAAGAAGAAAAAGAAACATGGTAATGTTGTTGAGGATGATCATTCCTTAGAAGATGATCATGCCCTTATTACATAGAGACATGAGTAACCTTGTTCTTCAAATTCCATCTAGTATGTTGACTTTTGGTACCATAAGGCACATAACAAGACAAAAAGAATGGTTTTACACTTTACACTAATCAAGATATTGAGGTAATGTTTCTCTTGGTGATGATTCATCCTATACTATTTATGATGCATAAAAAATAGGCTAACCTTCCAAAGGCCATAAATTTTTACTCATAGCTTTGTTTAAGATCTTCCATGCACCAAAACAACAATCTCAAAATTTTTGATGCTGCTACTTTATCTACTTATAGTTGTTTTTAATATTTTTAAGAGGCCATACGTGATCATCCGAGGGTCCAAAATTACCATTTAATGATTTTTTTAGGAATTTTCTATTTTTAAAAATTGTATATTTATAGGACTAGATGCCGACTTCAATTAAATTTCATTTATTAGGCTAATTATAGTTTTTAGAGTATTTCATGAGATTTTTAGAGTTACACGCATTTGCATGCAAAACTTATTAAAAATAATAGCTATTAAAAATAGAAGTTTTTTAAGATTTTAGTTTTTTTAAATTTTTTGCATGTCAACTCTAATTCCAAGTTGATTATTTTTTAAGAATGGTTTGAGTTGTAATTATTTTAAGTCATTCAATACAAATTATTATTTTTAGAAGCTTTGCCTATTGATAATTTATTATCTTGATAGTTTTTAGGTTCATTATCTGGTATCAGAGCAAGTTTTGAATCTTGGAGGAATACAAAATGGAGAGAGGATGAGGATGTATTTTATAGATGAAACTGACTATACAAGAGTTATAGAGGTAAGTGAAATAATTAACATAGGTTATCACCAATCAAAAAAGAAGACAAGGTGTTGATGAAGCTGAGGAAGACACAGATCATGATGAAAAAATTCAATAAAAAAAGAATAACAAGTTTAGTCACCATCGATAGAAGAGAGGATGGTCCGGTCTTTAGAAAGAAGAAATGGACTCAAATTTGATGTTCTAGATTATGGAGGTAGTTTAAAACCATAGGAGTTGATAGATTGAATAAATACCATGGATAAGTTATTTGAGTGGAAGACTGTGAGAAAAGACAATAAGGTAAAGTTTGCATGCACAAAGTTGAAAGGTCATGCAATGATTTGGTGGGATCACTTGTAGAAAGAGAGACAAAAAAAAGGTAAAGAGAAGATTAATTCATGGAAAAAGATGGAGAAGAAGCTGAGGGAGAATTTTTTCATGTGGATTATGCACAAACCCTATATAGAAGATTTCAAAATTTGAGATAAAAAGATCATAGTATACAAGAGTATATAGATGAGTTCTATAATATTTCCATATGAGTGTAGCATGATGAAATAGAAGAGCATATGGTTACAAGGTATGTAAATGGTTTTAAATTTGCTATTCAGAATAAATTAAGCATGCATAGAATATTTTGCATAGAGGAGGCTTATCAATTAACTTTGAAGGTAGAAGCAAAATAAAGTAGATAGAATTTTAGAACAATGTCTCTTGGTCAAAGAAAAAGAGGATCCCCTCAAATAAGGGGTTGAGGTAGGTTTAATACCACCATAGGTGGGTTTAATACCAATAAAGGTGACTCATCATGTGGTGTAGAAAGGAAAGATGAGTTTAGGCAAGGGTTTCAATACCAACAAAGAGGAAGAGGGTTTCATAGAGGATGAGGTTATGGTGGTGCTAGAGGATGGTTCCCAAATCCGCATAGATATTATATTAGTTGACTAGCAAATGATTCACAATTGTATATACTTATCTTAATCAAAATCAACAAGGAGAGTAACCATGGATTTATACCTTCTACCTCATTTAAATGTGAACTCATAGATGTAGACTTGATAAGATGATGCCATTATATGTGAACACTCAACCTCTAATTTGACATTCTACTAATTTTATTTAAGATGCTGAAGTGTTTAAATGAAACCCTTATGCATGGGAAGTTTCCTAACATAAATATTAAACAAGAATGCAATTCACAAAATTTAGAAATGAAACATACAATGCTTAAGGAAATCAAATAACATGGTTAACTAACTAGATGGGTTATATTGTTGTTTTAGTCTTTCAAAGGGGGCCTTCCTCTTTCCAAATCCAGCTTCAACCATTCCTTTTATAACACTATATTGAACTCAAAATTGTTCACTCATATTAATCAAAAGTGTAACAACAAATTATTGTATGAAGTTACAATCACAATTGCTTAACACAATGTACTTCTGACAATCTCTATTCAACATGTACTATTTTCTATATATCTCAACTCTATTGCTATGTACTTATATACCATAGAGGATGTTTTTTTTTGCAAAAAAATATATACATTCTATTCTAAGATACATTTGAATTAGAATAAATGAAATTGTTTCTTTTCATTAAAGACATTCTTCATGTGAATCTTGTGACTTTGCTATAGGACAAATAGGGTTGTTTAATTATTCAACCATTTTCTTATTGAGGTCTATGGAGGTTAGAGTCATTCCTATGAGTTGGTTAGAAGTGAACCAAAATATGTTCATCCATGGCTTTTGTCATGCAGTGGCTACAAAATAGTCTATATAATGAGATTTGTTTTGTTATAGGATGCTCTGTGCTATATACCTATTTCTTCAAAACCTTTTCAAAACACATACATAGAAAAAACATTGTAAAGTAATAGAAAACTATCATATTTTTAATTTCAATACATAATTTCAACTATTTAAATGAGTTTGAAAACATAATGCTATATAGTTTATAGAAATAGGGAATTATATGGAAAAATGTTTCAAAATCATGGTAAACAAGTAGGATGAGCATAATAGATGGACACAATAACATGACACTTATGGGGTTCATCACACCCCCCAAATTAAGCTCTTTCTCAACCTCGAGCACAATACTTATTCATTCCTAGTGCACAAAGAACTCTAAAATACATGGGTTCTATGATGTCCTTGGTAAAGTGAGCGTAGAAACCCCACCTCTACTCAAATATCTTCTAGTTTTGGGATTTTTAGGCTTCATTTACCAAGATTTTATCTTGCCAGTCTAGAACAAGATACTAGAATAAGGGTGGTTCGAACTTTAGATTTAGTAATTTTGATCCTATGTCACCTGCAAGAAGTATGTATTTTGTATTCCTATTAAATGTCTCATTTAAATTAAAAGGGGAATATGTCTCCCTCTTATTATATGTAGTCGTGATCTCATTCCAATGTTTGATACAAGACTCTTTGGCTAAAGGACGGGTAGAAGTTCTCAACCCCAATTAAAAATCTTGAACCTCATCACATTTCTATCCAAACCAAGTTTTAACTTTTTTATTTAACATGATATTTTCCCATCCAGCTAATAGAACATCAAGTGCCATTAATTCACCCCTGATAAATAACTAGCTTTCATCTTCCTTTGTCATATAATCTACTATTTCTCTTCCTCCTTTTTGTTTATTTAACAAATATGATGAAAATGATTGTAATTAGATATCTCTAACATATAGATGGGGATTCCATTCTCTATCATATGGAAAAACATAATTGTGCAAGTAGAACTCACACAATTATGCTTGTTTTTCTTGTGAACTTAATTTATAAATGGAAAAGAAGGAAAGGGGATCAATAAATTCATGGGGCATATCAAAATAAATTCTCATAAATTTGAACTTGTGCTATTGTTCTTCAAGATAAATTGAATAAACTTTTGTAGGAGGCCTACAATCAAGGAGTTCTTGTGTTATACCAAACATGTCCTCAAATTTATAGTTTAGTTTGATGATTTTCTATTCCTTCAACTTATTTTCCTCTTTCAATTTCTTATTTTCTTTCTTTAGTTTCTTCAGATATTCAAATTGATTATCTATCCAATTCAATAGTTCAGAAGATATTGTAAAACAAGAGTGATACCTGACCTTAGGAGTAGGTTTAGGTTCCTCATATTGATTGACCTCTATATAAGGTTGTGGAATGTTGGATGTAGGGTGATCCTTGGTTGAGGGCTATAGTTGACAAGCTAATATAGCAAGCGCATCTAGATCTCCACTAGATTGATCTTACAACTACTTCTTAAATTGCTCAATTTATTACAAGGCTTTCTCAAGAGTGGAAAGTTCCACTTACACTATAGTAAGTTGGCCCAAATATTTAGCTTCTTTTTGCATGGGTTCCTCATGAAACTCTTTTAATACTCCTTCCTATATTGGTTCCTCATACAATTCTTCAAAACTATGTTCCACTTGTTATTCTCCTTGCATTTCTTCAAGACTTTGATCCATTGGCTTCCCATAGAATTCTTCAAAACTATGCTCAAATTGTTCTGCTTCTTCTTACTGGAATAATGGAGAACATTTTTACCTATCTATTTTAGTTGCAATAGATTCATTTTTACTAGTAGTCCTTTCTTCACTCGAATTTTCATTTATTTGAATAATGGAAGAATGATTAGTTCTCATTTTTATTTTTAATATATGAGATCTACAAGGAGTTAGGGTTAATTTGGTTTTCTTGGAAGAAGATGGGAATTCCTTCTTAGACTCATCTAAATTAAGCCAAATAATGAGTTTCCTCTTTTTCTTTCTCTCATATCATACTGCAGGTTCTTATGTTACTACATGAATACCTTCTTGTACAAGTTCTTGTGTGGCTATAGGAAAGTTTTATACTATAGGTTCTTCTAGTTTTGTAGGGAGTGTTTCATTTGATTCTTTCTCATCAACTTCCAATTATTCTTCTATCTCATTTCCTTCTATATCACTCTCTTAATTTCTTTGTAGTTGGAGAAATTCCTCCCAGCTGATGTAGGGTCTAGATCTTTGCAAAAAATATTTAACAAGTAATTGGATGAGACAATGATGGGAGAGAGTTTTAGAATTACCTTTTTAAAAAGCCTTCAACATCTTGGTGATCATATGAATAATTTTTTTAGGAATGTTTATCTCTACTGCATATTGCAAATGATTCAAGAAATTGAAGTGTATGCCATGCAACACTGAATACCTTTCTTCATAGATGAAATATGTAGAGATAAACTCAACAACCTTAGCCCATCTTCATGGTAGAGATAACCTTATGGTGCCATAATTTTAGGTTTCTAGTCATTAATTTACTCTACTAAACTTTCATCTATTAGCCTCAACATCATATTTGTCTTGCCATTCCTCCCCTATTCTAGGTAGTCCCATTACTTTACTGATGGTTGTTTTTGTTAGATTTACTCCATCCCTTTTACTATGGCCAAACTATTATGAAATGTACTATAAAATTCCTCTATAATTCCTTCATCCATGGACTATATTTTCTAAAAATACTTCACCCATAGTCTATGCTAGAAAAAGGACAAGATTTATAGGTAGTTGGTCAAGGGAGTAATATCTAGTGGTGCATGTTTTAACAAATTGCCTCCCATATTGCATGAATTGTAGGTTTGGGTATTTATAGAAAGGGTTTTGGGTAATGGAAAAATTATTCGTGACTTATATATTAAGAGGTGAAATAAACCTTTTGAATTAATGAGAAATCTCCCACCCAACTTAAATTATCACTTGTCCTCGAGGGGTAAAGGCTGACATGCACAAAACACTCATAGGAAGAGTAAGGGGTAGAAATAGTAGTTGTGTCAATAGTCACATATAAAATGATGGAGATGGTAATAGGGCATGATAAGGAGAGGATACAGTGGTGTATTGATAACATTAAGTCTCATCATCTTTAGAAATAATTAAAATATATGACAGGAAATAAATATAGAATAATTACTGTATTAACTATAGACATACCTTTTATAAATATGCAAATGATAATGTGAAGTGGTGATCATATCATATGTTATAATTTTAGTGGGATTGAATGCTTGATGTAATATAGAATGTAGGAAGACATCTTGTAGCAAGATATGTGACCTGTAGTAATAAGTTTTATCCTACAACCATAAGTTTTATCTTGTAGCGATAAGTTTTTTACCTGTAGTGACAAGTTTTACATCTTGTAGTAAGAAGGAAAATGTATATTTTATCTAAGGGAATGAATATATAAGAAAAAACAAGGGAAAATAATTTTTTATTATTTTAGTAGTGCCTTTTCTTTTCTTTTTTAAACAAATGTTGATAAGTTAGTGACCTGGTTTTCTGAGACAACATTTGTTAACAATGACTAAAGGTTTTCATTGCTGAATTTTCTGATTTTTTTTAATAGATTTTTTGGTCCAAACTCAAATGAAATTAGAATAATCTAGAGGGTAATATTTTATTCATCCTGAACCAAGCCATTGGGAACAACTTGTTCTTGGCTATAGGAAGCTTTATCACTATTGGAAAACATTGGAGAAGGGTTGATAGAAATACCCTTCAATTTTAGGAAGAGGTTGATTTGATTCATAAAGAAGAGATGGATTTTTTTATTCAAGAAATTGATGCGTGAGAGTTTTCTTGGAAAATGGTTTCTTGTACAGCTTGAAATTATGGCCATTAACAATCAGTTAGAACTAGACAAAGTTAATGGTTGTGAACTTTATAGATCCATTGTCAAAAACTTGTTTAATCTCATAAGGCCCAAGCCATCTAGACTGTATCTTTATTTTATGATCCTAATATTTAGAGTAAAAAAGGAGTGCCCAGTCTCCTGGTTCAAAATTCTTAGTCTTAATGTTTCTATCATTCCATCTTACATGTTGTCTTTACACTATTTTAGTATAACGAAGTGTTTCTTTTCTTAGTTCATCAAATGCATTCTACTACATGATCCTATCTTATTGATATTGAGAAATATCCAAGCCTGAATCAAGTGATGTTCTTAATATCTTATGTTCAAACTCAATGGTCAGAATAAACTTTTTACCATAAACTAGTTCATATAGAGTGAAACTAGTTATAGTTTTTCAAGTGATTCTATAAGTCCAAAATACTTATAGAAGATGATTTGACCAATAATTTCTATGCATGTTAATAGTCTTAGTGAAGATATTTTCTATTTCTCAGTTTATCACTTCTACATCACCATTTGATCGAGGATGGTAGGGGGTAGATTTCTTATGTTTGATTTCATATTCTTTTACCAAGGTAGATGTGAGGTATGATGTGAGTTATGGTCCTTGGTCTATGATTATCTCTCTTAGAACTCTATAATAGGTGAAAATTTTTACATAGAGGAACTCAACTACCTTCTCATTTTAGGCATGGGTTAAGGCTTTGAATTCTACCCATTAGGTGACATAATTAGTGCACACCAATATGTATTCCTTGTTGTTGGATTTAGGATTAACGAGACCTAAAAAATTTAGTCCCCATTTATCAAAAGGTTCTAGAACCTATTGTAGTTGTAATGACATTTCATCAAAGTGAGTGGGCTTTCCCTTTTTCTAGCATTAATCACATCTATGGGTGTATATCATGGCATCCTTACGTAAAAAAGAATAATAATATCCAACAATGAGTATTTTCATGGTAGTTCATTTGGAAACAAAATGACACCCATAGGGCTCATCATGGTAGTCTCTAAGAATGTCATAAGCTTCATCTTCTCGGATATATCTTCTCATAACTAAATTTGGTCTAGTGACAAAGAGATATCTTGCAATCTAGGAATAAAGTCTACTCTTTTGGATTAGGTGCTATTATCCCTAGGTGAGAAATGTTGGGGTAGTGATCCTGTAGAAAGATAGTTAGTAATATCTGTGAACCAAGGAGATTGAATTATTACAAAAAAAAATATTCATTAGGAAAAGAATCATCAATAATAGGATTGTGATCATCATTTTGAAGTCAAGATAGAAAATCTACTACTACATTATCTTTACCAAGTTTATCCACAATCTTAATATCAAATTCATGAAACAAAAGTAACCAATGAATTATCCTACCTATTACATTAAGTTTTTTAATTACATACCTTATTACTACATGATCAATGTGGATGAATAATTGGTAACCTATTATGTAGTGTCAAAATTTGTTCATGGCATATACGATAGTGACCAATTATTTTTCTATTATAGTGTAATTTAGTTTAGCCCCTTGAAGATTCTTACTATTAAAACAAATTGCATAACTCAGAGATTTATGTTTTTGGCCAAGGACAATTCCTAGAGTGGTGTCATATGCATCTATATAAATGTGAAAAGGCTTCTTCTAGTCAGGTCCTCTCAGAATAAGAGTTGTTATGATCAATTTTTTATGTTGTTGAAAGGTAGTTTGAAAATCATTAGTCTATGTGAATTCAACATTTTTAGTAAGCAATCCAAATAATGGGGTGGAAATTTTACTAAAATCTTTGATGAATCATCTATAATAACCAAGATATCCTAGAGAAATTCTAACATCCCTTTTCTTCTTTGGTGTGGGTAGATCCTTGATGATACTTATCTTTGTTGGGTCAACTTGAATTCTAGTAGAGGATGAGTGCTGTCCTAACACAATCCCTTTAGTCATAAGCATGTAACACTTTTCATTAATTAGAGATAATTGATGGTCTTGGTAGCATTGAAAAAATTTCTCTAGATTGGTCAGTTTTTATTCAAATGTCTTTCCATAGATAACAAAATAATCCATGTAGATTTCAACATAGTCATGGGAGAGATCAGAAAATATGCTCAACATAGCCCGTTGAAAAGTAGCTAAGGCATTGTAAAAACCAAATGGTAAGATAACATAGGTATAGGTTCCTCAAGGGAAAGTAAAAGTGGTTTTATGTTAGTCTTGTGAAAAAAATTGTATCTGATTATAACCACTATATCCATCTAGGAAATAAAAGGACTTCTTTCCTACTAAGGTATCCAATAATTGATCAATAGATGGAAGGGGAAAGTGATCCTTCTTGGTAGCAACATTCAACTCTTGGTAGTAAACACAAATACACCATTTGCCTCTTTTCTTAGGGATAATGACTAGGGGAGAGATCCATTAGCTATATGAGATAGGGTAAACAAATCCTACATCCAAGATTTTTTGCAATTTAGGATTCATTCATCTTTGGGGTTGGTGAATAGGTTTGCATTCTTCTTTGACGTAAATGTGGTGCATGCATAACTCTGGGGGTATTCATCTCATGTCATGGAATTCTAAATAAAATGTTATTATGTGCCTTCTCAACATTGTAAGTAAATTACTTTCTTGATGGAGTGTTAAATAAGTGCTGATGTTGAGAGGTTTGTTTATCAAGATGTTTACTTGCTTTGTTAAAGAAAGCATAGTCTCTATGTTGGCGATTAAGGGAGCATAACTGCATTTGTGGGGAAGTAATTGATGGAATGCCTAAATGTCTCTTACATTTTCATAAAAATCATTCTCAAGAAAGGTATTCTAAATAGGGCATAGTGTACAGTCCAATAGGTTGGTGGCTACAGGATCCTATTGATATGTGTTTTGTAGGATACTAGTAAGGACACTATCTTCTTCTTGGGCTTGCAGAGTTGGAACCTAGTCAATTATGTAGAGAGCCTATAATGAGATAGCTTCTTCAAGGTCATCAATCTAAGGGATTGGTCCATACTTCGAGGAAGACTAACTTGGTGGATACAACACCAATTTCTTAATGTCATTTCCATTCAAAATTAGCATTTTTCTTGACCTGTAGCCAACAAAGGAATTGGTGGTAGCCAACCATGGGTGACCAAGGATGAGAATACAATCACACAAATTACTATTTAGCTAAAAGATAATAAAGTCTACTAGATATCACCAAGAAATCATAGTGATAACAAGGTCCTTAATAATTCCTTCAAGCTTAATAGTTGATCTGCTAGCCACATGGAGGATGGTAGGTGTTGGATAGGGAGTGGTAAGCTTCAGTTGCTGCATGGTCTCCATGGTCATCATGTTAATGGCTGCACTAAGTAAATTAAAGAATTGGAAATAGGTTAGTCATGAATGCTAACATTAACTAGATGAATTCTTAGATCAAAATATTTTGGGTGAATTATGTTTCCCAACATAATATTTGCTAATTGGCCAATGACCTAGACTATTTTAAGATTCTTCCTCTTTCTTCTTGATTTTTTTTAAACATATCTCTCGAACAACTTTATTGTAGATAGGAACATCTTTTATAACTATAAAGAGTAGGATTTTGATTCACACATTCTTGAATTGTCCTAGGATATCAAATTCAGGCTCTTGTTTAAGATGTGATATGCTCAATCCCTTTGAAAAAGGATGATTGTCAGTTTCTTTTTGATTTTCTGATGGACTTGGCTTAGGGTTGGCTATGGGTGGATGTGGATTAGTATGAAGTAGAGTTAGTTTAAAGTGTTATATGATTATGGGTGAGGTGGGTTTTGTAGGAACATGACTTGAATGAAGTTGAATTTGATTAATTTCTAAAGTGTATGTTGGATATTGCATTATTTTAGTGGATTATGTCAATTGAACTGACTTATTGGTAGGATTGGGGATGGGATGGGTAGGAAATTGAGTGGTTTAAATGGGATGCTGAGTGTTTGACATTATGTCTTATTTTTGTGGTTTATGCATTTAGGGAAAGCCTTGATTTCCACTCCATTGTTGTTGCGATGGATTAGAGGGATACAACCATGGCTAGTTTTGGAATTGTCCCTATTGAGGTTGTTGTCTATTTTATTACATCCATAACTAATTTTGGGGTAGCTACCAATTTGTTTAGGAGTAATTTAGATTGGGCATATTCATCCATAAACCATATTGAGGATTATTTAAGAATTTTCAAACATAGAGTTTGATGGCATACCTGGTCTTTGTATCAAAATTTTCTGTTGAGCCATGAAAAACACTTATTTTTTATCTTCTCCTATGGCATTTAGCTCTACTATCTTAGGATTTTCCTTGGTGATACTGGCTGCCTGAGTATTTATGGAATGACATGTGCAATTTGCCTTCTTCTTTCTACATTTAGGACAATAGGTGGTTAAGGCTTTCTCAATTTCTTCTTGCTTTTTCTGTGTATGTAATATATCACGCTGATTATCTAGGTGACTAATGAAGTCCTAATTCATATCATGGATCATGTTTCTAATTTCACCTTTAAATATTCCTATAGTAGATGTTGTACGAAGGGTTCTACCTCTACTTTTTTTCATGGTTGATCTAGAATAGTTCATACATAGAACTATTCATTTATCAAATGCCAGTGTAGAAATGTCATCACTAGACATCAGATCTAGTGGCTCTATATAATCATCTCTAATTCCTTTTAGGAATATCAGCTTGACTGATTCCTTATCCATTGTGGTCTATTTATATTTTAGCAAGATGAACAAAAATTTGTCCATATACTCCTCTAGTGACTCATCATCAGCGTGCATCATTCATAAAATGCCATCACTTATGTAGTTTTTTCCCATACAATAATATTGATATTTCATTAGAAACATCTCCTTTATTTCTTTCCAAGTATAAATGACATCCTTTTCAAGTCCCATGAACCATCTAAGTCCTGCATCTTTGAGTGTTGCTAGAAATAGGTTTAGTTTTTGAGCATATTGATTGTAATCATAGCTATGACATAAGATGTCAAACTCAAAAAGAAATGTATCTAGATATTCAAACACTTTTCCTTTAAAGGTAGAGAGGGAAAAGTGGGATATTTTTCATGGGTACATTTCCATCAAGATTAAGGATTGGAAATTCATAAGTAATAGACTCATTGGTAGTTTTTTCTTCCTGGTGATCCCCCATGAATACTCTTTGTATTGGTAGATGGGAGGTTGTTGTTATCCAATGCTCAAAATTCCTATCAATTCTTTTATTTCATGGGGTGCAGAAGATGGAGATTTAATATTTTTCCTTAGGAATGTATGGCTTCCTTTACAATGGGGATGGTGCAGAGGTTTTAGAAGATTCAACTAGTGTCTCAGCAAAGAGTCTATAAATTAGAAGATTTTAATGGCTTGGTGTTTCTTCTAGGGGTAAGAATAGATTTGAATGCCTCAGCAAAAAAATGGGTAATAAGTGGAATCAAACTTTAGATTCCTGGGTATGAAGTGATAAGATGGGAATTCTTAGAGATGGTATATATGGACCTCTCTTAGGGGTATGAAGCTCTTCAAGATCTCCATCTTTTGCTACCAGTCCAGCCAAAAATTCTTCTTTCTCAACCTCTTCTATTGACAACTATGATTTATTTTCAATAATTCCTTTGTGTTCCTCAATTGCTGCATGATGTATTTTAGATATTCAAATAATGTTCAATGATTCAGGAAATTTTTTTACTATATAGTCCCCTTCACTTTTCATACATCAAACCCCCTTTTTTAAACTTTTTTAAAACTTTTTGCCTACGCTGCTTACACAGGGTTAGTAATATGGAGGTTTTTGAAAATTTACACTATCCTACTTACAAAAAGGGAAATTTTAAACTATGAAATAAACAAATCTTTAATCTAGAAAAAAAAAATCTTTGAAAAAATAATAAACATTCATAAATAATTTCTATCAATATTAAAGATTACAAGTGTGTGACACTCTTCCCCAAAAATGGTGGCAAAAATGACTAACAACTAATTCACAATCAGATATAGTTATCTTGATTAAAATAAACAAGGAGAGTAACCATGAATCTGTACCTTCTACCTCATTTAAATGTCAACCTAGGGACATAAACTTGATAGGATGATGCCACTTTATGTCCACACTAAATCTCTAATTTGACATTTTTATAATTGTATCTAAGATGTTGAAGTGTAGTAAATGAAATTCTCATGTGTGGGAAGCTTATTAAAACAAATATTAAACAAAAATGCAATTCACACAATTTATAAATGAAACATACAATGCTTAAGAAAATTAAATAACATGCTTAACTAACTAGATGGGTTAGATTGTTGTTGTAGCCTTCCAATGGGGCCCCTTCTTCCTTCCAACTCTAGATTTAACCATTCCTTTTAAAACACTATATTGAACTCAAAATTTCTAACTTATATTAATCAAAAGTACAACAACAAATTACTTTATGAAGTTATAATCACAATTATTTTACACAATATACTTCTAACAATCTCTATTCAACATGTACTATTTTATATATATCTCAACTTTGATGCTATGTTTTTATATATCATAGAGGATATTCTTTTATGAAAAATAATATTACATTCTATTCTAAGATACATTCAATTTTGAATAACTAAAATTGGTTTTTTTTTACTAAAGACATTCTTCATGTGAATCTTCTGACTTTTGTTGTAGGACAAATATGGATTTTTCATTTTTCAACCACTTCCTTATTGAGATTCATGGAGGTTAGATTCATTCGTATGAGTTGGTTATAACATAATCAAAATTTGTTCATCCACAGCTTTGGTCATGCAGTGGTTGCAGGATGGTCTATATAATGATATTCCTTTTAGTGTAGGATGCTTTATGCTATATACCTATTTATTCAAAACATCCTCAAAACATATACATATAAAAATAATTTTAAATTAATAAACAAGCATCATATATTTAATTTTAATATATAATTTTAAGTATTTAAAAAAGTTTGAAAACATAATGCTATATGGTTCATGGAAGTAGGGAATTATATGGAAAAGTGTTTCAAAAGCATGGTAAATAAGCAAGATGAGCACAATAGATGAACATAATAACATGAAATTTATGGGGATCATAATTTGTTATAGATGTGGAGAAGAAGGTCACAGAGCATTTTGGTGTTTGCACTATCAAGATCAAGAAAGGAGGAAAGAGGATCACCAAAGAGTGAATCTAGTTAAGCCTAAGATAGAAGAGCAAAATACTGAAGTTGCACTAGTAGATGTTGGAGAGAATTTCATGATGAGAAGAACAATGATCGCTGCAATCAAATATTTTTTGAACAAGATGTACTTTAGGTGGAAAGGTATGCAAAGTAATTATAGATGGTGGTAGTTATGAAAATATGGTTTCTAAAGAAAATATAGAGAAACTAAATTTGTAATGTGAAAAGAATCCTAATCCTTATCGGATTTCATGGTTTAAGAAAGGGAATGAAGTTAAAATAGATAAAAGGTGCTTAATCAATTTAGGGTAGAGGTGATGTTTCTTTACATCTTGGTAACCACACTACCAATATCATAGTTTTCCTATATGTTCCAAGACTCACTAAAAACTTCTCATCATTACATCAAATTCTTGATCACAATCTCAAAGTTGAGTTTGATCAAAACCATGGTGATAATTTTTTCCTTATCAAGAATAAGTCTTGAGGCTCTAAAATTATTACATGAGCTTTGAATATAGGCAAGGTGTTTAAACTTGATTTTGTATATAATAACCATACGATATTTGTTGTGAAGGCTAGCAACAAATCTCAATTATAGCATAGATGAATGGTCATTTGAGTTATGGGTATTTTTTTACATTAAGCAAACACAACATGGTCATAGGATTTCCTACACTCAAATAATGTTATAATACCCATTCTAGTTGCTTATCTAATAAAAAATAAAGATATTCCTTTGGAAAAACTGAATATCGATCTCCTTATCCACTAGATCTGGTGGACACCGATCTGTGTAGACCTATGACTTCTAGCCTAAAAGGATATAAGTACTTTCATCTCTTTATTGATGATCATTCTTTTAAGACGTGGATTTCCCTATTGAATTCTAAATATTAGGCATTCTTCTTCAAAGAATTCAAGGCCTCTGTTAAAAATGAAATTGGTCACAAACTCAAGGCCCTCTGCTCAGATCATGGGGGGTAATACACTAGTAAAATTTTCACTACATACCTTGTAGATCATGGGATACATTGTCAATACACTAATATTTATACACAACATCAAAATGGTGTTGAAAAAACACATAACCATGTTATTATAGAGATGTTTTGAAGTATGGTTGAGGATACACAACTACCCCATTCATATTGGGGAAAAGCATCTCCCATAGCCATATATCTACTAAACATGTCACCCACTAAAGCTCTTGATGGAATTACACAACAAAAATCATAGACTGGGATAAAACCAAAAGTATCTCATCTATGAGTTTTTGGTTGTAAGGTATACATACATGTACAAAAGAAGAAAAATAATAATCTGGATAAGAAAACCTAGGAAGACATTTTTGTGGGATACATTGATATAGAGACTATGAAGATATTTATTAACAAGGATGTAGCGTTTGAGGACAAAGGTGAAATTAGTTCATCTTCCACATATACATCTGCTACATGCATTAGTCATGTAAACTTTCAAGATGAAAATAGTGGTTATGGTCAATAAGAAGTTCCAACACCACCAACTAATACTCAACATATAACTAAATGGTATATAAGTATAATTCAAGATGCAAAACTAGATGGACATCTAAACACTTAATATACAAGACTAAGGACTCACAATATGGATCATGTAGAGTAAATTTAGCCATAATGAACATTATTACAGAAATATTTGAGCCCTTTGTAGTCCATGAATCCCTAGATCCCAAACCTTGAAAAGATGCCATGGATGCAAAATATCAATTTCTCATGAAAAATGAGACACGGTAGCTTGTTGATCTTCCATCAGGGAAGAAACCTATCAGATGTAAATGGGTCATTAAAACTAAATACAAATTAGATGAAAGTATAGATAAGCACAAGGAAAGACTCATAGAAAAGGGTTATGCTTAGAAAGAAGGTATAGACTATGAATAAATGTTTGCTCCTATATCTAAGATAAAGAAAACCAAAATTATCTATACAATGGATACACAATTTGGGTGGAACATTCATCATATGGACATTAAAAAAGCCTTGTTAAATTAATATCTATAGGAAAAGGTCTACCTGACTCAACCAGAAGGTTATGTCACACTAGGACAAGAATATAAGGTGTGAAAAATCATAAAATATCTATATGGTCTCAAATAGGATCTTAGAGTATGGTATATACAAATTGATGAACATCTCATAAAGTAAGGATTCAAACAAATCCATATGATTCTAACCTATACCTAAAAATCAAGGGAGGAGATTGTTATTATTATTTATGTTGATGATCTAGTCATCACTGATAGTTTAGTGAAGATGATTGATTCAACAAAGAAAGATCACAATCAATAATTTGACATGATAGATCTCAGGCTACTACATTATTGTCTTGGATTGGAAGTAAGGAAAAAAGAGTACCAAATATTTGTGTCTCAGATGAAGTATACCAAGACATTTCTCGAAAGGTTTCAGATGATCAATTGTAAACCAATGGTTACACCTATGGAGACAAAAATTTATCTATCTTTCTTAGATCCATCACCACTTGTAGATGCCACTCTTTATCATCAATTGATTGGGAGTCTCATCTACCTCACATACACTAGGAAAAATATCAACTATGTTGTCAGCTATCTTTCTTGGTTCATGCAGGAATCAAATGTAAGACACTAAAAAACAACTAAATGACTATTATGATATATTCAAGGAACAATGGATTATGTCCTAACATAAAAGAAGAATGACAAGTTATTCTTGATAGGATATATATACGCATATCATGCACATTCAATTGATGATATAAAATCCACTTTTGAGTTTGTATTATTTTTAAGATATGGTCCAATCTCATGAGGGAGCAAGAATCATAAATCTATTTTTTGTTCTTATACTAAGGCAAAATATTGCATTGAAGGAGCTATCTATGAGGTGATATAGGTACACCACATATTAGCAAGATTGGGAGTTCCATAGACTCACCCAACAATTCTGAACTATGATAATTAATGTGTTCTTAAACTTGTTTGCAATCTAGTTTTTCATTAATTCACTAAGCACATTGAATTTTAAGTTCATTTCATACATGAACATACTCAAAAATTCAATATACATATCCAGTATTACCCCACTCAAGATCAGTGTTTAGATGTCTTCACAAAGTCACTTGCACGTGATAAGTTTGAGGCATTTAGAACTTCTCTCTCTTGTAATCTCCAAAATATGATAAATTAAGGGGGAATGCTAGAATAAATTTACCATAGTAATTTTTTTATGCAAAAGTGAGGTTTTAATCTATAAAATAAATCACGTACAATTTTTTAGATTAGTTTATTAGTTGTTAAACTAAGTTAGTCATATGAGTCTATTATGGACCTATTTCATAATATTGTAGATTATGGATTGTTAATAGGTTATTTTATCATCCTATTTAGTAGGACTATTATGAGCATATGCAGGTTTATTAATATGCCTTTGTAATTCATGTTTCGTAAACTCAATAAATTTTATTGGATTTATGCTTAGACTAGTAGTGTTCCCAAAATTGACACAAGAGTCTTTACCCTCGTAGATCACCACCTTTTTGGTCTTCCCCGTGATATGGCCAATTGAGTGGTTCTTACAAAAGTCGAGGTGATGGTAGTGGATGGTCCTCCTCACCAAGACAAGTTATGATAACAAGGGTTGAGGTCCTCCTCACCAAGACAAGTTTCTTGAGCTCGCTCTTGTCATTTCTCCAGATAGAAACAAGGATGAAAAAAATGTCGAGCAACAAAATGATGGTTTGGAGTCTATACTTATGGATTTTAATCCTTCTACTCAGGGAGGATGGGGAGATAAGTCGTAGGATCTGCCTTCTCCACCACCTCCCTTGGCCACCATGTTTGTTATGGTAGCTTAATTATTGAATTTATTTCTATGTGCTCTTTTATTTATTCTCTTTGTTGTTATACACTGTTGATATGATATTTTTTAAGTGGTCTTGATTGACCCTCCACAGGGTCTTGTTTTTTCTTGAGGATTGCTTATCTTTGGGATTGACTTTGCTCATGGGGTATGACTTTTCCACCAATTTTCCTTGTATGATTAGCATTGTACTTCAATACTTGATTTTTGTAATATAGATTCACTCTTCAATTAAAAAACTATAAAATTAATTGTAACATAATTAATTAAGTTTTGAACTTATTGAATCATTATCATATAATCATCACCAAAGCAATTGCATACCCATCATATACATCTATGCAAATCTCAAAAAAATTCATATACAATAAATATTGGGCATATGAACGAAAAAAGTCAAAATAAATGAGTCATATCTGATATTTCATTTAATATTTCAAAGAAACAATTTTGGTCACAAATTGCCCACAGACAATGTATTCTTAAAACATGACATTTTAAAGATATTATGCTTTCACAGTCCATATAGTTGAAGTCTTATCTTTTGGAAAAATTGTGTAAAGTTTTAGCTTTTCAAATTAATAAACACTTTGAAAATTTAAATAGAGATGAAGGGTTGGGAATTGGTCATGCATGGAAACCTACTATTAATGGTTTTTAGTTTTATTTAATCTCATTACATTGGGTTGTTTATTCACAAAGACTTTATTTAATTGACTAATTTTGGAACATATTGATAGTTAATTTACTAATCTTAAATCATTTAATAATTTGTTTATAATTAATTTTACTATAATAAAGGTGGTTAATCATTTATCCACTTCTATCATTATAATTAATTTATTATTCTTTCTTTCTAAACACAATTTAAATCTACAGGATAAGTTTTTTCAAATTAAAACTTATAAATAATGGTAATTTTCATTTCTTTTTTAAAAACCTCTAGTAGTGGTTATATTTTTCTTCAGCTTTTAAGAAGCATGGGCTTGCTATTCCACATTTTTTTTTCCTGATGAAATATTACAAATGATGATCCAAAACATCGAAGAACAAAATAATACATAATTTTTCTAGAAACTAAGATTACATACCATTTTAAAATTAATTAGAATTCATACATCATTTTTAAAAATATTAAATTGAAAAAATATATTTCAATTAAAATGAAGTTTTATTAAACATCTTAATAACCTAAAAAATCAGTAGTTTCCACACTTCATTAAAAGGATGTGATTTTGACAAACCCTAACCCAAACTCCTTCCAAATAAATCTCCAAGCTCATAACTAAGCCATTTCACCAAAAATAAAATGAGGTGGAAACCACCTTCAATCCCATGGCTACTCCTAGAAGATACACCCACATGAATGAGTTATGCAGTGTAACCAAAATATTCTGAAAAGATTATAACCACATGAAAAACAAGGTCCACAAATAAAAACTCAGGAAAGTAAGATAAGGACAACATAACACCTTCTCCTAACAAAAGGTCATATTGATTAAGTCCATGTGAGCTTGTCATATGTGTTCATGGTTTTATAGCCACCGTTTAACTTCTGTGTCAAGCCAAAGATCATACTATTGCATTGAAAGTGAATGAATTGTATAGCCCATCCACTAATTAAATCATTCTCACGTATTTCTGCCATCATATTGAAGGGGCAAGGACTTTTCTGTATGACTATACTCGCCCTATCCACTATAAAATTTGATTTTCCTTGCTCTACAATTTAGATATGATAACACTAAGCCAACATTCTTGTGTACTCCCATTTGATTTTGTTTTTTAATTTTTGTGGATGTTGGTTTGTGTAGATGATGAATTCTATAAGTGGGTCTGAGTTAATCAAAGCCTTGAATGTAAGGGATGTTGTTGGATCAGGAGAAAAAATACTGTTTTTTTCTCATGGCTTTGGCACTGATCAGTCAGTGCGGCAGAGAATCCTTCCATCTTTTTAAAGGGAATCCAGGGTGGTGCTGTTTGATCTCATGTGTACAGGGAGTGTTAATCCAAAATACTTTGACACGAACAAATATAGCACTCTTGATGACTATGTTGATGACCTCCATGTTATATTCAATGAGCTCAACGTTGATAAATGTGTGTATGTGGGTCACTCAGTCTCTGCCATGATAGGGTGCCTTGCTTCTATCAGGAGGCCTGCTTTGTCTAAAAACTGGTGCTACTGGGAACCTCCCCAGGATTATAACACCCGTACGAAAACTTATTTTCTGTTTTGTGATTATATGCGTTGATAGAAAATGAACCACGTTTGTACAAATGTGTTTGGGATTTTATGAATGCTTGTAAATTGCTTTTGTGGTTGGTGATTGTATTTTACATTAGGAAATGAATCATGTTTATGATTTATTTATGTTCGAAATTTTATGGATGATTGTTTGATTAGATATGAATGATCTGAGATCTCTAGATTCCATGGGTTATTAAATGATATTTGGAAGGAAGAACCCATATTTTTGATTGATTAATGGATGTTAGAGTAGAAAATGTTAAGGAACCTTAGCTAAGATTTTCAGCCTGGAAATAATAGATACCCAATTCATGCCATGCAATCCTCGTATATAATGAATGAATTTTGGGATCAAAGGTACGTAAATGTTACTGGGTATGAAAACTTCTGATGATGCTTGGTGATTTTATATTGAGGATTCTTTGCTAAGATTTGGTAATCCTTAGATTAGTATACCAAGAACTAATACGGAAAATTGTGTCATACAAACATACGAATTTTGAAATTCGGATTCAGAGGTACTTGGATGATATTGGATATGGAGGAGGATTCAAAAGAGAGGATATAGACCAGCTGTTCTTCGCCATGGAATCCAATTATGAAGCTTGGGTCTTTGGATTCGCTCCTTTGGCTGTGAGTGCAGATGTTCCTGCTGCAGCTAGAGTTCTGCAGGATCTTATTGAACATGAGGCCATATATTGCCCTGTGGGTGGCAAGAACAGTGTTTGAGAGTGATGTGAGGGGCATTTTATGTCATGTCAAGGTGCCATGCCATGGCATCCAGAGCCACAAGGATATAGCAGTTCCTCTTTCTGTTGCAGATTGTCTTAGAACAAACCTTGGGGGGCAAGATCTGGGTTAAGATACTGCAGACTGAAGGTCATCTTCCTCAAGTGACTGCTCCTGCTTTGGTTATTGAGGCCCTCAAGACAACCCTTCGCAGCTGAAATGTCATCAGAGATGGAACATTGTTGCTAGCAGTATATATCCCGTCTGGAACTATAATTGTGTGATACATGAATGTGAAGTAGTGCAGAACCGGGCTGAGGATGCAGTTCATATGTAATTTATTTTTTAAGAGTTGTAATTCTATCCTTTAGTTTTCGGCTAATATTTTTTTATTGCATGACAACCATTTTCATGAACATCTCTGAGATACCATCACATCAGTCATAAACAATATTCATGGTGGAGAAGTAACTCAACTGCTTTGCCCCGACGTTGGGTAATATTACAGTTTATCTTTCCCCCGGATTAACATAAAAATACACATGAAAGTATTAAATTAATGCGCAGTGCCAGCATTTTAAACTCTTCAGTTTTAAGGATTTCGTAAGTACAATGATGGTCAAGTCTATATTCATTTTAATTAATAATTTGAGCTAAGTTTTGTGATAAGAACAGCCTCGCTGGAGATATAATTTAGCTATCGCAATGTACGGATTGTTTCAGAACAAGCAGAGGTAAGCACTCGAAGATTGTTAGATCGTTGATTGTTAGACGTAATATCTCGAAGATCGTTAGACTGAGAACAAGCAAATCCAAAATAGATTAGGTTCAAATCATTTTTTTCCAGATTGATCAAGTTTTCTGTTTAATGTTAAGGATTGAATGGTTTTACTCAATTAAATTTATTAAGGATTGAAATCTTTCTATATCTTTTATAATATTGAGTTTTTATATTCAACAATAATTGATCTTAATATATATCGAAAATGTATATATTTATATAATATTATTTTATATATAATAATTTTGTATTGAATAATTTTTATCTTTTTAAAAGATGAATAATCATTGTAAGAGATCAAATATATTTTATGTATAATATTATTGTATATAATATATAATAAGTTTGTAAGAGTAATTTTTATTTTTTTTAGAAGGAAAATAATTGTCATATAAGATTAAATATGTATATTATGTATGATATTTTCATACATAATATATGATAATTTTGTAAAATTAAATTTTGTCTTTTTGTAAATAGTGAATAATTATCTCAAGAGATTATATATGTATTATATGTGATATTATTATACATAATATAAAATAATTTTATAAAGGTAATTTTTTGTCTTTTTAAAAGAAAGTGAATAATTATTGTAAGATATTAAATATGTATTCTATCTCTGATATGTATTGTAAAAAATTAAATGAACAAATTATCTTCTGATTCTAAATGCAATATTTCCTCAATCAATAAAAATTTGATTTATGTCAATCTTATTTTATTTTTAGTCTAAATACCTATCCTAACATTCATATTAGAACACAAACTTACCTATTAAAATTTTTCTTAAATTCTTTCATTGAAATAGCAATTATTAATTTCATTCTCAAGAATACAAACAAGTTTTTATTCTTTTCTATTCCTCCTTCCTTGCCGTACGACATTAAAAAATTGTTTGTCTAATAGATAATAGGAGTCGGGTGTGTTGTTAAAAGCTTGAAGAGTTGCGTTGAAATTATATTAAAAAATTGTCAGAATTTTATTCAAACGCTGCTGCATAAACCTTTGCTAAATGGCGTTTCTTCTTAAGTTTTTCCAAAAGAATTGAGTCAACAAAAAGACATCATAGTCGTTGCAAATTGTGACCGTACAACGTTTTAAATCTTGTATTAGCGTTTCTCAAATTTTTCTAAAAGAATTGAGTCAACAAAAAGACATCATAATCGTTGGAAATTATGACCATACAACATTTCAAATGTATTATTTATCACAGATATGTATACCATCTATAATATTATTGTATATAATATGTAATAATTGTGTAGGAATAGTTTTCTTTAATAAAAAAATAAATAATTTTCAAATTATTATTGTAGGAAATTAGATATTTATAATATTATTATATATATTATTTTTATAAAAATATTAAAAAAAAAAGAAAAGAGAATAGTCATTTATATTATTTGTAGTAAATTTTTAACAGTAATTTTTGTCTTTTTAAAAATGAATAATCATTATTAGAGATTAAATACGTATATTATTTATGATATTATTTTATAAAATATATAATAATTTTTTGTAGTTTTTTAATTTTAATAAAAAGTGAATAATTATATGAAGAGATTAAATATATATAATTTAGAATATTATTTTAAATTTATATATAATAATTTTTTAATAATAATTTTTATTTTTTTTAAAAGTGAATAGTCAACATAAGAGATTAAGTGAACAACTCTCTTATGATTATGATGTCACATTTCTATTTTTCATTTGTTAATGCAACACAAATTTGATTTTAATTAATTTTATTTGATTTATATTCCAAATACCTAATTTCACATTGGTATGAGAGCACGTGTGTCCATTGATTCTTTTTATTCTCTATTCTTTAAATACCAGTTGATAGTTAGTCTTAGCCATACAAACATGGTTATATATTTTTTTATTCTTCCTTCCTAATTATATAATGTAAAAAATTGCTTGCATAATAGATAATAGGACCTAGGTGTGTTATTAAAGCTTAAATACCTAAATTTAAAGTACTATAACTATGAAATTATGTTTTAAAATGTATTAATTTATTCAAACAACATTTCATAAACCTTTGTTTGATATTTTATTTGTAAATAATGAACTCGAATATTATCAAGACAATAAAATTATCAATAGGCAAAGTTTTTGAAACAATAACTTGTATTGATTCATATTGAATGATTCAAATAATAAAAAACTATGCATAAATAAACCTCAACTTTGAATTGGAGTTGACATGCAAGATTCAAAACTCTAAAAGTAAATAAAACTCACCCTATTATTTTTAATAGCTACTATTTTTTATAGGTTTCGTATAGAAATATGTGCAACTTTAAAAAACTTTAAAAATAAACTAAACACTCAAATTAATATATTAAATGAATTTTAATTAAAATTTAAGTTCGATTACAAAAATAAACAATTTCTAAATTTAAAAAAATTAGAAAAAAATATTAAACTGCAATTTCAAAACTTCAAATAATCACAAATGACCTCCAAAAAATAAAAAATATCCTATAATTTGAAGAGCCCATCATAACTGTATTAAACTTTTTAAAACAATCATTTCAATGCAAAACTAGACTCAAACAAAACTACATATCAAAAATTATAACTTCCAAAAATTCTTTTTCTTTTTTTACATCAACAAACCTTGTTACTACTGAAGCATTAGACTGGCGTGATACTTGTTAAATGAATTTTCTTCCTACAGTGGCTGCGTTCAAAATGCTTAACATTTATTTCTTAATTTTTTACAAAACAACTAAGTCAACAAGAAGACGTCACAGTCCTTGGAAAGTAGGATTGTACAACATTTCTTTGAACAGTGGATGCATGACATTCCAAGCTAAGTATTTTTTAAAAATTTTAAATATTTTTCTTATACGGCAAGTAAAACTACATTATTTTGTTTTATTTGATTTTTTATTTTTTTTCAAATTTTAATTTTATATTTACAAGTTAAAAAAAAAAAGTCTTCTCTTTTGAGGATATTTAAAATAAGGTTTTTTTTTTTCTTATAAATTTTATGAATTATTCATGTTTTTTACAAATAAATTGATTATTATAATTAAAAAAATTGACTTTTGCTTCAGTAAAAAATAAATAAAAACATATTATGCAAACATAAAATGCAGTATTAATGATATTTCTGATACATGTTTACGAGTAAATTCATCACACTTAAAATACTATATTTATTATTTAATAGAGTTCAAACAACGATGTTTAAAACATCCTTATATATATTTTAAATTTTCTCTTCGTTACCTATTCATGTCTAGTGTTAGATTTAAATCTTGAAACTAAGAAAACTTGAATTATATAGGGCTCATGCACAAGGAATCCTTATTAAATAGCTGTCATTGATAGGATGAATCATTTTCATGTACTACATAAGTAACATGTATCATTTTACTCTCATGTACTTTAACATCTCTTTCATATACTAATAGGTATATAGTAAAGATGAACTTCTTCCATGTAACACCAGGTATATAGAAAGGGTGAATATATCGAGATGTTTAGTATATTAGTTTGGTCATATATATAAAATAAAATATTTTTGGAGAAAAAATGAATCAACTCATCTCCCTTCATTGCAAAAATACATTAAAATAAGTAAATGTTGGCGCAAATATTACTGAAAATGACACCTAGTTAGAATAGTCAATACATGTGGAGAACTTTCTCATCTTCAATGACTTATGGTTCGACGTGTGTGATGGTGATGCACATCTAGTTGAACTAAAAGAATCAAAGGAACTACCATCATTGAAGGAAAAATATTCGAAGCCATTGGAATTGATGAGGGTCTCAGTTGATGGTGAAGTTTTTCATCACATATAGGGGTGCAACACTCCTTAGAAGGCATTACACAAATGAAATGAATTGTGTGATCTCACTTAGAATTGGAGTTCATACAATTACAGTTGAAATCACTCAACCTTGAGTTGAGGAATGACGATGTCATGAGTTTGAATTCATACATTTGAGTGATAAAAAATGATGTTGATGTTGGTGTAAATATTAATGTTTACATGATTGTTTTCATAAAGGCCTTTCTCCTTACATAGTCAACCTAATTGGAGTCTTTTCCAGAAATTATTTTATTAAAGACTTTCACTTTTGATTAACTGGTTGAGAAGATGGATGAGAGAAAAAAGATTTTGAAAGAAAGATTGAGTATATAATAGAAATCATTTGTTATGCTATTCAAGAATACAAAATTTCCAAGATTTTTAGAAATAATAAAGACAAAGGAAAAAATAAATGGAGTGGTGAAAAAGATAGGAAAACTAATGGTCAACATCAAGAGAAGTAAAAAAAAAATTGAAGATGTTGTGGAAGAAAATGGAGTCGCATGAGCCATGATTTCAAAACACTATGGTACAAGATTGAAGCCTATAGAAAACAAAGAAAGGAAAAGAAGAAATTATCATAACTAGACTCAGTTCAATTTTAAATTCAATATGTGCTTTCCATCTTAGATGAAGTAAATAATACCATAGTGAATTCAACATGGGATAAGTCTTGGATCCTATAAATTGGTGCCACACAACATATGGATTGAACTAAAGGGAAATTGAGAATTTTCATGAAAAAAGTTGTGGTCTAGTATATTTGGCATATAAAAACATTATACAACCTCGAGGGAAAGTTTCAACTCAACTCAAATGACTAGGGATTCCTTATTTTATTCTATGAAAAATCTTATACCTTCATCAATTAAAAATAAACTTGTTGTCTCTAGTGTTTATTCAACAAAAAAGCCACTCCATTTTTAGAGATGATTAAAATATGAATATCATAAAAAAATGTGGTGATACATATGTTTTGATTGGATTTGAGGAAGGAAAATTGTTAAAACTTAGGGGTGAGCAATCAACTCCAAGAAATTTTGCTCATATCACTGAAGAAGGAATGCCTAAAATTATTGTCCAGCATGCAATATTTAGGAATAATCACTATTAAAATATTCACATAATGTAAAATAATGGTGTTGTAGGTTAGCCAACACTACAAAAAAATATTAAAAAGTGTGAAACTCTCATATTGGTTAAACATGAAAGGCAACCATTTCAAATATTAGAATGAAAAATTGATATAAAATTATAGTTGGTCACTTTGATTTATGATTTCTACCAATTTTATTTTTTGGTGGTTATAAGTAATTCATATTGTGAATTTATCACTACAATATAATGATATAGATATACACTCTAAAATAAAAACTGGAAGCTTTTGAAACGTTTCAAAAGCTTTGAAAAATGATTGAAAATGAAGCATAATTCTATATTGGGACACTCAATATTTTAAATGGTGGAGAATTCATGTCAAAGGTGTTTGAATCATATCTCACTAAAAATAGGATCAAACATCATCTCACTATCCCTTAGAATCCTCAATAAAATGGAAAAGTTAGAACAATGAATAGAACTATGATGAACATGGTTCAAGCAATGTTGCATTTCAAAGGTGTAAATCTAAATTTTTAGTAGAATAAACTCAAAAAATAATGTATTCTCTATAATAGGTCACCATCTAAAACACTTAAAATGAATACTCTAATTTTTGTCGTTGTCATCTTCCTTTAGTGCAAAATATTTAGGGTTTCAAATATAATTACTACACATTGATTCAAAAGGATAAAATGAATAAATTGAACCACACGAATCAAAAATTCATTATTTTAGGATATCTAGAATACTCAAAGGGATACAAGATATATGATGAGATTACAAATAAATTTCTTGTGCCAAGAGATGTTGTCTTTTGTGAAAAAACAAAGAAAAGAAAATCATAAGTTGACAATTGAATCAAATTGAAAAATTTGATTTTTTAAAGGAGATTGAAATGAAAATATGTTTAACCTAAAATTGGAATAATAAATTAAATAATCTTTGATTAGATACAATTAATAGAATATGATTATTATTATGAATTATAAAGATTGATAAAAGACCTGATTGGATTATCATAAATTTAAAAAGTAAGTTAGAGAAGTAAAATAAATGAAAAAAAATGATTGGAGAAAATCTTAGTTTATTTTTTGCACTTCTCTAGTACATACAAGGTCATTATTTGGTTGAAAGTTGTGTATGATGACTCAGATTATTAGTTTTCATATTTGGAGATTATTTTCATGTCTAGTCAATACTAATAGAACTAGGTTAGAAATGTTGGATGATCATGATCACTATGGGTTAATTCTAACCTTGTGAAAAATTGATTTATGATTAATGTTCTATAAATTTTGGACTAGGTCAGGAATGACTAGGTCAGGAATGTTGAGAACATGGAAAAAACATCAAACAATGTTGACCACTTCTAGTTGGACTTAACCTCTAACAATGAGACTTTGAAAATTCCTTGAGTGACATAGATGACTCTGTAAGGATCTTTCTTTTCTTTGCATGTACAAGCAACTAAAATATCAAACCCTATTTTCATTCACAAGCACGTAAAACATCAAATAGGGGGGAGTAGGGTAATATGATTGAGTTGGATTGACCTTGGTCAATCCCCATTTAAAGAAGAAATGATATAGTACATTTCCAATGCTCCAAAGATGTCATAAATTCATATGTAGTTATCCCAAATTTATGTGCGCACGTGCGCACGCATGAGTGAGTGTGTGTGTGTGTGTGTGCACGTGCATGCATGTGTGTGTGCACACATATGCATGTGAGAAATGATTATATGCATATCTAAATGCTCCTTCTCCTAGTTTACCCTTGACATAAGCATGCAAATATAACAATATTTTAGATATAGCTATAATAATTCAATATAATTAGTTTATACATTATATAGCACTTGATATTTGAGAATGTCCTCCTTTAAATGCCTTTAAGTAACTTTTTTATATAGTAAACTCTTAAAATTTGAATTAAAAACTTAGTGGCATACACAATGGACCCAAATTACCTTAAGAGAAATCAAAAGTAATGACTAGAGAGAGAAAATGTGTTAAAATATGAATTAAAATGAAGAGGGTTAGATCTATCAAGAAGGGGTCAGGTTATAAGATTTTTCTTAAAACCTAGCCCAAACTTAAAATAACCACAAAATATCAAAAGGGTTTAGAGAGATATATTTTTAAATGTGTTTTAAGCAAAGATAAAGTGGAAAGCAAGTCATCAAGTTTTTAAAAAAAAAAAAAAAAGTAAAAGGGTGAAACATAAGATAAATGTATCATCACAAATGTGATGTAGAAGGGTTGGTTAAGTGGGTTGGTAGTGTCTATCCCACCCAAATTTGAATCTCATAGGTCCTTAATAGAATAGATATGGTATTTTGAGTTGACTAAGTGGTTTCAGTGGTTGGTGGTGGCCATTTGTGTTGGTCTAATGGTTCTCAAGGACTAGGCCCCTTGATTATGTCTTAGATCTAGTTTGTAGCTCCAGTCAAAAGTAATCTTAGTAGGGGTCCCATAAACCTTGATATTTATTCCAAAAAAATGATAAATGTGTCATTAATGTGTTTCATATTTTTACAATATCTATATATATAAAGTGATTAAAAAGGATTTGAAATAAGAAATACACCAAATTTGGGTGTCTACAAATTCTAAATATTGAAGGGGGACCTGTAATTGGAAAACAATTGAATCTTAATTAAATCTTGTAATTGAAAATGGAACTTCTCCTATGGTAGAAAATGAAACTTCATCAAAAGATATTCATATGTCAAAAAGTGAAGGATATTCAGATCAAGGAAATGAGTCACCAACTATTCAACAAGCAACTCAAAAAAAGATGCCAAAATGGGCCATACAAACATTGAATGATGTCAAGCTTGATAAGGTTGGAGAAAAGGTACTCGAAGTTCACATATAATAGATCAACCACTAGATAGGGTCCTATAATAATTTCAAGATAAGATAAAAAATTATTTCCTTGGATGATCCTCTAAAAGAATAAGTCAATGTTAATTTTGATTAAGAACCTACTTCTTTCAAACAAGCTACAAATCTTGATGTATAGTGAAAAAATATGAAAAGAGAATATTTTGCTTTGGTTAAGAATAGACCTTGGGAGTTATTTATTCTTATGATTGGTAGTAAAACCATAGGTTTCAAGTAGGTCTTTTGAAACAAATACAAAGAAAATGGATCACTTTAAAAACACAAAGAAAGGCTTGTTGTAAAGGGATTTTACCAAATTAAGGGATATACTACAATGAGAACTTTACACTAACAACAAAATGGACTGTTATTTGGGTTTTGATGGATTTGGTAGCTCAAAATTGATGTAAATTATTTAGATATATGTGAACATTATTTTTATAAATGGAAACCTCAAATAACTAATTTACATGAATCAACCAAAAGGTTTTGCCATTAATAGCTATGAACACAAAGTGTGTAGGTTGGTAATGTCAATGTATGGATTGAAACAAGCCCCAAGATATTGGTATGAAAATCTCGCTTAGCACCTCTTGAACATGAATTTTAATTTTTTTGAATTTGAGTATGCAACACTTTTTGTAAAAGAAAAGTAAATTTGTAGTTTTATATGTGAATGATCTACTCATCACATACAATAATGAGAGGTAAACTAAAAAAATCAAAGTAGAATTGATGAAAGGTTTTGAAATGACAAATTCATGTTATCTTAGTTACTACTTAGAATTGAAGTGATTTATAAAATTAAATGCATTTATGTTACATAACAAAATTACATTGGTAAAATTTTAAGAATATTTATAATGACTCATTGTAATCTAACTAGTACACCCATAGATTTTTTCTGTAGTTGGCATCATAAGATCTTATAGATTTTGAAGATATAATTCAACGTAAAGAACTAATTGGAAGTATATTACAAGTAAAAAAAACTATATCATACAT
>JARHVA010003128.1:1112500-1122500 GCA_037957365.1 Torreya grandis
TAATAAAAAATAAAATTCCATGGGCCTCATGATTAAGAATAACATTATTTTTGGCTTTCAAAAGATGAAAGAGGATGATAGAACAAAAGAATTGATAGAGAAAAGGAATAGAAGATGGACAATTAGAAAAGTCCCCAAAAATTCCTTACCACCAAGACAAAGGCTCAGGATGATAGGGTACAAATAAGGAGCAAATCTATAACCATGTAGATTGAGATTTAGAATA
The DNA here is from genome assembly GCA_037957365.1 of Torreya grandis. Taxonomy (NCBI): domain Eukaryota; kingdom Viridiplantae; phylum Streptophyta; class Pinopsida; order Cupressales; family Taxaceae; genus Torreya; species Torreya grandis. The sequence continues at coordinate 1,112,727 of JARHVA010003128.1, forward strand.
AAACTAGAATAGATGCTTGAAATATTCTAGCCACTTGCAAGCCAAATAAAAGGGCTAGGGAATGCAGAGGTGTAGTAGCCTCTCATCGAGGGTGTTGGTAAATTAAACACCATAAAAAAAAATCAACTTGTGCTCTAGACCAAGGTGTGACTCATATTCCAGACAAGTTAGCCAAGTCTTGGGAGAGGATTGAAAGCACCATCATCTATTGAGCTTGTTAAGAGTTGGGGAGAAATGACTCATCACCTAATAAAGAATCCTCAGAGAGTAGTCTTTAAAGTGTGTATCATAATTCCACCTTCAATCTTTTCACTAGGCCTTAGGAGGCTAAAGGCTAAGCTTATGAAACATAATATCAAAAATTAATTCCTGAAAGTAAAGGATGGAAGGTGAGTCAACATTATTTAATTAAAACTTGTTTTTCAAATCAAGTTACAAAATCCATTCTTTAGAAGTAACCAAATCATGAATAGTGTGAATCCATTTATGGAATAATCTCAATGCTTTAATACTAGATAATTCAGCTAGGGGAATAGAAGAGTTAATGAGAATAGGAGACTACCATAAGCTATGATAATTAAAATATAACCCTATGTGAAATCCATGTCCTATTCATTTCAAGTGGGGTTTGACTACATTGAAATCCTTCCAGATACTTTTGATAATAAAGGAGCCTATGATATTAATAAGCACATTAATAATGATAAAGGATTGGAATACAATATTTTTTCAAGTGGGTTTGCCATAGGGAGAGCTCGAAGAGATATTATGGAGGAGGAGAATTTTCTAAGACTCATTTCTCTCAAAAACCCAAACAACCCATTTAACATAAAAGGCCATACTTTGTCAATAGGTGTCAATAATGACCATGTCACCTTTACCATAAGAAAGTTGTAAAATATCCCAAGCCACTCAATGAAAACCCTAATCCTTGTTAGAATTGGCCTAAATAAAATCTTGAAGATACTTGGATATATTATTGTAAGAGTCTTTGGAGGGGGCCTAGCAAGAGCAATAGTAAACATGAGTGGCCACAAAAGTCATGGTGAAAATATAGAACTAGTCCACCAATGAAAGGGGATTGGTAATCCAATACTTAATTTTCCTTTCAATCCTATTGAGGACATACTGCCAAAGCTTGAATGATGAGATGTCAAAATTGAAGGGGATGCCCAAGACATTGAATTTTTCCCTTGATTATTCGACCACCAATTAAACTTCTTAATCCACTTAGACATTAGCATCATGCTTTATCGAAAGACTAAGTGTCTCTCCATTGAAGGTTAGATCTAGAAGCTAGACAAAAGATATCTACACACTACATAACTTCATTAAAAGTGGCCCCTTACTCTTAAAGTGTGATAATGTTGTCATCTAAAAAATGACCATTAATAAGTTGAGAGGTAAAATCAGGATACAAAATGCCATGAATAAGCCCTTATGAATCCTTAGAAGCCAAAAGGTAGCCCAGGGCTTCAACGTTTCAAACATAGAGCACTAGAGTAAGGGGAAAAATTTGTCAGATATAATGTTAGAGCTTGATCCCTAGAGTTTGATGCCAATTAATGGTGAGGTAGGTGAAAGAATCATGAAGCAAGGTCTACACTACACATATGAAATATGTGCCAAAGATGAGAGCCTTAAGCATGACAAGAATAAAATACCACTCAATCTTCTCATAAGCTTGTTCAAAGTCTAGCTTTAGAAAAATAATTTTTTGAAGAGAGGAATGAGGCTAGGCCATGCCTTCCCAGATCATATTAATATTATCCAAAATATATCTCCCTTTTATAAAACATATGATATTTAGATTTAGAAATAAATTTGATATTGCTTTGATTGATTATCTATCCAACAGAATGATTTTGTAAGGCTTCTTTATAGACTTGCAACAAATTAGGGCTTGTGAACTCTCAAGTGGCTTTGTAAAATTTACCACCTTAAGGTGGTGTTTGAAGGAAGCATCCAACCTCTATAATTGTGTTACATCCTAATTCCTCATCAGATAAAATTTTTAGATTATTGGTGGATGTCTATAATTAATAAATTTAAATTTAGTTATATTTCTGACTAATCTTAAGATGTATGCTATTTTGAGATAATAAAATGCTATTTGATTAGTTGCTAATACATGATTGCTTATAATGATCTAGATTCTGTATGTATTTATATTTTAAATATATTAATGAATTATTTTAATTATATATTGTTGTTTATGATTATCATGTGAAAAGATCTAATTACCTGTGTGTGGTGAGGTGGATGTAGAATAATTTTTTCCTCAAGCGTATAGGAGGGAGAACATCATTAGAGAGGATAATGTAGATGGAGACACAACTGGTTGATAGATAGCTATTGAAACCCTACACACACCATAATAATTAGTCATGGTAAAAAAATACATTTTAAATGATTGCTTTTGGTGTTTGTTTAATTTAATATTTTTTGTGTTTACCTGAGTAGGTAAAATTATAAAATGAATTATTTCACATGTTTAGATTAATACACGATTAATACATGTAGAAGAAAATTCAATAAAAATAAAATTTAATACAGGGTATTATTTATGATTTTACCATTAAAATTACTAAGGTGTAATTAAATGTTAACTTGGTTTAATATGAAATTAGAATTTCATATTAAAATATTAAAAAGGAATTAACTAAAAAAATATTGAAATTACAAAAAAAGAGAAATAAATTAAAAATCTAGAAAAAGAAGAATTAAAGGCCTTAAAATTAGCAAAAAAAAAAAAGATAAAAAATTGAAAATAGAAATCTAGAAAAGGAATTTAGCATCTATTTTTCTATTTAAGAGAAATAATAAAAGATAATTTTTATAGTTATTCATTAGAGAAAATAGAAGAAGGAAATAACTTTGCAAAGAAAGCCAGCAAAGAAGCAAGGGTGTAATTTTAGATAGGAAGGTGTAAAAGACCAAATAGGTGTTATAATTAGAATTTCAATCCTTTGTATGTATTTGTTTTGAACAATTGAATATTGTCTTCTACATACATGGGTTATAAAAAAATTTGTGTAACAAATAATTATGTATAGATTAACTTCTTTTAAAACCATGATCTATTACTCTTGTAAACAATTTTGAATAAGTTTTAACTTAGCTATAATACCTAAATTAGACCTTGAAATCATGGTTTTTGAACTCCATAGAATATTAAAAAGATATAGAAGATCTGTCATCACTATATAAAAGAAAAAGATTTAGCCTTGCATCTAGATTTATAAAATTAGACATTTGATCTTATTATCTATTATATGCCACACTGTATATACATAACATTGATCTTATTATCTATTATATGTGTATATTATTCAACCATGACATATAAATACCTCCTTTATTATGGTATCATATATTCAAAGTGTTATAATAAATTATCAAGGGATATGGCATCGATCTACAGTTAAAAAAATGGTTCCCTCTTACTAGGGAAAATCTACTACATGTAGATATGTTATACATCAATATATTTTATTTTTTTTTAAATTTTTACAAAAACTCAGTAATAAATGTAGCACCATATGGATCTTCTTAATCCATAGATAGTAAATATACTATTGGGTTTCTTAATTCTAGTTTTTAACTATTATTTCTTCTAGCCAACAAACATGGCCTCATAAACATAGGGTGTCAACTTATTCATGCTATCTCAGTACATATCGCTTTTAACTCTACTTTGGACTTTGGAAAGCATTTGGGTGTTGAAACTTTGTTAGATCTATTTTTAATCTAGGTGATGGGGTCAATGTAGTGAATGGAATCTAATTTATAAGCATCATGTATGCAATATTTACCTTGTTTGATAAACAAAATTTAATTGGAATTACAATTTATTTTAAGGCATAGAAGTATTTGAGATTTAAATAGAATTCTTTTATAGGGATACATTCCATGTCGATAACATTGAAATAAAAGACTTTTATTACTTGTGTGTTCAACACATTCATTTAAGTAAAGTTATAGGAATATAAATTTAACATTAAAATAGAAGACCTTATTTCTGAATGCAAATTATTCCTAAGAAGTGGATGCATGAGGGATATTATTCCTCCCTGTATATATTACTAGAAGTTGTCATTGAAAAGTAATGACTAAATGTATATATTGAAATCAGGCCTAGGGTGATACCCCATTATTTCAATTAGCCAAGAGTTATGAAATTTTTATATAGGTGTGATGAATAACAATAAATTATAAAATTGATTGGCTAGAAATTTAGTAAGATTTTCATAAGTAACTGTAGTTGTGGCTGGAAATAGAATGTTATTCTATAAACATAAAATATTGTCTAAAAGTTAGTTGAAGTTAAATAGTTTAAGAAAGCTTTACTTCCACTAGATATTTCTATTTAAACCTAGACCATAGGTAAACATACTTTAGAAATGTTATTGGAAGATATCTATAATTGTTTATCCTTGTAGTGAGACTCAGGTGGGATTTATAGATTTATTTAAATAATTAATTAAATAAATATTTATTTATATAATTAATTAAATAAAGATTTTTTTATAAACTTTCTAGTTTTATGTTAGATTTCTCTTAACATAACAATAATATTAGAGTTATATTTCCCAATAAACATAAAACTTGAATTGGTATCTCTAGTATGATAGTGGTAATACAGAACCAGATTTTTAGTTATTATTATATAGAAAACCATAACAATGTGTAAATGGAGTTAAATGTATAAATCATAACTATCTTTTTTTGTGGGATAAAACTAGTGAAACTTTTATACTCTTTAAAATATAAAAACTCGTCATACAAAATGTGTCATTGACTTAAGTTATGACTATTTACATAAATAGAAACATAGGGGTATATTTCTTTAGTTAATATTAACCAAATAAATATTAACTAAAAATTTAAAGACTTGAATATAATAGTTTAACAAATGATTACTTTAAAGCCACTAAATGTAGACCAATTTTTAAACTAGATATTTGGTGTTTAAAAAAATATAAAGTTCTAGATTTTTTAGTTATTGTATGCAATGAGTGTTTCTATGTATTTATAACTACTTCATGATTTTATTACTATACTTATTAGTTATGACTAAAATACTAAATCATAGTTTAGAAATTGTATAGTATTAGAATACCTAGATGTGGTGCACATTAGGATGTGCAAGTGTTAGTATATATGGATTATATCTATAATTCATTAGATGATTGTATATGTCATTAAGTTTTATAAGAATTATGAACTATAAATATTGAAACATTTTATTAAAAGCAAATGTATCATTAGAATAAAAATTTATAACATGCTTATGAATTATCCGACTCACTACTAATAATATGAGTGACTATTAGTCATATGTATTCAATATGAAATACTTATGCACATTACATACTGTGAATGTGTTATTATGTATCAATATTTATCTATACTTAATTCATAATGGTAAATCATGATGCATTTTTATAGGTTTTGATACTCTGGTATGCTTATATAAAATCTAATTTAGGGTATATCTAAGAGGTACAATACATATTGTTTTCTTGTTATTATCTGTATGAATTTTTTGAGTCTTAAAAATCATATGTTTGTATTATATATTATTATGTATTTGGAAATATATAATAGTATGAGATATGATAAAGTATTACAATATAAAATCATATTATACTAGAGTGGTACATACTCTAGTCATTATAGCTAAACTCATATCTACATTTGATTATTTACTATATACATGTTTGTTATTACTATAGATAGCGTGAGTTGATATAGTTGGTAAGACTTATGTATGCATATACGCAAACCTTAGGAGTTTAATAAATGTTATGTTGGTATGTCATCATGTTCTGTGGGAATGATTACTTGCTTTGTTATATATAGTTACTTATATAATGCTTATATTTCCATGTATTTGAGACTACTTCATATGATTGATTGTAAAAAAATTATAGTTAAGTATTGGAACACTAAAATATGGTAATATGAGTTTTCATAGAGTGTAGATAACTACAAACCAAATATATTTGTTTAGATTATATAGTTAACATGCATATTTATCTACATGGTATATTTATAATGATTATTTTTAATATGGGATGGAAGATAATGAAAGATACATGCATATATTTATCAGGATAAATATATGTTATTATTACTCTTTTTTGTAGTGTGTCGTATGATGAATTTACTAGTAGGATGTAAGTTAATAAATTTTATGGTTAAATTGTATTTGATCAATCTATATTTTTAATGCAAAGTAAGGAGTGAGATAGACTTTACTAGCTTACTAGCATTGCAATATTAGATGAAGGCAGTCCGATCAAGTGATGTGCATGAAATTGATAGATCTATATATCAAATTTATATTACTACTTGTAAAATTTTAGGCCAAAGTATGTTTAGTCATATATTATCATTTCATAAGTATGATTTATATATCTATGTGATATCTTACAATATAACTGATTTCTATGATACACTTCATGTTTAATATAGAATCATACAACACGCGGGTACTTGCTAGTCTCTTTAGATTCCTATGTCATCACTATCTACCTATCCATAAATGGAGGGCTATTCCATTATCAAATTAGTGTGGGGGATCATTTGTTTGTAGTTGGTGTAAAAAAATGCTTAGATGATGCTCTCCCTCCCAACAATAGTACTAATTATTAAGATGGCATTTGATATTGTTATAGATACTTGAAGTTTGTGAACTATGATTCAAGTAGCCAATTATCCTATTTGTACATTATATTATATTGTACTTATCATTGTAAAATTTTTATGAAGGATCGTAATTATACATTGATGCAAATTGACAATGGTTTTTGTGTATTTAAATGAGTTAATTTTGAATTGTTATAGTCAATAGATATATTAAGTTGTCATTCTCTCATGATAATAGAGATTTATATTTATGTAATATGAGATTGTTGTCATGATTACATATCAATACCTTTACTATCTCTATTAGACTCTCAGGATGCAGTCTACTTTTTCATGTGTTTATTTTAGTATTTATTTATTTATTTATTTTATTTTTTTATAATTCAATCCCAACGGGGATGTTACCTGTGGTATTAGATCTATGATTCAAACTTTAGGATTTAATGAGTTAATTAGCATTTTTTTGTCTTTTTGTTCATCGATGTGAACATAGTGTCATGAAGTATTGAATTAAAATTTTGAGTTTATAATTTCTTAGTGTGGAACCATGCTATATCATGATTGGATTTGTCAGACTTGATAGATTCTCTGCTATGGCTTGGTTATTATTGTTAGTTTTATGACATTCAAATAATGTGTGTGGGAATTCATGATTATGTACCCTTAGGATTAATTGTACCCTTTTGAGTTTTGTGAGTGTATAATAAGCTATAGAAGCTTCTCATTTAAATTTATGAGATTTAGTTTTGATTCTATATTTATAAATCATAGGAATAGAAAATCTCTTAAGACCATTTTTTTTTAGTCCTACCTAGGGTAGTAGAAATCTTCTTAGTAGAGTGTTTTTGTATTGATTGATAATTCCTTTGTGTTAGAAGTTTGTTTATAGAATTTTCACTCTTAAGATATGTGGTTTAACAAGAAGTGTCATCTCTTTTAGTTATCATAGAGTTGAATTTTTATTATCTTATTCTCTTTTGACATTATTATGCTGTTACTAAAAGGAATCATATATGCATGATGTTGATTTAGTATTATCTTAAATGGAAATTATTTCTAAATGTTATTTGACTATACTCCCATTAAATTTATGAGATAATGTTTTCTACTCTTGATAAGAGATAAGTTTTAAGATTGGATGCATGGACACATTTGTGATTTGTATTTCTCTCTCTCTCTCTCTCTCTCTCTCTCTCTCTCTCTCTCTCTCTCTCTCTCTCAGTTGAGAAAATAGATTTGGTAAGTAGGTAGTGTTTGGACGACATTGAGTTGTGGTGTTTTATTTTTGCCTTGGGAGGGTAAGAAGGAGTTTTTGAAATGATAGATTTATAGTTTTCAATTATGACTCTCTAGAGACACTATTTTATCTAACTTATGATTTTAAACCACATAAATAAATAAACTTTGTTATACACACACACACACACAGATATATATATATATATATATATATATATATATATATATATATATATATATATATATATATATTCATTTACCCTTGACTAGATTGATACTAATCTCTTTTGATTAATACATGTTATTTTAAAGAGATATTTTTATACCTTGCATTGAAAGCGAGTAGGGTATAGCAGGTGTAGAACACTTTGACAATCTAGGGGTTGGAATAAACTTTTAACTTGTTGTGTGCTAATTGATGAAGTAAGGAGATATTGTTTTTGTTTATTCCCCAATAAAGCTAAAATAAAAATGTAATTCTTGGCCTATGTATGTTATGTTAATTATAACATTATATACTTTTAATCATGAACATAATAGAATAAGTTAAGATGTGAAATATGATACTAACTATTAGTAACTTAATATAATTATTGATTGATTGTATTATTTATTTTGTATATATGAGGATACATCTAAAAACATTTATCATGTAAAAATGTTTTTTTGAATGTATTACTATGGATTTGTGGTCTATTAAACTCTATGTACATTGTGCAGATCGTTAAATCATAGAGACATGAGGAAAGAGTGGAGAATTAGGAACATGAGTTATAAGCGATAGGATGGTATCATACTTAGACTCACATTAAATTGATTATTATTGAGTTAGATTTGATAGATGGATTTATTTAATCCAAGATTTGATAGATGGATTTATCAAATTTAGTCATATGTCGATACACATGTATACGATAGAACGTTTAATCTATAATTTTGTATATATTGAAAATGTAGTATTTCTAGTTCCTATTCATCATCATACTTGTAAATAACTCTTTGAAGTAGTGATATTTTTGACATGTTATACTTATTCGAAGATATGAGAAGTAATGATAGTATTAATTATACATATTATTTTTGCTAGATTCTTTAAATACTTTTCTTCAAAATGAGAAAAAAACTCTATGGATTAGAGAGATATGTTAAGGGTTAGAAAATTTTGTGTAACTCTCTTTGGTCATTTATTTTGGATTATATGATGATCTTGTGTGCTCTTAGGAAGTTAGTGAAACTTTCACTAATACATATGAGACTCTTCAAGGTAATAGAAGTGGTTAGTCTTATAGTATATAGGGTTGTCTTGATGGTTCTAGACCCTAGAGTGGTCATGATAGAATCAGTCAGAGTAAATACTACTCAGAACTATATTTTTATAATTAGGAGATGTCTTTGATCTTGTGGGATCAAAACTCTAAGAATAGTGCAACTTGAAGAAACTATGGCGAGTTTCTTAGTTAATTTTCTATTTATTTACTAGTTTGACATTGTATATCATGTTGATGCTTTACTAATAAATATTTTATTATTGGGAACTTATTTTTAAATAAGAGTCATTAAGGATGATAACTAGTTTTAAGAGGGAAGGATGTTACATCTGAATTTTTCATAAGACAAACTTGGTAGATTATCTGTGGATATATACAATTAACATATTCAGATTTGGTTATATTTTTGATTAAGATTAAGATTTATACTATTTAAAGATAATAGAATGTTTCTTAATTAGATGATAATACATGATTGCTCATAATAATATAGATTATATTTAAATTTATATTTTAAACATTTTAATAAATTATTTCAGTTATATATTGTTACTTATAATTATCATGTGAAAAGATATAACTCCTTGTGTGTTGTGAGGTGGACATAGGAGAA
>JARHVA010003128.1:1127500-1182500 GCA_037957365.1 Torreya grandis
TAAGATAGATGGGCTTTACTAGATTACTGGCATTGCAATTTTAGATGAAGGCAGTCTGATCAAATGATGTGCATGAAATTGATAGATCTATAGATTGATTTTATATTACTATTTATAAAATTTTGGACTGAAATATGTTTAGTTTGAACATTATAATTTCATAAGTTTGACTTACATGTTTGTGTGATATCTTGCAATATAAAAAGTTTCTATGCTACATTGCATGTTTAGTATATAATCATACAACATACATGTACTTGCTAGTTTCTCTAAATTCTCACATCGTGACTATCTACCATCCATGAAGGGAGCATAATTTTCTAATGATATTAGTGCATGGGATCATTGGTCTATGGTTGATGTAAAAAAGTGCTTGGATGATGCTCTCCCTCTCCACACTAGTGATACTTATTGAGATGACACTTGTCATTGCCACATGTACTTGAAGTTCAAGAACTATGTTCCAGATAGCCAAGTATATTATTTGTAAGTTGTATTATATTGTATATATCATTATAAAATTGTCATGAAAAATTATAATTATAAATTGATGCATATTTATAGTGGTTTTATTGTATTTAGATGAGTTAAGTTTAAATTTTTATAATTACTTACTATATTGAGTTGTCATTCTCTCATGATATTAGAGATTTGTACTTATGTAATATGAGATTGTTGTCATGATTACATGTAAATATTTTTACTATCTTTGTTAGACTCTTGGGATGTAGTTCAATTTTGCATTTGTGTTTAATTTAATTTAATTTTATGTATCTATAGTAAGATCCCAATGGGTATGTTACAAATTATATGTTGAAGGGATCAATCTCGAGGGAGGCAAAAACCCATTTGAATTCCTTGAGCTTGGCCTCCTCTACACACTTGTGAATCTAAGAGACATGTTTTCTGTGGTGCTAGGGGAAGGAGTTGGTGCATATAATGGCCTCATTCCACTAGTCAATCCAACTAGTGGTATATGCAGGATGCATGGCCAAGGTCCAAATCCAATGGATGAGCCAAATGGTGCCATCATGACTCAACATAAAGGTATTAGGAATAGACTAATTACATGGCATATTATGATACCTAGAAGTCCATTCCACTTTGTATGAGATGGGAAAGTGGTCTAATAAAATAATATCCAAGTGGGCATTAATAGGCTAGACATCAATGCTAGAAAAGGAAAAAAAAAAATTCTAACATCATAAAGTGGTCTACCCATTTGAGCTTGCGGTGATCCCTATCTTGGTAGTTGGACCATGTACACTATGATGTTTGATTAAATGTATACTGTCAGACGAGAGGGTTTTCCAACCCCTATTTATTTTTGAAATAGTACCAAGTGTTATTTGAGTGGACATTGATAGGTTGGTCGTCAATGATATAAAAGGGGAAAAACATTATTTTGACATCATAAAGTAGTCTAGCCATTTGAAAATGTGATGATCCATATCTAATTAGTTAGACCATGTAAACTAAGATGTATGAGTATGTGTTTACTATCAGAGGAGAGGGTCTGTTGGCCCTTATTTATTTTTGAAATAATATCAAGGCTCATGTTAACCAACACACCAATACATGGGGAGGGACCCAGATTTGTCTTAGGGGTGTTAAGTCATATTAAATTCATCATTCACAAGCCATATGACATGAGTTAAATTTTCTACCAAATATCACCAAAATAGAGAGTGGTGAGGACCATCATTAGGAGCATAAATGTTGAGAATGCCAGAAGGATGGCCATCAATGTCAATAATAATATAGACTATTTGATGTGATGGTTCCTCTATTATAGAAATGATACTAGAGGATACCTTAGGAGTAATTAAAATACATGCACCACCATATCCTACCTTATGCAAGGTGGTGACCTAAGTGGTGTTCATCCAATTACTACGTAGGGATGTCTAAAAGAGAAACCCAAATTTTTTACTTTTTTATAGATAGAGAATGTCTAAAAAATTAATGTACTGACACATAACATGCATATAGTATTTATGTGTAGACTCTGTAAGACCCTTAACATTCCATGACAAAAAATTCATAGGAAGGGATCATCCACTTGAAGCTCACCTTCCCTATCCTCAAAATATACCAATGTTGAAAACTTATTGTGTTGATGAGGGAGAAAATATTACCACCTATAATGAAATGATGTTTGGAATCATGCTCATCTTAAGGGGAGTCACCACCCCTATGAGGTGGGTTGTAATACCATTGAGAGAATGAGCCATTGGTTGAGTGAAACTTATCCATAGGAATCCTAAAACTCTAAGAGGTTGGATAAATGCTTTGTGGGTTGAGAGGAGTTAGGATAGTAAGGGGAAACATAAAAATGCCTTGAGAGGGTGTGATAATTTGAAGAGAGTCATCCCGAGGTGGTGGCTAGAGTGTGCTTTGTGGTTTAGGGCCCATGACTATTTCAAGGTAACTATGGTCTAGCTATCACCTTGGTCTATTGATTTTGGATTCTCAAGCTGAGGAGGCTTAGGACAACCCATATGAGAACAATCCTTAATGTGATGGTCTATATCATGATAGTGGAATCAAGTGTTAGGAATGTTGAAATATAAACCATTTTGTGACCACTTGGTCTCTCCAACCTAGATTTCAATGAACTCTTTTAATTATTTGAAGAGGTCAACCTCCACACAGACTCAGTTGTTAGGGTGAGGGGAAACACATATTTGGTTCAATAAAAACCACACATCTTGTTAAAGTAATGATTTAGGGGAGATAAATCCAAAGGTGGACTAACAGACTAGGAAGCTCAACCCAAACAAGGACATAAAGGGTAGCATTGTCAAAAACCTTAACATCATAGGACCAAAGAGATAAAATCAAAAGATGGTTATGAAGGAGCCAAACAATGGACTTCATAAGAATCAAATGAGTCTTAGAGAGGCCCTTAAAGGTAAAAAAACATTTCTTAAGGTTTTAGATTATAGAAAAATGGACCCCTAGTGGCTCCCAGTGGCTATGGAGCTAATTCTGGAGGTAATCCTTTGAGGGGATATGGCCAACAAAATAAACAATAATAGAGAAATTTTCATAACACTTGCAACATTTTTCAATAGTGATAGTATGAATACTTATCTCTAAAAGGGAGAGGTAGAGGGATTACCTCATTGTAAACTTTCATAATAAAATTATGAGCTCATTGGATGCCATTAGCTCCATCTCATGTATTAATAGATGTAGTAGAGCGTACAAAATACATAAATATAGGAACTACCCTTCCAAAGGGTGGTGTGTTGAGTGCAATTAATGTAATATAACCCTAAAAAATCTTATGGGATTAATAATATGACATAAGAATACATAAGATGCAAATAGGTAGACACAAACCGTGAACAACCCTAATAGAGGGATTTCTCTCACCTTCCAAACTCCCACACTTATTTTTATCTTATTTTATTTTAAATTAAAAAGGAGTTCATTATGGCCTTTAAAATTACATAAAATATTTGTGGTACATAACTAAAATAGAAGTAAGAGGAGGAAATAGAAGAATGAGAGAGAAGAGAGAATGATGATAGTATGAGCTAAGAGAGATATCTTTATATATATTCAACCATCAAGAAAATCCTTCATTCAGTGATAAAATTCACTAGGAGAGTTGCAAGAAGTGAAAAACCCAAGTAGAAGCCATGCACATGTTGTATTTGGCTATCAATTGATACATGGTAAGCATCGGGCTTGTCAGAAGGTCTTGGATAAATGGAAACCTTGGAGGATACCCTTTTCATCTATCATCTAGAATTTGACATCGTATTGGTTGAAGATATTTGTCTTTCTACCCCTCTTCTTGCTGAGGCCAACCTTTAAAACTAAATTTTTTGAAGGCAATATGGAAGAGGGGAATTTTACCTTGGTTTTCCTTCTGTGTCCAACACCTCAGTTTCATATGGAAGCTTGTGGAGGGAAAGCAAATTTCATGACATATTGAAAACAAGGCCTGCACTTACACTTGAAGTAATAAGAGCATGAAGTATCAGGGAAAAGAACCCCATCCTCCCTAAAGCATCTACATACATCGATGATATAAATGAGAGGCTGAGAGGAGGATAGAGGAAGAGACATGAGACTTGAGGAAACTACTAAGAGACAAGTCACATGAAAAAATGATAGGGGGAATGAATGCACCACTATTAATATAAGTAATCCAATAAGGAGCAATCATGCAAGAATGATCACAATGATGGAATGGTGCAGTTATGAACTAATAAATGGAATGTGACAACCCATCCTTTGTAATGAGTACATTCAAACTTTTAGAGTCTAAAACTTGATCACCTTTAATGAGATTAAAAGTGGCCTGTGTAACTCCCTACATTGTTAGATCTTGATTTTATAAATGGGGTAAATTAATTTTTATTTACATGTGTTGTGTAAAAACATGATTATTTTATAGTGGTATGGTTTTGTAGGATTTTTTATTTTTTCAACAAAAGAAAAATATGAGTTTTATTTAGGATGGTTCCATGAAGTTCAAAAAATTAGGTTGTCTTTCAAAATCACCACACAATAATTGTTTAGAGAGAATAAACTAAAATTATACTCACATGTAGGTTTTCACGGGGCATGAAAAATTATTTTCAAGTATGAAGATGCAACAGTCTTCCACCACTACCATGGGCATACAATCATCCCCCTAAACAATCATTGCTCCACATTTTCAATCAAAATATTTTCATTTTATAATTTTTTAACTAGTCAATTTACATAAGACTACCTATTATAAAAAAATATTATACAATTACCCTCTCCATAGGATCAGACTATTAGTCTCCTTAAAGCAATAGTTGTTCTTTATTGCATCAGAATAAAGTTAAATGCATACATGAAAATAAACCTCATTTTCTAATTTGAAATGGATATTTTATTGATCTTCAAAATGGTAAGTTGTGATTCACTTTCAATCTCAAACTTAAAGAAACCCCTTGCCTATGCCATTTAAAGTCTCATTGAGATAGATGAGCATTTTGATTGATTATTGGTAGCAATGAATAGTTGGGAGGATGAAGTTGCTAAGAACAAGGCTTTATAATCTTGGGAAATGCTTTTTTTCCCTATTTTTTTAAGGTTATCTTTTGAAGTACTCTCAAAATTAATATGGATTGAGAGGATTTTTATTGATGTGCTAGTGAACTTGCTTGGTTATTATTAGTCCATGAACAAAGGGAGTTTAGCTTCAAATTTTAATAAGAAGAGTATCTTTATTATGAGAATTTAGAAATTCATTAAAAATTATTTAATAAAAATATTAAAATAATAAAAATTAAATGTATATTTTAACTTTTAATTAATTATAAATTTTAATATTAATTTTGAAATAAAAACTAAATATTAAATCTATCTTAATTTTTAATATTATTAAAAATAAATATATATGAGAATGGAAAGAGTTCATAATATTTCACTTTCTCTAAGGTTTATAATAAACTCTATCTAAATTGAATTAAAAAATATAACCCCTCAATGAACAATTCTCTCTTAAACTTTAAAAAAAAAAATTGTTTATAGATTTGGAAATTTAAAAATATTAAACATATTTGACAAGAAATTTGATGGTCCATGTATGCATATAAATATGCCTACCTAAAATTTTATATTATTACAAAATATATAAAATATAATAAATAATATTTATTTGATTAATTAATTAATTAAACATGTAAATAAATAAAGAGGTTAGAAAGCTCTTTTCTTGTTTATACATTGTTACTAAATTCATCTCTATAATCTTAACATGGAAATATAAATCTAAAGTTATCTAGTTTAGCATCCTAAAATCTAGATTTGAATCAAGTAGGATCTAAGATTGTACAAAAACTCTTGGTTACATTTTAGGACCGTACAAATAGTCATGGTTAACATTTATCACTTGAAAATTGATCTACATCTTTACTTGCATGTTTACCCTAATTTTCCACACTTTGACACATCATTTCTAAATCAACAATCCTATAATTTAAAAATGGACTTAAGATTTTGTTTGATGGCATGCATTGGGGTTTTGTTGGTTTGTGTGAACTAACCAACCTTATAGTTTTCAAACCTCACCAAGATAATAAGGTTGTTTATGAATGGAAATTAAATAGTATAAATAATTTTAACATGTCCTTTAAGTGTTATCCATAATAAAATGAAGTTATAAAATGATAAGTACTTGGTTTCTTGATAAAATGAACCTAATTATTTTTCTATTTTGAGATTATCCAAAATTAAACTTTTGGAAAAAATCTTATGTAAGTTGACTTCCAAAGCTAAAAGTCAAAAAGGAGGAAAAGGAAAGATAAATCCATCTAACTAAAATGGAGATAATAATAAAAATGTTAAGAAAAAATGGATGGTTTTGATAGTCATTTTAGGTGCCAATACCATATTGATAATATAAACATAGGACATGATTTTTGTTCATGAGGATAGCTTCAAAAATTAATATAACAATTAAATACTATCTAGATTGGACCACTCACCCTACATTAAAAAATGTATAAAATCTCTCTCTCTCTCTCTCTCTCTCTCTCTCTCTATATATATATATATATATATATATATATATATATATATATATATATATATATATATATATATATATATATATATATATATATATATATATATATGTTAATGGTCTATTTTTAAGTGTCAAAAATTTCCTCAACATTAAGTTGTGTGCTTTTCCATAAGGTAGGCGACATGAGAATGCATTTAAAATTAGAAAATATAAAAATATATTTATATTTTAAGAGTTTAGTGGTGATATGTTATGCTTTGGAAACTATAAAAATGGATTTATTGTAAAAATAATAGTCAAATTAAAAATAATAAATATTTAATATGAAATTAATTATCAAAAATGTCCTGCCTTTATTCCTAGACTCTAATGGAAGTCACATGGGCATGTCATATTTTTGAAGGAGATATAAATATCAAAAGAGATTGAAACTTAATGTGTTGTTTATAGACAAGCCCCCACATCCCAATGAGTGACTGAGTAAGATCAAAGATTGCGAGTTGTAAATCTATAATTATCAATCAAAAAGGATCTCATTCCACAATAATATCATGTACATGCCCCTTTGTCACTAATATTCAATGAAAGTCTGTTGGATGTATCATATCATTGAAGAACTCATGGCCTTAATAATATTATGAGTAGTATATGTGCACCCTTTTGATAATTGTGGTAAACACGTAGAGTCACAAATAAATAAATTTGAATATCATTGAAGCATATCATATCATTGAATAATAGATTATATAAAGAGATAATATTTTTTTAATACAATATGTCTTGTCCCATGTATGATAAAGATATAACTAAAATTAAGTCATTTTAATATGAAATATGAAAATCATAATAAGTATATCATGGAATTGGTCTTAATGATGAGTAATTAGTCATAAAGAAGATATAAAAATGAATAGTAAATACACAAGGGAATTTGTTTTTGTACCCACATTTATCCAATATATGTGCATGATAAAGATCATGGCATTATGGCAAAGCACAAGCATAATGAATATTAATATTTGTATGATAAGGATAATTAAAATATATAAAAAATCACTTATGCATGATAAATATAATAAGGATCATGGTAACATATAATGTAAAATGAACACAATAATCAACATAATAACATAAAAAAATATGTAAGCACAATGAATATGATAAGAAAAACATAAACACAAACACAAAATAATAATGATAATAAACATGAAAACATATCAATTGTGTAGCATATACAAATTAAGCTTAATACTATTATATTTAAATATTTGATCATAATAAATTAATATAATTATGTGTCATATAAATCTTACATCATAAATAATGTTACTAGTAGTAAATACATTAAATGTGATAATCCCACATCATAGATATAATATTATAAATAATTTTATTGAAAAAAATTGCATAAATATAAAGGAAGGTGTAACATATAGAAGAGAAAATATTTTACCATTATATTTCCTACAAATTGTCACACCATAAGATGGAAACATGAAACATGCATTGAACATACATAATGTTGGTTGGATTCTGCAAAGGTTTCCCATATAAGATAGAAATTTGGTATTTAATTATATTTAAAATTGAATAAAGAGTTTACACTTTCTTATTGTGAGGTTGTAATAATGAATTTGTAATTTTATGAAGATTTTCTATTTATCATTCCAATCACATCAAAACTTTTATCCATGTTTATTTTGTAATATAAGTATGTTTTGAAAAATAAAATAAATAAATATGAAAAATAATTAAAGGAAAAGAAAAGAAAAAATAGTAAATGAATACAAAATATATCAATTTATAGTAAGGCATTTTAAAAAAAAAGTCTTTATATTATATATCTTAGCATAATATAAATTATATTCATAGCATATGAATAATATGAGTTAGATAGATAGAGAGATAGGGCATCCCCGACTAACTTTAGATAGAGGATACTCATCTAAATGGAATGAGAAATTGGTATGTCTAGCTAGGTTGACCCCCGTAGATATATGGTCTAGTTTCTTGGGTCCATATAAATGAAATGTCGTATCACCCCTCACCCCCACCACCTGCCCCCTTCTGCTCCCATCTATATCCCTATCTATATATATGCCCCCATCTATATAAGTTAGAGGGGGGAGGGCACCCTATATGAAATATTTATGACATCATTAAATTTTTCATATCATTTAGATTTTCTTAAAATATTTATAACATTATTAAAATTTTCAAATCATTTAAAATCATATTAAAAATTATTGTAAAAATTACCATAATAAATAATTAAAAAATAAAATAATAAATATTGAACTACTAACTTCAAAAATATTCTTAAATCACACAAATAAAGAAACCGAATATAAAAAGAATATAAAAGGAGCCCTACTCGACTAATTTTTCCATAAAAAAATGTTAGTTATTAATATCATAGCATGAATGATTTGTAAACTTCACACAAAGCAAAAACATAAGAAGTATTAAGTAAAAATGAAACTGTGTGGGGAAGAAAAATCATAAATATATGTGATCTTAAAGCAAACATTAAATTGAAAAGAGATAAAGCACATAGGTAAATTCAAATAACACATGGATGATACGAACACGATAAAACATGGTCAATATAGTATATTTCAGTTTTTCAAGTTGCCTTACAATTTTATTGTATCTGCGTGGTCAATATAGTCTATTCCCTACCTTTTTATCCCTATACTATATTAGCTTTACTGATACAATTCTAAGTCAGTCAACACTCATTCTACTATAGTGGAATAGTTGGTCATCATATGTCTATAAAGAACTTTTTCTTATCATCAAGAAGTGGCTCCAATTATTAAAAAAATGAGAAAATTGTCACATGATAATAAATACCATTCAATATTTGAAAAATGTCTTGAAACATACAAATTCGATGAGGAAAATTAGACATGTCAAGTTAAATTCCACCTTTATATATTCTGACAATGTGCGTATAGTAATAGGTTCGCTACTACTGAACTCACAAGCATTGACAAATCTTTTCAGCAAAAACCTATGTCCTATGTTTTTAAAAATGACTTGGAAGGCACTTAGTTCAATTGGACATGGTGGCTACAATAACTCAGGGTTTTTAGCATGTACTATTACTCTGAAGTTATTTCTATTTTTAGATCATTATGCCTATAATATAGATTCAAACTCAAAATACTTGTGAACATAAATAATACTTAATAATAAGTTGTAAAAAAAGTTATAACGACAAATGCCGATATAACATGTTTTGGTATATTTTTTCAAAAATTTGTGAACAAGAATAAAATTAGTTGTAACATAATTAATTAAATTTTAGAATCATTTAATCCTATGATATAATTATCACCAAAATAATTACTTACCCATCATATATATCTGTGCAAATCTTAGAAAGATGAATATAGAATAAAATTCAGGCACATGGACTGAAGTAGTCAGAAGCAGTATCAGCTTGAGAGTTTAGAGAAACAATTTTGGTCACAAATTGTTCACAGAGAATGTATTCTTAAAATATGCCATTTTAAAAATATTATATTTTCATGGTTCATATAGTTGCAATCTTAACATTTGGAAAAACTGTATACAATTTTAATTTTTGAAATCAATAAACACCATGAAAATTTAAACATAGATGAAGTGTTGAAGATTGGTCATATATAGAAACCTATTATTAATGGTCTTTAATTTTTGTTAGAATAACCAAAAAATAATTTCTCCCTATTTGCATGCACATGGTGGAGAAAACTAGGAAAATAGATAAACTTCTTGTTTGCCCCCCCTCATGCACATAGTTTGCATGTTGTTTCAGTCTCCTCAGTCTCCATGCATAACTGTAGTTAAACATTAGTTTATCTTTCTATTTTATTTTTTTCAAATTCTATTTATGTAGACTGTTCACAATTTTTTTAATGAAAGGAGAAAATATCAGATTAAAAATATCTTCTTGATTGCCATAGCAATCTAAAGTCTACATATATTTTTATTTCTATTATTTTATTATTCTACTCACTCACAAATTGGTATCAGAGCACAGGTGTGTTGGAGAGTGTAGGTTTGGTATTAAACTGCGTTAGTTTTGTTATTTTCATTGGAGGAATTTTTTTTTGTTATTTGCTACATACTCTGCAGAGTCTTTGAAAGGCACAACAACATCCTCACATGGAGAAGCACGAAAAGGGTTGCACTGAGCATTTGGGAGACATAGCCTAACTCAAAAAATTATGGATCTATGCAATGTGCAAGGTGAGGGTTTGCCATCATCAAACACACTAGCATCAACACTGACAACACACATATCTAGGCCAACATGTCCCCTCTAATCAATATTCAGATGACAAATCTTGGTGGTGAAGTCAATTTGAAAAGGGTGGAAGTAGTAGTCTAGCGTGAAACAAGTTAGAGCATAAAAGAAACATCCTTTGTATAGATTCCCTAGCATCAATAAGTCTCCACAACATCCTATAGAGGTTTTGATTCAAATTTTTTAGCTTCTTAGTTTCCCTAGAGATTCTCTCATTGTCCATTCAATGCTGGCTGCAAATGATCAATGGCCTCCTCTGTGTGGACACTTTGCCTAGTCAAATTAGGGTTTTACAAAGGATTTCGTTGGACAATTACAGCCATTGTTCCTTGTGGTCTTTCAGCTTGAGACATGGCAACAAACAATAGCATTTATCAACTCCAGATTCCCATTTTCAATGGTAAAAATTATGATTTTTGGGAAATTAAAATGAGAACATTGTTTTGCTCACAAGATATTTAGGATTTGGTAGAAAATGGCTTTGTAGAACCACAGGATGAGGCTACCCATCAGGAATTAACTTGAGCACAAAAGAAAGAGCTTATAGAAAATAAGAAAAAGGATGCAAAATCTCTATTTCTAATCCAACAGGCAATGGATGAATCCATTTATTCTAGAGTTACAGCCGCAACGAGATCCAAGTCAGCATGGAAAATCTTAGAGACCACTTATAAAAGTAATACAATGGTGAAAATAGCTAAATTGTAATCTCTTAGGAGAAATTTCAAAAATTTGCAAATGAATGATTCAGAGTCTATAGACCAGCTTATGGGTCGAGTATTGAATATTCTAAATCAAATTAGATCTAATAGAGAAACAATAACGAATCAAAAGATCATAGAAAAAATACTCAGGAGTTTACCCAGCAAATTTGATGTAATATTTGTAGCTATTGAGGAAACCAAGGATTTGGAATAGTTATAGTAGATGAATTAATGGGATCTTTGTTAACACATGAATCCAGAATGAATATGAATAACAATACTTCTTTTGAGAATGCTATCAAGTCTTAGGTATCATTTGGCAGAGGAAGAGGAAGGGGAAGGTCAAACTCAGAGGAAGAGGTAGAGGAAGAAATGGAAGGAATAATCCTGATCAAGGTGAAAACAATAATCAAAACTACAATAATAGAGGATGTGGCAACAATCACTTCCAAAAAAATTCACAGAGGTTTGATAAATCTAACATTAAATGTTATTACTACAAAAAATATGGACATTATGCAAGTGAATGTAGAAAGAAACAAGGAGATGTGGACAAACAGAATGTTAATTACACAAATGAATGTAATTCTAATTCTGGAAGCCTATTTCTCACTTGTCATGTTGCTCAAGAAAATGCTAGAGATATTTGGCTTTTAGATAGTGGATGTAATAACCATATGACAGGGAATAAAGAACTATTTTCTAGTCTTGATGATTCCCTAAAATCTAAATTGAAATTAGGAAATGATAACAAAGTGGATGTAATGGGTAAAGGAGTAATAAATGTTTTGGCAAAAAATGGTGAAAGAATATTTATTCCTGATGTTTATTTTATACCTGGACTAAAGCATAATCTTATGAGTGTTGGATAGTCAGAATAGAAAGGTTGCAGAGTATCTTTTATGGATAATGTTTGCACAATACTAGACAAATTTTCAAATGACAGGTTGATAGGAAAAGTAGAGATGACCAAGAATCAGATGTTCCCTCTTTGAATTCAGTGCATCCAAGGAGAAGAGGAAGCCCACTTCAAAACCATGCATCTATACCAATCATGGCTATGGCATTTAAGGTATGGACATTTATATTTTGGAGGTTTGAATTTGTTACAAAAGAAAAATATGGTGAAGGGATTACCACCAATAAAACAGCCAGGAAGTTCATGTGGAAGTTGCATTCTGCAAAACAACATAGAGAGAGCTTTCCAGTAGGAGCCTCATATAGAGCAAGGGTAATATTGGAGCTAGTCCATAGTGATTTATGTGGACCAATGCAAATTTCATCATTTTGAGGTAGTTCTTATTTTCTAACCTTCATTGATGATTTTAGTAGAAAGACTTGGATATATTTTCTCAAAAATAAGTCTGAAGCCTTTAGAAAATTTAAAGAATTAAAGGCTATGATTGAAAAGTAGAGTGGCATTTACATCAAGGTACTTATATCAGATAGAGGAGGCGAATATCTATCTAATGAATTTCAATATTTTTGTAGATATCATGGCATTAAAAGGCAACTGACTACAAGGTACACACCACAACAAAATGGTGTAGCAAAAAGGAATAATAGAATAATCATGGAAATGGATAGAAGCATGTTAAAGGCCAAACATTTGTCAAATGAATATTGGAAAGAAGTAGTAGCATGTGCAGTATATATTCTGAATAGAATCCCAACAAAGAGTGTCAGAGATCGAATTCCACAAGAAGCTTAGAGTGGTAAGAAGCATAGTGTGCATCATTTCAGAATTTTTGGTTGTATTGCATATTCTCTTATACCATCTAAATTAAGAAGAAAAATTGATGATAGAGGAGAGAAATGCATTTTTATTGGCTATAGTGAAGAATCCAAGGCTTATAAGTTGTATAACCTCATTTCAAAGAAAGTGATTATTAGCAGAGATGTGGAATTTAAGGAAGAAGAAGCATGGGATGGAAGCATTGATAAAATCATCACAATTGGAGAACCAATTTCCCAAAATGAAGAAGAATTCGAAGAATTTTTTTTCAAGGTGATCAATCCTCTCCACAAGTAAGAACAAGCACTCCAATAAGAAAACCTAAGAGCTTAGCAAAAGGTGAATCATTTGGTCATGCATGTCATCCTACACCCAATTCACAAGTGATGAATCAGATTTAACTCTTGCCACTTTAAGATCAAAACTTAAAGGTAAGAAAATGAGAAACTTGAATGAGATTTATAAATAAGAAGAAAACAAGTTCGATTTATGTTCAAATTTTGCCCTTTTCTCTCATGATCCTATGTATTATGAAGAAGTAGTTAATGAGGAACATTGGATAAAATCAATGGATGAAGAGATGAATGCCATTGAGAGAAACCAAACATGGGATCTAATTAATCTACCTGAAGGTAAGGATTGCATAGGAGTCAAATGGGTTTATAAGAACAAATTTAATGCAAAAGAAAAGGTTGAAAAGCACAAGGCAAGGTTAGTAGCAAAAGGTTTTGCACAAGAACATGAAATTGATTATAATAAAACATTTGCTCCAGTTGCTAGACTTGATACTATTACAATGGTTTTAGCAATAGCTACACAAAATAATTGGAAAGTATATCAAATGGATGTCAAATCATCTTTCTTGAATGGTTTTTTAGATGAAGAAGTGTATGTGAAACAACCACCAGGTTATGAAGTGCATGGACATGAAGAAAAAGTCTACAGATTGAAGAAGGCCCTCTATGGTCTCAAGCAAGCACCAAGATCATGGTATAGCAGAATTGATTCATACATAACAAATAATGGATTTAGCAGAAGCAATAGTGAGCCCACATAGTACACAAAAATCAACAAAGAAGGTCAGATTTTGATCGTGTGTTTGTATGTTGATGATTTGATTTTCACTAAAGATTTGTCTGTAGACACATTTAAATCAGCAATGAAGAAAGAATTTGAAATTATAGATTTTAGATTAATGAAGTACTTTTTGGGCATTGAAGTTGTACAATCTGAGAAGGAAATTTTTATTTGTCAAACTAAATATGCAAAGGATGTGTTAAGGAGGTTTAAGATGTTGAATTGTAAATCAGCACCTACACCAGTTGCTACAGGGACCAAAATTAGCAAAGAAGATAAAGGTTCTAATGTTGATTCTACAATGTTCAAAAGCTTAATTAGTAGTTTGATGTATCTTATAGCTACAAGACCAGATATCATGTATGGGGTCAGTTTAATCTCTAGATTCATGGAGTCATCAAAAGACTCACATTGGCAAGTTGGAAAGAGGATATTGAGATATGTGGTAGGAACAACAAAATATTGAATTTTATATTCCACAACTAATGATTTTGGTTTGATTGGTTATTTTGATAGTGATTTTGCAGGTACCATTGATGATAGGAAGAGTACTTCTGGACATGCCTTTCTTTTTGGAACAAGTGTGGTCACATGAGGATCCAAAAAGCAACCTATAGTGACACTTTCATCAGCTGAAGCAGAGTATGTAGTAGCCACATCAGCAACATGCCAAGCTATTTGGATGAGGAGAGTATTGACAGATTTATCACAAGCACAGAAGGAGTCAACACCAATATTTTGTGACAACAAATCAGCAATTGCATTGTCAAAAAATCATTTTTTTCACAAGAGGAGCAAGCACATTGATACAAGATTTCATTTTATCAGAGAGTTAGTGAACAATGGAGAAATTCATTTGGAGTTCTGCAGATTTGAAGACCAATTGGCAGAGATATTCACAAAGGCATTAGCAAAGGAGACTTTTGATTATCTAAGACAAAATTTAGGCATTGTAAATGTTGAAGTACTTAGTGGTAGAAATTAAGGGGGAGTGTTAGAATAACCAAAAAATAATTTCTCCTTGTTTGCATGCACACGGTGGAGAAAACTAGGAAAATCGATAAACTTCTTGTTTGCCCCCCCTCATGCATTCAGTCTGCATGTTGTTTCAGTCTCCTCAGACTGCATGCATAACTGCAGTTAAACATTAGTTTATCTTTCTATTTTATTTGTTTTCAAATTCTATTTATGTAGATTGTTCGCAGTTTTTTTAATGAAAGGAGAAAATATCAGATTAAAAATCTCTTCTTGATTGCCATAGCAATCTGGAGAAAGTATATATTTATATTTATGTTATTTTATTATTCTGCTCGCTCACAATTTTATTTAATCTCATTACATTAGGTTGTTTATTCACAATTTTTTAATTTAATTCATCAAAATTTAAACAGATGGAGAGTTAATTTACTAATCTTAGATCATTTAATAATCCAGTTGTAATTAATTTTATTATAATAAAGGTAGTTAAGGAGTTGTCCGCTTGTATCATTATAATTATTTTTTTATTCTTTCCTTTCTAAACACAATTTAAATCAACAAGATAAGTTTATTCAAATTAGTAACTTTTAAGTAATGGTAAATTTCATTTATTTTTTAGAAACCTCTAGAAATTATTACATTTTTCTTCAGCTTTTAAGAAGTATCGGTTTGTTGTTTCATATAAAATTTTTCCTAACGAAAAATCACAATAAATGATCTGAAATATCGAACAATACAACTAAACATAATTTTTTCAAAAACTAATATTACATACTATTTTAAAATGAATTAGAGATCCATATATCATTCTTTAAAATATTAAATTGAACAAATATATTTCAATTAAAATGAAATTTTACTAAACATGATAGCAGCGTAAAATAAATGATTTTCATATAATCTAACACTACGTCTATAAAATGATGTAATTTTAACAAAGCCCAACTCCTCCTAAATAAAATGAATGTGACGTAGTGTAGAACCGGTCTGAGGATCCAGTCCATATGTAATTTTTTTTTAACATTTGTAATTCTATCCTTCAGATCTCCGCTAATATTTTTTTATTGCACGACAACCATTTTCATGAACATCTCTGAGATTCCATCACATCAGTCTTAAACAATATTCATGGTGGAGAAGTAACTCAACTACTTTGCCCCGACGTTACGTAAAACTACAGTTTATCTTTTCCCCGGATTAACATAAAAATACACATGAAAGCATTAAATTAATGCGCAGTGCCAGCATTTTAAACTCCTCAGTTTTAAGGATTTCGTAAGAAAAATGTGATATAAATATTCATTTGATTAATAATTTGAGCTAAAGTTATGTGATAGAAATAATCTCATTGAGATATAATTTAGCTACCACAATGTACGGATTGTTTCAGTATAGGTAGTTACCTCAAATGACTGAGAGCAAGCAAACGCAAGATCTCGGAGATTGTTAGACTTCAAAAGGATTTTCGAAATAGTTGAATTGAGTTTGTTTGTTTGTGATTTTTTAGTTTTTTTTTTTTTTTTTTTTAATTATGTTTTTCAGTTAATTTTAGAGATTACATTTGATTTCATTCTTTATAATATTGAATTTTTAGATTCAGCAAAAATTGATTTTAGTATTTATTAAAGATATGTTTAAAATTAAATTCAGGGATTTAATCCGGCCTCATTCTTTATAAAGTTGAATTTTTATATTCAGCAAAAATTAACCTTAATATTTATCAAAGATATGTATAGTGCTCGTAATATTATTATACATAATATGTAATAATTTTGTATGAATTACATAATATGTAATAATATTTTATAGAATAGTTTTTTTCTTTTTATAAAAGGTTAATATTCATTGTAAGAAATTAAATATATTATCTATGATATTATTGTATATTATATATATATATATATATATATAGTAAGAAATTAAATATATTATCTATGATATTATTGTATATAATATGTAATAATTTTATAGTAGTAGTTTATATATATATATATATATATATATATAAGGTGTATATTTATTGTAGGTGATTAAATATGTATTCTATGTGTGATATTTTTGCATAAAATATATAATAATTTTATAGGAGTAGATTTTGTCTTTTTATAGATAGTGGACAGTCATTTGAATATGTATATTATATGGGATATTATTGTACAAAATATGCAATAATTTTTTAGGGGTATTTTTTCAGTTTTTTTGAAGAAGACGAATAGTTATTGTAGGAGATTAAATATGTATACTATTTCTGATATTATTATGCATAATATGTAATAATTTTGTAAGAGTAGCTTTTCTCTTTTTGTAGAAGATGGATAGTTATTGTAGGAGATTAAGTGAACAACTATCTTGTGACTCTAAATGTTGCCTCTCTCTCTCTCTCTCTCACTCACACACACACACACACACACACACACACACACACACACACACACATATACATATACATATACATATACATATACATATATATATACATATATATATATATATATATATATATATATATATATATATATATATATATATATATATATATATATACACATACATACATGTATATACATACATACATGTATATACATACATACATTTATATACATACATACATGTGTGTGTGTGTGTGTGTGTGTGTATATATATATATATATATATATACACACACACACACACACACACACACACACACACACACACATCCACACATACATATACATATACATATATTTGTCAATTTTATCTTCATTTTGGTAGTTATTTGTTTTGTATTAGGTGCAATTGGTGCTCAATTGGCTCGGGGAACTCAATAACAATGATACTCTAAACATTGATTAAAACTAGCTAGAAATATTTGGTGCATATGTCAAATTACTAGATTTGGTCCAAGTTATATTAAGGTCATTTTGACGTGGCAAAATTCAATTTTATTAACATTTACTTGAAGCATACAAGAATGTTTCTTATAATTTTTGTTGAGAGGCCAAGCATTTGATTTTAATCACAATCATCTCATAAATATGTATGTGACTTTCTTGCATGATTATTGTGGTCATTCATAAAAGGAAGAAATAATTACTCATAAATTTATATGGAATATTTCTCACATTAAGTAATTGTTCTTGAAACTCTAAAATTGCTCCTAGAAACAAATATGATTAAAATCGTTAGTAGTAAAAAGAGTTTACAATTAAAATATGGCTAAAAACAATAATATCAAACAAAATTCATTGTTATATATGTCTAAAAATCAGTAGGAACAAATATAATTTCACAATATAAATATAAAAGAGTTTAAAATTAAAATATGGATAAAAACAATAATATCAAACAAAATTCATTGTTATATATGTCTAAAAATCAGTAGTAACAGGTGTGTGTGTGTGTGTGTGTGTGTGTGTGTGTGTGTGTGTGTGTGTGTGTGTGTGTGTGTGTGTGTGTGTGTGTGTGTGTGTGTGTGTGTGTGTGTGTGTGTGTGTGTGTGTGTGTGTGTGTGTGTGAGCATGCGCGCATGCTCCTATTGATTTTTAGACATATATAACAATGAATTTTGTTTGATATTACTATTTTTATATATAGGATTTTAAAATCACTTGATATACAAGTATTAAGAAGATTTAGGAATAAAATGTTAGATTTGTAAGAATTTTCCTTAAGATGTAACTTAGCTGAACAATTGTATCCTTTGTTGATATAGGAAGAATAGTAAAATAGTTAAGCAAACCAGATTATAGAAAGGCCCCAAGTAAATTTTTACACCTTCCAATTTTATAAACCAATGGCTTTTATTGCCCATTGTTGCTCGATTCTTGAAGGCTCCTCTTCTTCCTGACCCAAGGCACATTAAACAACTTGGGGATTCATTTTTAATCATCATCATCATCTTCATTTTTTATAGAATTAAAAGATTTACTACCCACTTATCTACACCCACCATCTACAAATGTTGCATCCTCTTTGAGGCAATGCTTTCTTTTGTTGATCTTCAAACATATCGACCATCATTTTTAAGAGAGAGGCCTAAGGTCAAGGAGCTACTAGGATAATCTCTTGAAATACCATCTCCCTCATGTTATTCCTAATTAAATTGAAAACTAACAAGACAAATAAAATTAGTAATAGGCCAAGATTTTGAACAATAACTTGTATTGATTTGTATTGAATGACTTGAAATAATTACAAACCCAAACCATGCTTAAATAAGCCTCAACTTAGAAAATAGAGTTCACATGCAAAATTAAAAAAACTAAAATCTAAAAAAACCATCTATTTTCAGTAGCCACTATTTATAATATGTTTCACATGCAAGCGCACGCGGCTCTAAAAATTTCCTAAATATCATAAATTCTAAAATTAAAATATGAGATAAAATTAAACTAAAGTTGACATCTGATTCTAAAAATATACAATTTATAAAAATAGAAAATTCCAAAAAAAATCATTAAATGTTAATTTTAAACCCTTAGATGATCATGTTTAGCCTCCAAATAATATCAAAATCAAATCTAAGTGGATAGATCCCCTCAGGAAATAATCAAAAATTTTGATACATGTTTTTGGTGTGTGGAAGAGCTCAAACAAAGTTATGGGTCAAAAGTTATGGACTCTAGAAGGTTGGTCTATTTTTTCTACATCATTCTCCTCTTGTTGAAAAAAACTCAACTCCTACGAGTTGCCTGATTATACTACTAACTTTTATCCTTATCAATATTCTTTAGCTCCCCTTCTCTAATCCAAGTGTTGTCTTCTTTCTACAATCCCTCCCACTACACCAAATACCTATTATAATTTCCTTGCCTTGTTTTCACTATCTTCATATCCAAAAATTGCACTATTTTTTCTTTCTTCTTTTTTGGAACCTACTACTCCTAATTTACTTGTTTATAATCATCATATTCACCATCTTCTCCATGGAATTCATATAAATATGAAACACTAAATATTAAAGATATATAATTTTTTTTTGGTAAACTCACCTCATATGCATTATCACTAATTTTCTTCAAAATTTTGTATGGCCTAATTTTCTTGTAATTCAACTTGTTGTATGAGCCTTTTAGAAATATTTATTTACTCAAGTAGACAATTACCAAATATCCTTCTTAAAATACCTTAGATCTTCTTTTGAAATCTACTACTGCATTATATTTCTCATAATTTTTTTAAAACTTTCTTCTTACTCCCTCTTGTAACTACTGCATATGCTCTATAAATTCTTTCTCATATCACTAATTGAATATGTAATTAGTAATTATACCAAATATAAAATACCCATAGGATTTATCCCATAAACAATCTAAAAAAGTGAATGTTTTGCTGATCTATTCTCTAAAATGCTATATGCAAACTCATCTTGTGGTAGAGCCAAGTCCTAGTGCTTAGGATTCTCTCCTACTATGCATCTAAAAAAAAATTCCAATTTTATATTCACAGCTTCTATTTGTTCATCTATTTATGGGTGAT
Organism: Torreya grandis; assembly: GCA_037957365.1. Classification (NCBI taxonomy): domain Eukaryota; kingdom Viridiplantae; phylum Streptophyta; class Pinopsida; order Cupressales; family Taxaceae; genus Torreya; species Torreya grandis. The sequence goes on from JARHVA010003128.1 coordinate 1,148,275, forward strand.
ATGCACTACTAAATTGTAGTTAGTACCCATCTTCTTCAACAAAGTCCTCCAAAAATGACTTAAAATTTTCATGTCTCTATTTGATGTAATAGTTTTTGAAACACCATGCAATCTAATAATATCCATAAAAAATAATTCTTCAACTCTAGTGGCATCATTGGTTTTCTTAAATGCAATGAAATGAATCATTTTAGAAAATCTATTTACAACAAAAAAAATTGAATCATTAGCTTTCTTTGTGTTTGGAAATCCCATCACAAAATCCATACTCAAATCTATTGATGGCCCTCTTGGAATCAGTAATGGAATGTAAATTCTATTATTTTGTGCATGTATTTTATCCACCTAACATATTCTACACCTTGAAACATACCTTGTCACTATTGTCTTCATCATAATAATACCAAAATGTCTAGCCAAACCACCACTATGTAATTGTCTTATTATATTGTCTTGTAGAGATCCAAGTGGAATGCAAAAATATTTTATTTTGAAGAGATAACCTTAATATATAAGATACTCATCAAAGATAATATCTGTTCCACCTGTTAATAGATTCTTGAAATGTTTAACTATCTTACCGAAATATGGATCAATATCATATAGTTTTTCTATAGCTTCAAATCTAACTACTTCACTCACCATAGTAGTTAATAGTGCTACTCTCCTACTCAATACATTAGCTACCTAATTTTTTTTCTTGATTTATGCTTCAACAAAAAAGTGTACCCCTGTAAGAAAGAAAGCTACTTTGCATGCCTACTATACAACTTCTTTTGTGTATTCATATACTTCAAAGCCTCATGATCTGTAAATAGTATAAACTCCTTAGGCACCAGATAATGCCTCCAATGTCTTAATAGATGTAAAATTACATAAAATTTAAAATAATAAGTAGAATAATTTGTTCTTACCTCATTCAATTTCTTATTGAAATATGCTATTAGCTTTCTTTCTTGATTCATCATAGTATAAATTCCCACAAATGAAGCATCATAATTTTGTTAAAATTTGGTAATACTAAAATTGATCTTTTTAAAATCTTATTCTTCAAAATTTCAAAATTTTATTTAGATGCCCTAGTTCATGCAAAATTCCTACCCTCTCATGTAATCTATTATTGGTGCCACAATACTACTAAATTTTTTAATAAATTTTCTATGAAAAGTTGCTAAACCATGGAAAATTCTTATCTCTATAATATTTTTTGGAATAAGCCACTCAAAAATTGCCTTTATATTTTTTTCCTCCATTTTCACATCATCTACTAAAACTACAAATCCCCAAAATACCAAATTATTCTGTATAAATCTGCACTTCATTCTCAAATGTTTCAAGTGTTCTTCTTTAGTCTTACTGAATATCAAAATAGCATCAAAATAAATAACCACAAACTTACCAATATAGTCATTTAGTAGTATATTCATCACCCTTATAAATGTGATAGGTGCATTAGATAATCTGAATGACATTACCATCCATTTATATAAGCCATTTCTAATCTTGAATGTAATTTTCCACTCATCTTCTTCATAAATTTGAATCTAATAATAATCATTCCTTAGATCAATCTTGGTAAAACATTTTTCTCTTGCAAGCACATCCATCATATCATCTAAATGAGGTATAGGAAACCTATACTTTATTATAATTTTTTTAGTTGCTCTATTATGAACACACATTTTCCATCCTCCATCTTTTTTTTGGAGTTCAAAATATTGGTGTTGCACAAGGCATATAACTATATTCATCACCCTTATAAATGTGAGAGGTGCATTAAATAATCTGAATGGCATCAACATCCATTCATATAAGCCATTTCTAGTCTTTAATGTAGTTTTCCACTCATCTGCTTCATGAATTTGAATTTGATAATAATCACTTCTTAGATAAATCTTGGTAAAATACTTTTCTCTTGCAAGCACATCCATCATATCATCCAAACAAGGTATAAGAAACCTATACTTTATTATAATTTTATTAGTTGCTCTACTATCAACACACATTTTTCATCCTCCATCTTTTTTTGGAGTTTGAAATGTTGGTGTTGCACATAGACTCATAATCTCCCTTATCACATTATTTCTTACTAATTTAGTAACTTATTTATTTAATTTTGCATGTTATGTTGGACTCATCCTATAAGCTAAATAATTAGGTTGAGCTGATCCTAGAATCAAATCAATATGATACTAAATATCTCTTTTTAATGGTAAACTATTTATTAACTCATTAGGCATAACATATGAATATTATTTCAACACTCTTGTTTATTTTATTGGTATTGGCACCATTTTTATTTCTTCACTCTTTGCTACTAATACATGACAACAACATGCCACTGTCATATCTTAGATAAATTCCTTAGTAAATGCATGCTTTCTATCTTCTCTTCCTCTTTAAGAGGTAATAAAATGATTTTTGTACCACCTTTCCACAAAACATATGTGTTATTTGCTCCATTATGAATTACTTTCCTGTCAAATTGCCATGGTCTCCCTAATAACACATGGCATGCATCGATCAGAATAACATCACACCATATTTTATCATTATAATTTTTTCCTATTAAAAAACTAATTAAGCACCTTTTATCAACTATAACTTTATTCCCTTTCTTAAACCATGAAAGATGATATGGATTAGGATGATTTTCACATTGAAAATATAGTTTCTCTATCATTACTTTAGAAACTGTATTTTCACAACTACCACTATCTATAATTACTTTGCATAACATTGCACATGAAGTACATCTTGTTAGAAAAATATTTGATCCCATCCATGCATCACTACCTAATTTTTTTTGTACATGATCCTTATTTGGAGTGATCATAGTTTTTCTCATCATGAGATTCTCTCCAACATCTGTTCGTGCAACTTTAGTATTCTGATCTTCTATTTCAACCTGAACTAGATTTATTCTTGGGTGATCTTCTTGCCTTCTTTCTTTATCTTGATATTGTGGACACTCAAACTCTCTATGCACTTATTTTCCACATATATAATAGACATAATATCTATATTGATTCAAAAACCATCCTCTAACACCACCATAACCTCTCCTCTATGAAATCCTCTTCTTCTTTGTGGGTATTAAAACCCTTGCCTATTGTCATCTTGCCTTTATGCACCATGTGATGATTCACCTTTATTGGCATTAAAGCCACTTATGGTGGTATTAAAACCACATCATCCCCTTATGTGAGGGTATGCATATTTTTCTGGGTCAAGGAGATGTCTTGAAATTCTATCTGTTTTGTTTTTCTTCTATTTTCAAAGCTAATTGATAAGTCTCTTTCATGTTTAATATTCTATGTATTCTTAATTCATCTTGAATAAAAAGTCCTAAACCATTTACATACCTTGAAGCCATACGCTATTTTGTTTCATAATGTTCGACTTGTATGGAAAACTTATTAAATTTATTTGTATACTCTTGTATACTATAATCATTTTGCCTCAAAATTTGAAATCATTTGTATAGGGTTTATGCATAATCCATAGGAATAAATTTCTCCCTAGTATTCTTCTCCATCTTTTTCCATGAATTAATATTCTCTTTACCTTCTCTTTGTCTCTTTTTCTGTAGGTGATCCCACCAAATCATTGCATGACCTTTCAATTTCGTGCATGAAAATTTTACCTTCTTCTCTTCTTTCATAGTCTTCCACTTGAAGAACTTATCCATGTTATTCATCTAATCTATCAACTCCTCTGCTTTTAAATTACCTCCATAATCTAAAACTTCAACCTTGATTCTTTCATTTCTTACTTCTAAACTTTGAATCATGCTCTCTTCCATCGATTGTGGCTACATTTTTTGTTCTTCTTCTTGTCAAACTTTTTCATCATGATCTATGTCTTTCTCATCACCACCTTGTATTCTATGTTAATTGGTGATAACCTATGTTAATTATTAAACTTTTCTCTATAGCTCTTGTATAGTCTGGTTCATCTATGCAACACCTCCTCATCATTATTTACTCCTTCAAGATTTGATCTTACTCTGATACTAGATATTGAAATTGAAAACTAACAAGACAAACAAAATTACCAACAGGCCAAGATTCTAAATAATAACTTGTATTGATTTGTATTTAATGACTTGTATTGATTTGTATTTAATGAATTGAAATAATTACAAACCTAAACCATACTCAAATAAGCCTCAAATTAGAAAATAGAGTTCACATGCAAAATTTGAAAATAACTAAAATCTTAAAAAATGTCTATTTTTAGCAGCTAATATTTATAGTAAGTTTCACATGCAAGCACACATGGCTCTAAAAATTTATCTAAATATCCTAAATTATAAAATTATATTATGGGAGAAAATGCAATTGAATTTGACATCTGGTTCTAAAAATAGAAAATTTCTAAAAATATCATTAAGCATTAATTTTGGACCCTCAGATAATCACATTTGGCCTCTAAAAAATATTGAAATCAAATGTAAAGAGATAGATCCTCTTAGGATAGAATCAATCTTTTTGACACAATCATTTTGGAACGTGGAAGAGCTCAAATGGAGTTACAGGTCAAAAGTTATAACTTACATAACGTTGGCCTATTCTTCTACATTAGCCCCACATGCTCTGTAATCATTGCCAGCATTTCCAACCATTCAGACAAAATAATGTTTTGGGATAGAAAGTTGGTTACAATATCTAGAGTGATGTTCACATATTGGGACTAAAATGGGTGAAGGTGATTGCATAATTTTTTCATTTATAACAACTTAATTATCAATTGATGTTCATGTTAAGTTTGTCATTTTCTTCCATTGAATTTTTATGATAAAGAGCTTCTATTGTGTGGGCAAAGATATGAGAAGAGGTAGAAGACCAAGTTTTCTCATTAGCTTAGTTAGATGGGGAAATGCGTTTATTCTCATTTTGTGGAGGTAGATGTATAAGACCATTTATTATTTGGATTTTAGAAAGCAAATGAATTTTCTCCCTTATGGAAAAAATTATTTGAGAACTTCCAACCATCTATAAAAATATTCCTAAAGCCCTATATCAACAAACATATTGTGACCATGAGAATGTACATGACAACAATTATTGAACTATCAAAAAATAAACTACCATTCATATCTATGTTTGTTTTATCAATTAAATATCATCTTCAAATTTTAAAATTCCATTAGTAAGGTGGGTAAATAAAATTTCACCAAACATTTTAATGTGAAAATTTGTCCTCCTACAAAATATTTGAAATACATGCATATACAATACAATAAGAAGCTAAGACTTTTAATAATTTATGACTAAGCAATACCTTGTATTATTAACATGATAATTTAGTGACTCATATTTACCTCAAAAATATAATTATAATATTTTGGAACCATACATTGCCTCTTGAAAGAATATCAAAATGAACAAATCATCCTAGTTTTGAACCTTTTCTAAGAGTTTTCTTGTTACTACACCACTATGAAACTAATAATTATGCTTTTTAAACCACAATTCATTACTATAGATTCTTTATGCAATATGTATAGGCTTTTGAACAATTAAATTCATATCAGGGGGTTTCTGTACTTGAGCAAAAATATAATTCTCCACAACATTTTCTGGACTAGGAGGTAGAAGTAATACTATAATAGTAGGAGATGTCTATGACACAATGCAACTTCATTGTGTTTGAGATTGTAATATCTATGATGCCACTTTAATAATGATTCTAATTTGAATTCTTTTCCTAAAAGAGTTGAATCTAGGATTTTATAGATATTTTGTCCTTGAATCAATAAAATATATTTCTAGTTATTATATGCCAATATCAAAATTCATACCAAGACACATAGTTTTGGCCATGTGATTCATAGAGACTAATTTATCATAGACTCCATAATCAATTTAATTATATCCTTATTGGTTCATGAGATCTATTACTCTCTCTAACTACAGTCAAACTCTTGACCCCATGAACTTTAAATATCCCTCGTAGCACCAAGTACTAAAAAAACATCACCACACTTATTTTTATTTTATTTTAAATGAAAGAGGATTACATTCAATGACATAAAATATTTGAGTTACATAGCTAAAATATTGGTAGAAAAATAAAGATTGTGTAGGCCCAGGTGGGTAACAACCAATAAAACAAAATAAAATAAAAGACTAAAAAGATGGGGATAGTTTGGAGCCAAACAACAGTGCTGATAATATACTAAATAAACATGAAAGAAGGATATAATAGGGGAGGGTAGAGTATCAACATAAAAAGCACTCAAAATGCATATATTAATTTGTTCGTAAAACTTTAATACAAATTGATTTGATTGATTAAATTACATAGCTACAACTGTTATAAAATGAATAAATTCTTTTTTATACTTTCCTTTTATTTTTATAACTATATTTCTTCTTCTACTAGCTCTGTATTAGATCATTATCTAGTTATCTTCTTGTTGTTCTCTACTCTTTTCTTCCCTTGCAAACTAATTCTACATTCTATCTTCTCTTTCTTATCCTTATCTAGGTTGATGTTATTTATCTGACTTAAATAGTCTGTTGCTATGTTAATATACTTTTTTTGGGATACAACTCTATATTCTCCAAGCACTTTCTTTTATTGCTACTTTTTTCTATACGCTGCTACTGTTTTTATATGATTTTGATGCTATTACATTGATCTCCTCTCTACCAATTTCTTATATTATGTTTTTTTTAATTTTCATCTTCTTCAATTATCCTTCCACCTACCACTTTATTTTCCTGCCAAAAGATTTAAGGGATCCCAAAAAATTCAAATTTAGTCTACCATAATAAATATGGTTGCTGAAGGGGAGCTCTAGAGATGAGACATGGGTAGGTAAGGGAAAGAATAATTTACCTTAACACTCAACCTTATTCTTGACATTCCCTCCATGGTATGTAGGGACTTTCTTAAAATTCATAACATCCTTATAACTTCTCATTATTTGTCCATATCCATTTGAAATCATTCTTTGCATGTCTGGAGCTTCACTTCTAAAGTTTGTAGCTTGACTATTAAAGTCCATATATTGAGTGTTGAAGTTCATAGCTACCTCACTGAAGTATTTAAATACCCTATTGAAGTTCATAATGAGACTATTAAAATATATAGGTACCTTGCTAAAGTCCATAATTGGACTATCAAAGTCTGTTGCTACCCTATTAAAGTTTGTAGCTATACTCTCAAAGTCCATAGCTACCTAGTTAGAGTTTGTACCTAGACTATCAAAGTTTATAGTTACCCTATTGGAGATTTTTGTTAGATTGTAAAAGTCTGTAGCTACCTTATTGGAATTTTTAGTTGGATTGTAAAAGTCTATAGCTACCCTATTGGAGTCCATCACTGGACTATCAAAGTCTATAACTAAGTTGTAGGACTCCAAAGTTAACATAAAACCTTATAGGCTCAAATTATACTAATTTAATGACCCCTAACCTTCCTCTTAAGAAAATTAAAATGACTTTTGATAATGGTTAAGTGAAAATATTAGCTAGTTGTTGATCTTATTTGCAAAAACTAAACCCTATCACATGTTTCTCAACTAAATATGGAATGAAGTGATACCTGATTGTAATTATCTTATTCTTACCATGGAAGATGGGGTTATTTGACAATGCTATGGATGATATATTATCATAATATAACATAAAATCTTCTTATTTCTCCTTATGCAAATCAGAAAGTTTCCTTCTCAACCATATAGCTTGGCATGTTGCTGCATTCGTTATTATGTACTCCACTTCAGCTGGAGAAAGTGAAACTATAGGATGCTTATTTGAATTACAAGGTATGAATCCTAACCCAAGATGAAATAAATACCCTAAAGTGTTCGTTTAATCATCAAGTCTACAAGAAAATCACTATCCATGTAACCCACAAGCTAAAACTTATTTGCTACTACATAATCTCTTATTCTATTTAGTACCTCAATATCCTCTTGCCCACTTTTCAATGTGTCTCCTTTGGTATATTTATGTATATAAATATGAGGTTGATTGCATACATGATGTCTGGCCTAGTTTCAATTAAATACATTAAGCTTCCCACTAAGCTGTTATACCATGTGGGATCTAGATTACTACTCCAATCATACTTTCACAACTTTAAACTTGTCTTAGTTGGTATAGATATTTGTTTAATATCAAGCATTATAAACCTCCCCAAAACCTCATTTGCATATTTAGATTGGCATATGAATGTCACTATCCATTTTATTTACTTATATGCGAAGAAAGTAATTCAATAAGTCTAAGTGAGTCAGTTTAAACTCCTTATTCATGGCTATTTTAAACTTTTATATTGATTTATTTATAGTTTTGGTGAATATTAGATCATCTATATACAAGACTACAATCAAAATATCACTTTTGTTCTATTTTATGTATAGTGTGGGCTCACTAGTGTTTTTGCTAAAGTCATTGCTCAACAAGAGTCTATAGGTTGTACCATGCTCTTGGGGATATTTTGAGCTCATAAAATTCATTTTTTTATCCTATACACCTTATTCTCATTCCCAAGAATTTCATATCTAAGTGGCTATCCCACATAAACCTCTTCTTCTAGCACTCCATTTAAGAAGGATGACTTAACATCCATTTGATGCACCTTTCACTTATGTTGAGTAGTGATGGTAGTTATTGTCCTTACCATTTCAAGCCTTGATATAGGTGCAAACATCTCACTGTAATCACGTCTAAGCCTTTTCTTGTAGTCCTTTACCACTAGTCTTGCCTTATGTCTCTCTATCTTGCCTTGAGGAGTGGTTTTTATCTTGTACACCCACTTGACTCATATGACCTCTTTTCCTTTTACTAGGTCAACTAAATGTCAAGTGTGATTTCTCTTTATTGTGTGCATTTCTTTGTCCATTGCCTCACACCAATTATTGTCCTTAACTAATTCCTTAAAGTAGATAGGATCAACTAATAATAAAAGAGTGTAATTCATAGTTTCATCTTCATTTTTCTCATACTTTTACTACTCATAGGCTTCTTTCAATATTCTTATCCTTGTTAGGTGTTAACTTGAGTTAGAAGATGATGGTGTTAACTCATGAATAACTCCTTGATGGTTGTTCCCATTAAATGAGTCATTACTTTATGAAGTATGTTTCTAACTTGGTGCATGGGTGGCTAGACAACCTATTATTTCAGATTCAATAAAGGCTCCACTGGCCCTTGTTTATGCTTGTTCTTTGTATTGTTCCTTTTTCCAAGCATCATTCTCAATAAATTGAACATCCTAGCTGATTATGAATTATTTGGTGATGGGATTATTCAACTAGTAAGCCTTTGATTGATCACTCTACCCTATGAAAATCCACTTATAACCTTTGTCATCCCATTTTGTCCTAATTTTCTTGGGCATATGTGCATATGAAACGCATCCAAAAACTCTAAGGTGTTTAACACTTGGATTTTGGTTGTTCCATGCTTCTTGTGGAATAATATCCCTAACACTCTTTGTTGGATAAATATTTAACAAGTATATAGATATTGCTACAACTTCAACCCAAAAATATTTAAGTAAACCCTTTGCCTTTATCATTATCCTTGCCATCTCTTAGATGGTCCTATTCTTCCTCTTGGCCACACCATTTTGTTGTACTGTATACATGGCTATAAATTTATTATTGATGCCATGATCCTTGTAAAAATTTATGATGTCATTAAATACATACTCTCACCCTTGATGGAGTGGCCACTTTTTTTCTCTATCATAGCCATCAATTTCTTGAAGGTCTCAAATGATTATAATTTATTCTTTAAGAAATACACACATATATTCTAGCTGAAATCATCTATGAATGTCATGAAGTAAACACTCTTAGACAGGGAAGGGGTCTTCATTGGACCAAACAAGTTTGAATGGATCATCTCTAAAGGATATTTGGCTCTTCATGCTTTACCCATGAGAAATGCACTCCTATGTTTCTTCCCTAATATTCATCATTCACACATTTTGTTTGGTTGTCTTTAAGGGGAAGCCCTCTCATCTTTTGATTTTTGTGAATAAGGTTCCACCCTAAAAATCTCAAATGCCCATATCTTAGGTGCCAAAGAGTAGACTCATCTACTATAGTTTTGAATGTTTTTACGAGTTGAATTTGCATTCTCAATGAAAAAATTTGATTACTTATCATCTTGACTACTGTAATTTGCCTATTACAACATTTCCTATAAAATATTATGCATTCACTATTCTAAAATCTAACCTTGTATCCATTTTGGACAAGTTACCTAATGCTAATAAGGTTACACTTTGACCCAAGCACATAGTAAACATCTTGAATTTTCCTTTTATCACCTTGATTAGTGCGAATAGATATGTTGCCTTTGCCCATGATGGGAACCTTCTCATTATTTCACATCTTTCCTATGATTTTATTGACTCGTTAATTTGGTTAAAAATCTTTGTGTTCCCACTCATGTATTATCTATAACCACTATCTAAGTACTATGTCTCTTTACCACTTTACTCTGCGATGTTGCATGTTATGAACTAGTTCTAATTTTTCTCATTCATATTAGGTTTAGCCTCTTGTGTTTTGGATAAATTTGAATTCAACCTATTCATATCATACTCCTATCTACACTCACTAGAATAGTGTCCATACCTTTTATAATAATAGTATTGGACATTGGACTTATCATACCTTTGTGTAGATCTTCTTCTAGAGGTGTTGCTACTCCTTCCTCCTCCTTTTCCATATAACAATTGATGGTTATGCCTTCCAAATTATTAATTGATGCAAGTTCTTCCTCTTCCTCTTACATTCAAAATGGTCTTCAATGCTTTATTATGGGAGGAGGTAGTTGACGTATTCATACTTTATTCATGGGTTTGCAAGGAATCAATTAGCTCATCTATTATCATTCATCACAAATCATTTGACTCTTAAATTATAACCACTATAGTTTAAAATCTAATTGGAAGGCTCCTCAACACCTTATCTATGATCCTATTATATTCAAGGATATCACCACATGTCTTCATTTGATTGAAAATATTTATTGTCCTAATAAAAAAGTCATTGATAGACTCATTGTCCTTCATTTTTAGTATATCAAATTCCTTTCTTAAGAGATATAAATTGAGAATATTCACCTTGTCACTCCCTTGATAGGCACTTTAAAGAATATCCCATGCTTGTTTAGAATGCATAATTGATTTTATCCTAATAAATATTGTATCAACTAGTGCCATTTATATGTAGTTGAGTACCTTGACATCTTTTCTCTTATTCTCTTTCAATACATTAATTTTTTTTTGGTTGATGTATTGAAGGCTAATATGTATGCAACCTTATTATATCCACCTTAAACCAACTCCCTTATCTTTTAAGAGTTGAATATGGTATTCATTTATATGTTCTACACATCATAGTTCTTTCCATCAAATATAGGGGGCTCCTACCATGAACCAAAATTTCCTATCACCATGTCTAAATGGGCTTACAACCTAAGGGATCTGATACCACATGTTATAAAAATAAAATAAAAAATGCATTGGCCTAGGTGGGTAGAAACCAACAACAAAAAAGAAGTAAAAGACAAACTATGGGGATAGTTTGGGGCTAAACAATAGTGGTTGAAATATACTAAATAAACATGTAAGAAAGATAAAATAAGGGAGGGTAGAGTATCAGTATAAAAACCACTCAAACTAGATATATTAATTTGTTCTTAAAACTCTAATGCAAATGAATTTCATACATAAACTTACATAGCTACAACTATTACAAAATGATTACAAAAAACATTTATACTTTTCTTCTATTCTACTGAATATATTTCTTCTTATGCCAGATCCATACTAGGCTGTTGTCTATTTATCTTCTTGCTATTCTCTATTATTTTCTTCCCCTATTTTCTATAGATTACTGATTCCTTCTATCTTCTCTATCTTCTTCTTCTCTAGGCTAATGTTCTTTGTCTGACTTACAAAGTCTATTGTTGTGTTAATCTAATTCTTTCATGCTAAAAATATATATTCTCTATTCACACTAAGTTAATAATGCTCTTTTTTTACATGATGTTGATCTATTTTTATGTATGTTTCTATTATTGTTCTAATCTCCTCTCTACCCCCTTGCTTATATTATGTTTTTCTATTTTTGTCTTCTACAACTTTCCTTCCACCTACCACTTTGTTTCCCCACACCAAAAACCAAACATCTTCAAAAAACTAAAATTCAAACTGCTATAATAAATATAGTTACTACAGGGGTGATTTGAAGATGAGACAAAGGTAGGTGAGGGAAAGAATTATTTGTTTTAACATGAAATAGAAGTAAGAGGAGGAAATAGAAGAATGATATGGATAATAGAGGAAGCTAATAATATTAGCTAAGTGAGATATCTTTATATCTCTTCTTCCACTGAATATTGAACTAAGAGAGCCTTCATTCACTAATAAAGTTCACTAGGAGAGTCCTGAGAAGTCAAAACGCATGAGATAACCCAAGCATAAAGCATGCACATGTTATATTTGGTCTAAAAACTGATCAATGGTAATCATCAGGGTTTCTATAAGGTCTTGGATAGATGAAAACCCTAGAGGATGCCCTTGGTGTCTATCATCTAGAATTTTAAATCATGTTGGATTAAGTGATTTGGCTTCCTACCCATCTTCTTGTGGAGGCTAACCTCTAAAACTCAATTTTTTGAAGGTAAAATGGAAGAGTCAGATTTTACCTTGGTTTTCCTTCTATGTCTAACACCACAATTTCATATGGAAGCTTGCAGGAAGAAAACAGGTTCAATGATATACCAAAAAATAGAAATAATAGGTATAAATGGTGTGAGGTAGAGATTAAATAGTCTACAAAGCTCTCAAAAGCCAATGGAAGGCTACTAGTTACACCTAAAGTAGTAATATCATGAAGTATTAGGGAAACGAACTATATCCTCCCTAAAGAAACTACATACATTAGTGATATAAATGGGAGGTTGAGAAGAGGATGGAGGAAGAGAGAAGGGAGACTTAAGGAAATTACTAAGAGACAACTAGCATGAATAAGTATCAAGGGGAATGAATTCACCACTATTAATATAATCAATACAATATGGACGAATCAAGCAAAAATGAATGGAAGGAGATTATGAGGCCAAACATCACACTGATGAAATGGTGACGGAGTTATGAGCTAATGAATAGGATGTGAAAACCCATCCTTTATATGGATTACATTCAAACCTTCAAAGTATAAAACTTGATCACTTTCAATGAGATTGAAACTGGTTGGTTTAAGTTCCTGACATTGTTAGATCCTAGTGTAATGAAGGGGGTAAACTAATTTTCTCTATAGATGTTTAGAAGTAAAAAATATGATTATTTTATAGTAGTATGGTTTTATGGGATTTATTTTCTTTTAGTAAAGGAAAAATATGTGTTTTTTTACAGTAGGATGGTTCCATGAAGTTTAAAAAATAAGGTTGCCATTCAAAATCATCACCCAATAATTGTTTAAAGACAAGGAAATAAAATTACACCCACATGTAGGTTGTCACAGGATAAGAAAAAGTATTTAAAAGTATGGATATGCAGTGGCCCCCCACCACTACCACGGGCATACAATCATCACCTTAAATAGTTTTTTCTCCACATTTTCAATCAAAGGATTTGCTTTCTATAATTTTTTAATTGGTCAATTTACATAAGACCACATGTTATGGAAAATCCGAAGCAGTTGCCTCCTATATAACCAAGTTGTTAGTCTCCTTCAGGCAATGGTGGATCTTTATTTAATATAATTTATATACAAGGTTGAATGCATACATGGGGATAGACACCAATTTCCAATTTGAAATGGATATTTTTTTAGCTTTAAAATGTTGAGTTGTGATTCACTTTCAATCTCAAGCCTAAAGAAACCCCTTGCCTATTCCATTTCAATTCCCATTGAAAAAGTTGAGAATTTTTCTTGATTGTTGGTAGAAATGAATAGTTGGGAGGTTGAAGCTACTAAGAATGAGGTTTTGTGATCTTGGGGAATTCATCTTTCCCCTGCTCTCCTAGGGTTGCCTTTTGAAACATTGTCAAAATTGAGTTTGACCCAACATGGGTCGAGAGGAATCCTAGTTATGTTCTTACGAACTTTCTTGGTTATTATTACTCCATGAACAAGGGGATATAATCTTCAAATTTTAATATAGAGAATATCTTTATTATGAGAATTTATAAATTCATTAAAAACAATCTAATAAAAATATTAAAATTTTATCTAAAAACATAAAATAATAAAATTATCATATTATTTTAAATTTTATATAATTATAAAATTTAATATTAACTTATAAATAAAAAATTAATATTAAATGTATCTTATTTTTCATATAATTTAAATTATCATAATTTTTAATATTATTAAAAGTAAATATATATGTGAATGGAAAGAGTCCATAATATTTCACTTGCTCTAGGGTTTATAATAAATACTCTCTAAATTTAAATAAAAAATATAAACCTTCCATATATAATTCTGTCTTAAACTTAGATTATTTTAATTGTTTATAGATTCTAAAATTTGAAAATATTAAAAATATTTGACAAGCAATTTAATTGTCCATGTATGCATATAAATATGCCTACCTAAAATTTTATATTATTACAAAACATATAAAATATAATAAATAATATTTATTTTCTTAATTAAACAACTAAGGAAATAGAGAGGCTAGAAGGCTCTTTGCTTGTTTAGACATTGTCATTAAATTCATCTCTATAATCTTAACATATAGATATGAATCTAAAGTTATCTAATTTGGCATCTTGAAATCTAGATCTAAATCAAGTAGGATCTAAGACCATAAAAACACTCTTGGTCACCTTCTAGGACCATATAAATACTCATGGTTAATGTCTATCACTTTAAAATTGAATCTATGACTCTGCATGCATGTTTATGATGTTTCACCACTTGCCCTAATTTTGTATGCTTTGACACATATATTTTTGAAATAAATTATCCTATAATTTGAAAATGGATTTAATATTTTGTTTTATGGCATGTATTATGGTTTTGTTGGCTTGTGTGAACTAACCAACCCTATAGTATTCAAACCTTACCAAGATAATAAAGATGTCAATGAATGGAAATTACATAGTATAAATAATTTCAACATGTGCTTTAAAGTTGATCCACAATAAAGAAAAGTTAGGAAATGATAATTAATTGGGTTCTTCATAAAATTAACCTAATTATTTGTCTATTTATAGATGACCCAAAGTTAAACATTTGGAAAAAATCTCATGCGGGATGACTTCCAAAGCTAGAAATTGAAAAGGAGGAAAAGGTAAAATGATCTCATCTATCCAAAATAGAGACAATAATAAAAGTTTCAAGAAAAAATGGATGGTTTTGATAGGAATTTTAGGTGCCAATACCATATTTATAATATCAACATAGGACATGATTTTTTTCATGAGGATAGCTCAGGCATATGTGAAATATGGTTTTAATCTTCAAAATTCAATTTAAAAATTAAATACAATCTAGATTGGACCACTCTCCCATACATAGAAAAATGTATAAATCCTATATATAATAAAACTAAATAAATATTAATCGACCATTTTTAAGTGTCAATTTTTTCCTTGACCTTGAGGTGTGTGCTTTCCCAAAAGATATGTGACATGAGAATTCACTTCAAACTAGAAAATATAAAAGGATATTTCTAATCTAAGATTTTGTTTGTGATATGTTATGTTTTAGAAAGTATAAAAATGTTTTACCTTTCTTGTACAAAAACTATAAATATTAAATATGAATTTAATTTTCAAAAATTTGATTCCTTTGTTCGTAGTGTCTAAGGGAAGTCACATGGGTATATCATATTTTTAAAGGAGATATAAATATAGAAATGGATTGAAACTTAATGTGTTGTTTAGAGAGAAGCCCCACATCCCAATGAGTCATTGAGTAAGATCCAAGATTATGAGTTGTAAACCTATAGTTATCTATTTAAAATGATCCCATTATATAGTAAGATCATGTGCATTCCGCTTTATCATTAATATATAATGAACATCCATTGGGTCTATCATATCATTGAATAATTCATGGCCCTAAAAATATGATGAGTAGTATATGTGTACACTTTCGAGATTGGGGGTAAACATGTGGAGTGAGAAATAAATAAATTTGATATATATCATTGAAACATATCACATCATTGAATAATATATTGTACCAAGATATAACATTTTAAACACACACACACACACACACACACACACACACACACACACACACACACACACACACACACACACACACACACACACACACACACACACACACACACACACACACACACACACACACACACCTACACACACCTTGTCCCTTTTAGACTAAAGATATAACAAAAATTACATCATTTTAAGGTGAAATATGAAAACCATAATAATTATATCATTGAATTGGTCCTAATGATGAGCAATTAGTTAGAGATGAGATACAATAGTGAAGAGTACATACATAAGGGAATTTATTTTTGTCTCCATATTTCCCCAATATATGTGCATGATAAGGATCATGATACCATGGAAAAGCACAAGCATAGTGGATATTAATATTTGTATGATAAGAGTAATAAAAATATATTAAAAATAACTTAAGCACAATAAATATAATAAATATCATGACAACATATCAAGCAAATTGACCACAATAATCAATATAAAGACATAAAAGTTATGTAATCACAATGAATATTATAAACATAGAAACATATAAACACAAACCAAAATAATAATGATAAGAAACATGGAAACATATCAATTATGTAGCATCTAAAAATAAGTAGAAATATTATCATATTTAAATATTTGATCACAATAACTTGTATAATAATTATGTAGTATATAAATCTCACATAAGCTAATGTTACTAATAGTAAACACATTAAGTAGTGTTATAATCCTACATCATAGATATAATGTTATAAATGATTTTATTGAAAATTAGCTCATAAATATAAATAAAGGTGTAACATGTAGAAGATAAAATATTTGTTCTTTATATTTCCCATGAATTGTCACACCATAACATGGCAACATGGAACATGCATTGAATCTACATAATGTTGGATGGGTTCTACAAATGCTTCTTATTTAAGGTATAAATTTGATATTTTATTGTACTTAAAAGTTAATAAAGAGTTTACACTTTCTTATTCTGGGGCTGTAGCAATGAATTTATAGTTTCATGAAAATGTTTTATTTATCATTCCAATCACATCAAAACATCTTTTCATGCTTATTTTTGTGATATGAATGTGACAATATGTATGCCTTAAAAAATAAAAATAAAATAAATAACTATGAATAATAATTAAAAGAAAAGAAGGGAAAAAATAGTCGATGAATACAAAATGTGCCAATTTATAATAAAGCATCTAAAAAAACTTTTTATATTACATATCTTAACAAATTGTAAATTATATTCATAGCATATGAATAATAAATCATGAAATATTTGTAACATCATTAAATTTCTTATATCATTTAGATTTTCCTAAAGTATTTGTAACATTGTTAATTTTTTTATATTATTAATTTTTTCATATCATTTAAATTCATGTAAAATGATTATAATAATTACTATACACAATAAATAATAAGTATTGAGCCATTAACTTTAGAAATATTTATAAATTAAACAAAACAAAGAAAAGAAATAGAAAATAAAAAGAGCTTTACTCAACCTTTTTCATCAAAAAAAGTTTGTTATTAATATCATAGAATGAATTATTTGTAGACTTCACACAATATTGAAACATTGAAACTATGAAAGAGGCCTATGTTGTGCAGAAGAAAATCATAAATATATGTGATGTTAAAGCACACATGGATAACAAGAATAAAATAAAACATGGTCAATATAGTCTATTCTGGTTTTTATAATTACCTTGCAATCTTATTATATCTCGGTAGTCAATATAGTCTATTCCATACCTTATTATCCCTATATTATATTTGCTTTAGTGATACAGTTCTACCTATCCTTGTCTTCTAAACTGTATTAGCATGGCTTATATAATTATGAGTCAATCAACAACGATTCAACTATAGTGGAATAGCTGGTCAGTATATGTCTATAAGGAAATTTTTTTTATCATATAGAAGTGGCTCCATTCATTAAAAAAATGATAAAATTATCTCATGACAATAAATACCTTTTAGTACAAATTGGAGGATGGCTGTGAGCGGAGGTGGAAACGGCGGCCCATCAACAGGCCCCAAGAAAGAGGCAGAGACACCTGGGGCGAATTCTCACGGCATGGACAGATTTTATACCAACGAGCGCTCAAAGCTTAGCAAAGTAAATGGATGTCTATTGAGGAGCTAGGATCGACCTGTGTTGGTCATTCCACAGGAGGTAGTTCAAGAAGATGTTGAATATCTGTGATCACACACCTTGATTTGCAAATTTTTGGGCATTAGGATCCCTCTGGCAGCTTTAGAATCCTGGATTCATCGCTCTTGGGCCATTGAAGGAGATTTTGAAATTATGTTGGCAGGAAATGGCTATTTTTTGGTAAGTTTTTCTTCTGTATCTGATAGAAATCACATTTTTGAAGGAGGCCCCTACTTCTATGAGCGGGTGGGCTTGTTTCTTAAACCCTGGCATATGGGGTTTAATTCAGCTGATGAACTTCCAGCCTATGTCCCAGTCTGGGTTCATCTTCCACGGCTTCCATTAGAATTTTGATGGGAAGATATTCTCAAGCAGATTGGGGCTACGCTGGGTAAGCCAACGACTATTGCACACCAATCACTAGACAAGAAGATCATCTTGTATGCATGTATTTGTGTAGACATGGACCTAAATAACCCTCTACCAGATTCCTTAGAAATTTGCATGGGCTCTTTGTCATGGATACAACAGCTTGACTACAAATCCATCCCCTTCAGGTGCAGAATCTGTCATGTATATGGTCACCTACATCGACAGTGCCCTTTGGTGGTCAAAGCTAAAGAAACTAGTTCAGAATCCTTAATGACAAATACAGCTAATGTTGGGAAGGAAAATGGGCATAGAACTCTGTTTGGAAACACTAAATCCCTACCTGATAAATTAGGTAAGGGGAAAAATGCAATTAATTCAAGTATGGCGCAAGAGTTAGGTGACCAATTTTAGGTAGGGATGGATGGCTTCACACTAGTTAAAAAGAGAGCAAGAGGCTGTGGACCAAGGCGTGGAAGTGTTGATAGACAGGCGGACCTGGGGTTTAATAGATTTGAGGCCCTAGATTGTATGGCCATAGAAGATGGCATCCTGATGGAGGAACAGGGGGAAGAGATGGTGTAACCTAGTCAATTTTTAGAATTTAATGAAGTCCTAAATTTGTAGGTTCAAGCGCCTCTTGTATGCTCTCAGCAACAGGAGGGAGGTATGCCTGAGGCTCAGTGTGAGTTGATAGAGAAGGAAGTTAGATGGGCGGATTTGGTCAAGGAAGGGGAGGCTGGGAAAAAATAAAAAGGAACCAACAGTGCACTTTGACTTATGTAGAAACAATTCAAGAAAGTCACGTTGGCTGCCCCTTCCAAAGCTGGGAGAAGAAAGGACCAAGATAGACTGAAAATTACTGGTGATTTGCTAGTGGAAGCCGGGGTTGTCAAAACCATGGACGAACATTTCCCCCATCCCACCCAATGATAATTCTATCATGGAATGTAAGGGGTTTGAATAGCTCCCCTAGATAAAAAGCTATGCGTAATTTGGTCTGGGACAATTCTCTGGATATTTTTTGTATTCAGGAGACTAAATTATCGGTTGAAGCTTTTTCTACTTGTATGTTAAATATTTGGCCTAGAGGACAGTGGAAATGTATTGGTGCTTGTGGTAGTGCTGGAGGCTTAGCTATGGGATGGGACCCAAGAAAAATTCTACCAATTCATTGGATTTCAAGCATATCAGCTTTAATAGTGATGGCTTCCTCTCTTGAAACCAGGGAATGGTGCCTGATCACCAATGTTTATGCCCCTGTCAATATTGCTGGACAACTGCAGCTATGGGAGCATATTTGCTACATCCAAAAGTGTCATCCATTCCTACCTTGGATAGTTGCCGATGAATTTAATGCGGTGCTAAGTCTAGAAGAGAAAAGAGGAGGTTTGAATCGGCTAGGTCCCTTTGTTGAATGTCTTCGCCATAATGTGGAAGTGCTGCATTTAGCTAATGTTAGACCCTCAAATGGGCTATTCACATGGAGCAACAAAATAATAGGTAATGCTCCCATTTTTGAATGCCTTGATAGATTTTTAGTTTCTTGTTTTTGGCAATCTAGTGCTATTTCTATCAATTCTAAAATTTTGGGCTGGAGGGGTTCTGATCACTGGCCTATCAAGCTCTCCATTGGCTACATTGAGAGGCCCAAAAAGCCTCCATTCAATTTTTAGATGATGTGGCTTAGAGACACATCTCTCCATGACCTCATGGCTCAGTGGTGGAGACAGGGAGGGCCTGCATACGACACAGCTATGTATTCCTTTCTTAAAAAGCTCTAGTATGTTAAGAGAAAGCTGCAGGACTGGAATAGAAGTTGTTTCAGAAACTTACAATGCAGGAAAAGGAAGCCTCAAGAACAGCTTGATGAAATAACCAGGCAAATAAGAGAATGCAGTTTCTCAGAGGATCTTCGTCTAGAGGAAGCTAGTGCTGCCAACATCTTAGCGGAGTGGGAACTTTGAGAAGAAATCTATTGGAAGCAAAAGGCTCACAATGACTAGCTACAAGAGGGAGACAAGAACATGGCCTTTTTCCATAAGTTTGTGCAGGCACGGTGTAATGGTAATTTTATTACTTCTCTTGTCACTCAAGATGGAACTTGCTTAACCTCTTCCCAAGCTATTAGCAGAGAAGCTGTCCAGTACTTTTCTAAACTTTTTGCTAGCGATCCTACGCCAGATGAAGGGGCAAAAAATACTATTTTATCATGCATTCCTTCATTGGTAAATGAGGGAATGAATGAATGCCTTATGCAGCCAATTGTCTTGATAGAAGTGGAGGAGGTTGTCTTCAGCATGAAGAGAGGTAAAGCCCCTGGTCCTGGGGGATTCCCAGCTGAATTCTTTGAAGACTTTTGGGATATTATAAAACATGACTTAATGTTGGTGATACAGGAATCGTATTCCAGCAAAGAAATGCTTAGAGCATTGAATGCCACGTTCCTGGCTCTTATTCCAAAGAAGGAACATGCTGATAAGCTGGAGATGTATAGGCCCATTGCACTTTGCAATGTTATTTACAAAATCATCTCTAAAATTATAGCTCAAAGATTGAAAGGGCTCCTCCTTGGACTTATTTTGGAGGAGCAAGGAGGCTTTCTTGCTGGAAAGCAGATCTTGGACAGAGTGGTGATTGCTGCTGAAGCAATCCACTCTATGAATACTTCTCAAGAGAAGGCTATGTTTATTAAGCTAGACCTTGCCAAAGCCTACGACAGAGTTAGCTGGAGATTTTTGAGCAAAATCCTCTTAGCATTTGGTTTCAATCAGGATTGGATTAGCTGGGTGTTCAGTTGTATTACGACGCCTTCCTTTTCAGTCCTTATAAATGGAGCCCCTTCAGAGCTTTTTAGTGCCTTGAGAGGCATTCGCCAAGGGGATCCGCTTTCACCATACTTGTTCATCATTATGGCTGAGGGGCTTGGGTAGCTTCCCAAATTTTGGGTCTCTCAGAATACTCTACAGGGCTGGAAATGGGGAAATGGGATCACTACCCTGACTCATCTCCAATTTGTAGATGATACCATTTTAGCAGGTAAAGCCCAGATCTGAGAAGCGGAAGCTTTCGGTCACACCCTTGATAATTATTTGGAGGCTTTGGGACAAAAGATTAATGATCACAAGTCCTCCATTTTTTTCTTCAACATGCCAGAGTCTATTCAGGGAAGAATAGCTGCCATTCTGAGATTCCAAATTCAAACACTTCTTGTGATTTATTTAGGCATTCCCATTGTGGTGGGGCGGCAGCCCAGGCTTTTTTGGCAAAATGTCTTAGACAAGCTAAGACAAAAAATCAGCCATTCGACCCATAGATGGCTTTCCACTGCTAGGCGTGTGATTCTTTTGCAATCTGTTATTCAGGCATTGCCCATTTATCGGTGCATGATTCAAACTACCCCAGTCTATTTCCTAAAATAATATGATGCCCTCTCTAGGAGATTTTTGTGGAGTGGGAATCTCCAAAACACAAAATGGAACCTAATCAATTGGGATATGGTGTGTAGACCAAAGTAGGGAGGGGGCCTGGGACTGCGTTTAGCTATCTTGGGTAGCCAAGCCTTGGCTGCCAAGTTATATTGGAGGTGGTGCTCTAATCAATCTGCCCTTTGGGCCAAAATTTTGACTGCTAAGTACTTTTCGGACACTGTGCCTCATGACATATCTAGATTTCCTCTTGATGGTAGAGGATTGATGGTGTGGAGTACCCTTAAGGTTGGAGCACAGTTAGTGAAGCAGAGCCTTTTCTGAGTGTGCAATAGTGGTACTGAAGCTTTGTTCTGGGAAGAATCTTGGAATGGTGGGCCACCCCTGTTAGTTTCACATCCTCATTTACAGCCTCTAACTGAATTCTTTCTTTCAGTTGGTTGGAACACTGTGATGCATTATAAGGAGGCTGTCAGCATGGGCATGGCTATTGGATATAGATGGAAAAATTCCTCCAATTGGCCACTGAGAGGATCAACAAAGGATAGAAGAGAGTTAAGCCAAATCCTTGAGTCCAGAGGATGCAATTCTGTTCAAGGCCGGGATGTTCTTGCCTGGGGTGGAGATGCTACAGGTCAGTATTCTGTTTTGTAAGGATACACTGTATTGATTAAGCAAACTTTCAATGGTGATCAGTGCTTATGGGGGAAAAAAGTATGGAGCCAGATTTCTTGGCCCAAATGTAACTTTTTTTTGTGGCTTCTTACACACAACAAATGCCTCACTTGGGATAATTTATGTAAGCATGGCTTTCAGGGGCCATCTGTCTGTGTTTTCTGCTATAGTAGTGAGGAGACAGGGGAGCATTTATTCTTTCAATGCTCCTTTACTAAATAGGTCTGGCACCTGTGGTGAACTGCCTGGGGCACCCCCTGTCACCATGTTCATTTGCTGAGTGAATTCTAGAATAAACTCGAGCCTGTTCCAGCAAGGAGTTCTTTGTTGCAAAATGCTTGGACTATCGGCCCATCTTTTATTTTATGGAATTTGTGGTTAGAAATAAATAGGAGAATCTTCAGGGGAGCACGGTTAGAGTTGGGACAGCTACGGTCAAAAGTTCTAAACTCATTACAGGAGACTTTGCACGCTAAGTGTATGAGTGGCCCTGACTTGGACGCCAATGAGGTTGGACAATTCAAGCATTTGGGTTTGGATATAAGCCCCTGTAGTGACTTGGCGATGGGTAGAGGTGTGCAGAAAGGGAATAAACAAAAAGTGCAACTTGTCAATAGAGCAGGCCATTGGACCTGCCCTGAGTCTGGGGTTATCAAAGTAAACACGGATGGTTCCTCACGGGGGAACCCAGGCGAGGCTGGAATTGGGGGTATTGGTCAGGATAGCTCTGGGAGCATCCAATTTCTTTTCTCGATCTATAAAGGCTGCCATATAAACAATCTTATGGAAGCCATGGCGATTCTAGAGGCTTTGAAATTTTGCTGTCAACGTGGATGCTATAATATCATTTGTGAATCAGATTCGCAAGTTGTGATTAATTTGCTGAATAATGGTAATGCAGGTAATGTGGATTGGCATCTTAATCTTATTGTTCATCAGATTAGGCATTTAAGTACCTTTTTGAATTTTATTGCTTTCAAACATATTCCACGAGAATGGAATGGTGTTGCTGACCACCTTGCCAAATGGGCTTTAGAGAATGGATCCATTTGGAGTATTACTGACTTGAGAATGCTCCCAACTAGTATGTATTAGGATTTGGTTCATCTGGTGAACCAGGAGAATGATTTATAATTCTGGTCTTTTCATTTTCTTAATAAATTTTTACCCCTGTTAAGTTCAATAAATACCTTTTAGTATTTAAAAATTGTCTTAAAACATATAAATTATATGAGGAAAATTATACATGTCAAGTTAAATTCCATCTTTACATATTTACAAATTTAGCATCTATTTTTATATATAAGATAAAGAATGAAAGAGAATTTGCATAGTTATGCATTAGAGAAAATAGAAGAAGGAATCAGCTTTGGAAGGAAGGCCAAAAGAGAAGCAAGGGAAATATTTTAGATGGTAAGGTGGAAAAGACCAGGTAGGTGTTGTAATTTGAATTTTAATTCTTTGTATGTTTGTGTTTTAAATTATTTAACATTATCTTCTACACGTATGGCTTATGAATAAATTTGTGTAATAAATAATTATGTATACATTAACTTATTTAAAAACCATGTTCTATTACTCTAGTAAACTATCTTTAAAAAGTTTTAATTTAGATATAATACCTAAATCAGTCCTTGAAATCATGGTTTCTAAACTTCATAGAATATTAAAAAGATATAAAAGATCTAGTGCTGCCATATAGAAGAAAAATATTTAGCCTTGGATCTAAATTTTTAAAATTAGACATCTGATCTTATTATCTATTATATGCCACACCATATATACTCAACATTGGTCTTATCATCTGTTATATGTGTATATTATTTAGCCATGCTATATAAATACCTCCTTTCTTATGATAGCATATATTCAAAGTGTTATAATAATATCGATCTACACCTAAAAACTGGTTCCCTCTTACTAGTCAGAATCTTCTACATGTTGATCTATTACACATCAAAGTCTTTGTTTTAATTTTCACAAAAAATCAGTTGTAAACCCAACACCATATGGATCTACTTAATCCATAAGTAGTAAATATATTATTGGGTGTATTAATTTTGCATTTTAACTATTATTTCTTCCAATCAACAAACATGGTATCATAAGCATAGGGCGTCCACTTATTCATGTTGTCCTAGCAAATATCTCTTTTAACTCTACTTTGGACTTAATAAAGCATTTTTACATCGAACGTTTGTCATATTTGTTCTTAATATGGGTGTTAGGGTCAATGTAGTGAAAAAAAGCAAATTTAGAAGTGTCTAGTAGGCAATATTTACCTTGTTTGATAAAATGAAAGATAATTTACAAATATTGACTAAAAAGTGAAAGAATTGAATAGAATAGTTTAGAAAATGATTGTTTAAAAAGATTTAAATGTAAACCAATTATTAAACTAGACATTTTGTGTTTTTGAAAAAAACTAAAGTTTTGGATTTTCTAGTTATTATATGTAATTAGTGTTTCCATATGTTTATAACTACTTCATTAGTTGATTACTATGCTTAGTAGTTAAAATTAAAACACTAAGCCATGATTTAAAAGTTTCATATGATTATAATAGCTACTTATGGTGAATATTATGATGTGCAAGTGCTAGTATATAGGGATTATACATCTAATTCATTAAATGATTATAAAAATCATTAAGTTGCATAAGAATAAAGAACTATAAGCCTTAGAATATTCTCCTAGAAGCAAATGAGTCATTAAAATGAAATATGAATTATATAACTCACTACTAATAATATGAGTAACTGTTAGACATATGTATTCATTATGAAATACTTGTGTACATTACAGACTATGACAATCTTATTATGTATAAATATTTAGCTATACTTAATGCATAATAGTGAATCATGGTGTATATTTATATGTTGTGATACTTTGGTATACTTATATAGATTTTAATTTAAGGTATATCTAGAAGGTATAATTTATATCATTTTATTTTTATTATCTACATGAATCAGTTGAGTCTTGAAAATCATATGTTTTCATTATTAGTTGTTATGTAGTTAGAAACCTATGATAGTATGAGATATCATATGGTATTACAGTATAAAAGTATGTTGTACTCAAGTGGTACATATCATAATCATTATGCCTAAACTCACATCTACATTTGACTATTTACTACATAAATGCTAGTTAAAATTGTAGGTAGTTTGATTTGATACAGTTGGTAAGACTTGTGTATGCATACATGCAAATCTTGAGAGTTTACAAAATGTTATGTTGATATAATATCATGTTATGTAGGAACGATGACTTGATTTGTTATATATATTTATTTGTATAACGCTTGTGGTTTCATGTATTTGAGACTACTTCATATTTTGTATTGTGAAAAATTGGTAGTTAAGTCTTAGAACACTAGAATGTGGTAATATGGGTTGCCATAAGGTGTATATAACTAAATACCAATTATATTATTTGAATTGTAATATGGAATAGAAGGTAGTGAAAGACTCATGCATATGTTTGATAGGCTAAATGTATGTTTTATTACTCCTTTGTATAGTGTATCATATAATGCATTTGTTAGTAGGATCTAAGTTGATGAATATTATGGTTGAATTGTATTTGACAAAATCATAATTTTTATATGGATTAAGAAGTGAAACAAACTTCACTAGCTTACTAGCATTGCAATGTTAGATGAAGTCAATCTAATCAAGTGGTGTGCATAAAATTGATATATATATGTATTGATTTTATCTTACTATTTGTGAAACTTTGGGCCAAAGTATGTTTAGTTTGAGACATTATCATTTCGTAAATTTGATTCACATTTTTATGTGTTATCTTGAAATAGAATGAAATATAATGAATTTTTATGATACATTGCATGTTTAGTATAGAATCATACAACACATGGGTACTTGTTAGTCTCTCTAGATTCTCATATTGTCACTATCTACCATCTGTGAAGTGAGGGTCATTCTCTATTGAGATTAATGCATAAAATTTTTGTTCCATGATTGCTGTGAAAAAGCATTTAGATGATGTTCCCTCTCTCTCTCCACAACAATACTACATATTGAGATGACACTTGAGATTACCACATATACTTGAAGTTTAAGAACTGTGCTTTAGATAACCAAGTATTTTATTTGTAAATTGTATTGTCTTATATTTATCATTGTAAAATTGTCATGAAGGATTGTAATTATACATTCATGCACATTGAGAGTGGGTTTATTGTATTTAGATGAGTTAAGTTTAAAGTCTTATAATTACTTACTATATTGAGTTGCCATTCTCTCATGATATTAAAGATTTGTATTTATGTAATATGAGATTGTTGTCATGATTGCACGTAAATACTTTTACTATCTCATTTAGACTCTTGAGATGTAGTCTATTTTTTCATATGTGTTTAATTTAATTTCTTTACATTTTTCTAATTAGATCCCAACAGGGATGTTACAAATTATAGGCTAAAGGGATTAGTATCAAGGGAGGTAGAAACCCATTTGAATTCCTTGATCTTGGCCTTCTCTAAAGGCTTGTGAGTCTAAGAGACATGTTTTCCATGGTGGTAGAGGAAGGAGTTGGTGTATAGAATGGCATCATTCCACCAGCCAATCTAGCTATGGGCATATAAGGGCTATATGGCCAGGGTCCAAATGTAATAGACGAACCAAATGGTGCCAACATGACTCATCATAGAGGTATTAAGAATAAATAATTTACATGGCATATTATGCTACTTGGAAGTCCATTCAATTTTGCAGGAGATGGGCAAGTGGTCTAATAAAATAATATCTGATTGGACACTGATAGGTTGGCCGTCAATGCTAGAAAAGGAAGAAATATTTTGTTCTAACATCATAAAGTAGTCTAGCCATTTAAGCATATGGTGATCCTTATCTTGGTAGTTAAACCACATAAACTAAAATGTGTGATTAAATGTCTATTGTCAGAGGAGAAAGTCTACCAGCCACTCTCCTCATTTTGAAATAGTACCAAGCCTTATCCAAGTGGACATTAATAGGCTGGCCATCAATGCTACAAAAGGAAAAGTATTTTGCTCTAACATTATAAAGTGGTCTAGCTATTTGAGCATGCGGTGATACATATCTTGGTAGTTGGACCACGTAAACTAAGACGTGTGATTAAATGTTGACTTTTAGAGGAGAGAGTCTATCAACCCTTATTTATTTTTGAAATAGTACCAAGCCTCACATTCAAGAACACACCAATACATGGGGAGGGACCCATCTTTGTCTTAGGGGTTTTTAGTCATATTTAAGTCATCACACATAATCCATATTGCATGAGGTAACCTGTCTACCAAAGATCATGAGAGTAGAGAGTGGTTAGGGCCATCATTACGAGCATAGATGTTGAGAATGCAAAAAGATGGCCATCAATGTCAAGCATAATATAGATTGTCCAATGTGATGGGTCTTTTATCATGGAAATGATGCTAGAGGAGACCTTAGGATTAATTAAAATATATGCACTACTATATCCTACCTCAAGCAAGGTGGTGACCTAAGTGAGGTTCGGCCAAATATTATGTAGGGATGTCTAGAAGAGAAACCCAAAAATTTTAGTTTTTTGTAGATAGAGAATTTATAGAAAATTAATTTTCTGACACATAGCTTGCATAGTGTATTTATGCGTAGAATCTGTAAGACTCCTAACATTTTATGATAAAACATTCATAGGGAGGGATCATGTATTTGAAGCTCCCCTTCTCTTTCTTCAAAATCTACCAATGCTGCAAAGTTGTTGTGTTGGTGAGGACAAGAAATTTTGCCACCTACAATGAAATGAAAAGTGGTATCATGCTTATCCTAAGGAGACTCAACACCCCCATGAGATAGGATTTGATATCGCTAGGAGAATGAGCCACTGGTCAAGTGAAACTTAGCCATAGGAATGCTGAAACTCTAAGAGGTTAGAGAAATGCTTTATGGGTTGAGAGGAGTCAGGATGGTAAAGGGAAACATAGAAGTCCCTTGATAGGGTGTGAGAAATGGAGGAGAGTCTACTTGAGGTGGTAGCTAGAGTGTGCTTTGTGGGTTAGGGCCCATGACCATTTTGGGGGAACTATGGTCTAGCTATCACCTAGGTCTATCAATTTTGGCTTCTTAGGGTGAGGAGGCAGCTGAGGAGGCATGGGATGACCCATGTGAGAATGATCCTTGATGTGATGGTTTGAATCCTGATAGTAGTAACAAGTGTTAGGAATGTTGAAATATACAACCTTTTTTGACCACTAGGTCTCTCTACCCTAGATTTCAATGAACTCTTTCAGCTCTTATAAGAGGCCAACCTCTACATAAACTCACTTGTTAGGGTGAGGGGAACCACCTATTTGGTTCAATCGTAACCATGTGTCTTATGGAAGTGATGATTTATGAGATAAAAATCCAAAGGTGCACTAGCAGACTAGGAAGCTCAACCCAAACAGGGACATAAAGGGTAGCATTGTCAAAAACCTTAAGATCATGGGACTAGGGAGACAAAATCATAAGATGGTTGCAAAGGAACCAAACATTGGACTTCGTAAGAATCCGTTGAGTTTCAGAGGGCTCCTTAAAGGTAAAAAAGAACAAACCTTTGTTATGGTTTTAGATTCTAGAGACATGGACCCCTAGTGGCTTCTAGTGGATGTAGAGCCAATTTTGGAGGTAATCCTTTGATGGGATGCGGCCATCAAAATAAACAATAATATAGCAATTTTTATAACACTTGCAACATTGTTCAAAA
The DNA here is from genome assembly GCA_037957365.1 of Torreya grandis. NCBI lineage: Eukaryota > Viridiplantae > Streptophyta > Pinopsida > Cupressales > Taxaceae > Torreya > Torreya grandis. Next base: position 1,177,837 of record JARHVA010003128.1, read on the forward strand.
GTAATAGTATGAATACTTACCTTTGAAAGGGAGGGGCAGAGGGATTACCTCATCGTAAAATTTCATAATAAAATTACAAGCTTGTTTGGAGGCCATTGTCTCCATTTCCTGCATTAATAGATGTAGTATATCATATAAACGCCATAAATATAGGGATCGCCCTCCCAAAGAGTGGTGTGTTGAGTGCAGTTAATGTGCTACAGCCCTTAAAAATCTCTTGGGATTAATAATATGACGCAAGGAGACAAAAGATGCAAATAAGCAAACACAAACCATGAAAAACCCTAGTAGAGGGATTTCTTTGACCTTCCAAACTCCCACACTTATTTTTATTTTATTTTAAATGTAAAAGGATTTCATTGGGGCCTTTAAAATTACATAAAATATTTGTGATACATAACTGAAACAGAAGAGGAGGAAATAGAAGAAAGGGAGGGAAGAGAGAGAACGCTGATAATATGAGCTAAGAGAGATATCTTTAGATAGCTTCAGCCATCAAGCAAATCCTTCATTCACTGATAAAATTCACTAGGAGAGTCCCGAGAAGTGAAAACCCATAAAATACCTCAAGGAGAAGGCATGCGCATGTTGTATTTCGCAATTAATTGATCCATGTAAGCATCGGGCTTGCCAGAAGGTCTTGGATAGATGGAAACCATGGAGGATGCCCTTTGCGTCTATCATCTAGAATTTGACATGATGTTGGCTGAAGAGATTTATCTTCCTACCCCTCTTCTTGCTGAGGCCAACCTCTAAAACTGAATTTGTTGAAGGAGGTATGGAAGAGGAGGATTTTACCTCAATTTCATATGGAAGCTTGTGCGGGGAAAGCACGTTCCATGACATATTGAAAAGAAGGCCTGCAGTTACACCGCTAAGTAATAAGAGCATGAAGTATCGGGGAAAAGAACCCCATCCTTCCTAAAGCAGCTGCATACGTCGGTTATATAAAAGAGAGGCTGAGAGGAGGATGGAGGAAGAGACGGGAGACTTGAGGAAACCGCAAAGAGACAAGTGGCAGGGGGAATGAATGCACCACTATTAATATAAGTAATCCAATAAGGACCAATCGCACAAGAATGATCACATCGATGGAATGGTGGAGTTATGAGCTAATGAATGGAATGTGACAACCCATTCTTTGTAATGAGTACATTCAAACCTTCGAAGTCTGAAACTTGATCACTTTCAATGAGATTGAAAGTGGCCTGTGTAACTCCCCGCATTGTTAGATCTTGGTTTTATAAAGGGTGTAAATTAATTTTTTTTTCAACACATGATTATTTTATAGTGGTATGGTTTTATAAGATTTTTATTTTTTTCAACAAAAGAAAAATACAAGTTTTTTTGGGTAGGATGGTTCCATGAAGTTCAAAAAATTAGATTGTCTTTCAAAATAGAATGAACTTAAATTCCACTCACATGTATGTTGTCACGGGGCATGAAAAATTATTTGCGGGTATGAACATGCAGCAGCCTCCCAACGCTACCATGGGCATAAAATCATCCCCCTAAACAATCATTGCTCCACATTTTGAACAGAAAGATTTTCGTTCTATAATTTTTTAACTAGTCGATTTACATAAAACTACCTATTATAAAAAATCCGATACAATTTCACGTCCCTAAGACCAGACTATTAGTCTCCTTAAAACAATAGTTAATCTTTACTTCATCAAAAGAAAGTTGAATGCATACACGAAAATAAACCCCAATTTCTAATTTGAAATGGATATTTTATTGAGCTTCAAAATGGTAAGTTGTGATTCACTTTCAATCTCAAACATAAAGAAACCCCTTGCCTATGCCATTTAAAGTCTCGTTGAGATCGCTGAGCATTTTGATTGATTATTGGTAGCAATGAATAGTTGGGAGGATGAAGATATTAAGAACGAGGCTTTGTGATCTTGGGGAATGCTTTTTGACCCTAGTTTTTTAAGGTTCTCTTTCGAAGTACTGTCAAAATTAATATGGATTGAGAGGATTTTTATCGATGTGCTAATGAATTTGCTTGGTTATTATTAGTCCATTAACAAAGGGAGTTTAGCTTCGACTTTTAATAAGGAGAGTATCTTTATCATGAAAATTTAGAAATTCATTAAAAATTATTTAATAAAAATATTAAAATAATAAAAATTAAACATATATTTAAATTTTCATTACTTATAAATTTTAATATTAATTTTTAAATAAAAAATAAATATTAAATTTATCTTATTTTTTATATAATTTAATTTATCTTAATTTTTGATATTATAAAAAAATAAATATATATAAGAATGGAAAGAGTTCATAATATTTCACTTGCACTAAGGTTTATAATAAACTCCATTTAAATTGAAATAAAAAAAATAACCTTTTCATAAATCATTCTCTTTTAAACTTTTATTTTTTTAAATTAATTATAGATTTGGAAAGTTAAAAATATTAAACATATTTCACAAGCAATTTGATGGTCCATGTATACATATAAATATGCCTATGTCAAATTTTATTTTATTAAAAAATATATTAGATATAATAAATAATTTTTATTTGATTAATTAATTAAACATGTAAATAAATAAAGAGGTTAGAAAGCTCTTTGCTTGTTTATACATTGTTACTAAATTAGTCTCTATAATCTTTGCATGGAAATATAAATCTAAAGTTATCTAGTTAAGCATCCTAAAATCTAGATTTAAATGAAGTAGGATCTAGGATTGTACAAACACTCTTGGTTATATTTTAGGACAATACAAATACTCATGGTTAACATTTATCACTCGAAAATTAAATCTACAACTTGCTTGCATGTTTACCCTAATTTTCCACACTTTGATACATCATTTGTAAATCAACAATACTATAATTTGAAAATGGATTTAATATTTTGTTTGGTGGCATGCAATGGGGTTTTGTTGGCTTGTGTGAACTAACCAACCCTATAGTATTCAAACCTCACCAAGATAATAGAGCTGTTGATGAATGGAAATTACATAGTATAAATAATTTCAACATGTGCTTTAAGTGTGCTCCATAATAAAATGAAGTTAGAAAATGATAAGTACTTGGTTTCTTGATAAAATAAACTTAATTATTTGTCTATTTTAAGATGATCCAAAGTTAAAATTTTAGAAAGAATCTCATGTAAGCTGACTTCCAAAGCTAAAAGTCAAAAAGGAGGAAAAAGGAAGATAAACCCATCTAACTAAAATGGAGATAATAATAAAAATGTGAGGAAAAAATGGATGGTTTTGATAGTCATTTTAGGTGCCAATACCAGATTGATAATATCAACATAAGACATGATTTTAGTTCATGAGGATAGCTCGGGGATAAGTGAAATAGGGTTTGAAGCTTAAGAAAAAAATAAAATAAAATAAATACTCTCTAGATTGGTCCACTCACCCATACATAAAAAAATGTATAAAATCTATATATATTAACATTAAATAAATGTTAATGGACTATTTTTAAGTGTCCATTTCTTCCTCAACATTGAGTTGTGTGCTTTTCCACAAGGTATGAGACATGAGAATGCACTTCAAATTGGAAAATACAAAACAATATTTATAATTTAAGAGTTTAGTGGTGATATGTTATGTTTTGGAAACTATAAAAATGACTTTATTGTACAAATAATAGTCAACTTAAAATCAATAAATATTTAATATGAAATTAATTTTAAAAAATGTGCTTCCTTTTTTCCTAGTATCTAATGGAAGTCACATGGGCATGTCATATTTTTGAAGGAGATATAAATATGGAAAGGGATTTAAACTTAGTGTTTTGTTTAGAGACAAGCCCCCACATCCCAATGAGTCACTGAGTAAGATCCAAGATTGTGAGTTGTAAATATATAATTATCAATCAAAAAGGATCTCATTCCACAATAAGATCATGTGCATGCCCCTTTGTCACTAATACACAATGAAAGTCTATTGGATGTATCATATCATTGAATGACTCGTGGCCTTAAAAATATGATGAGTAGTATATGTTCACCCTTTTGATAATTGGGGTAAACACATAAAGTCACAAATAAATACATTTGATACATCATTGAAACATAACATATCATTGAATAATTATATATATATATATATATATATATATATATATATATATATATATATATATATATATATATATATATATATAATAAAATATACCTTGCCCTATGTATGCTCAAGATATAATGAAAATTGAGTCACTTTAATATGAAATATGAAAATCATAATAATTATACCATTGAGTTTGTCTTAATGACTTTTAATTAGTGAGAAAGAAGATATAACAATGAATAGTACATACAAAAGGAAATTTGTTTTTGTCCCCACATTTATCTAATATATGTGCATAATAAAGATCATGGCATTATGGCAAAGCACAAGCATAACAAATTTTAATATTTATATAATAAGGATAATGAAAATATATAAAAAAATCACTTATGGACATGAACGTATCAAATAAAATGAACATAATAATCAACATAGTAATATAAAAAATTATGTAAGCACAATAAATATTATACAAAACATATAAACACAAACAAAAAATAATAATGATAAGAAACATAAAAACATATCAATTATGTAGCATATAAAAATTAAGTTAAAATAATATTTTCTTTAAATATTTGATGATAATAAATTAATACAATAATTATATGTCATATA
>JARHVA010003128.1:1187500-1205000 GCA_037957365.1 Torreya grandis
TCATAGCTAAAAATTGCACTATTTATTCTTTCTTCTTTTTTGGAACCTACTACTAATTTACTTCTTCACATTCATCACATTCACCATCTTATCCATGGAATTCATATAAATCTAAAACATTAAATACTATAGATATATCAAAATTTTGTGGTAAACTCACCTCGTATGCATTATCATTAATTTTCTTCACAACTCTGCATGCCCTAATTTTATTATACTTCAACTTGTTGTATGAGCCTTTTATAAATATTTATTTACTCAAGTAAACTATTACTAAATCTCCTTCATCAAATACCTTAGATCTTCTTCTAAAATCTGGTGTTGTTTTATATTTCTCATAACTTTCCTACAACTTTACTCTTTCTCCATCTTGTAACTATTGCATATGCTATGTAAACACTTTTGCATCATCACTAATTGAATCTACAATTGGTAATTGTACCGAATCAAAAATACCCATAGGATTTATCTCATAAATAATTAAAAATGTAAATTTATTATTGATCTATTCAATAAAATGTTATATGCAAGGTCAGTTCATGGTAAAGCCAAGTCCCATTGCTTGAGATTCTCTCCCACTATGCATCTCAATAAATTTCCCAATCTTCTATTCACAACTTCTATTTTTTCATCTATTTTTGGGTGATATGCACTACTAAATTGTATCTTAGTACCCATATTCTTCCATAAAGTCCTCCAAAAATAAATTAGAAATTGCATGTCCCTATCTGAAGTAATAGTTTTTGAAACACCATTCAATCTCACAATATCCATAAAAAATAATTCTTCAACTCTAGTGGCATCATTAGTTTTCTTACATGCAATGAAATGATTTTTTTTAGAAAATATGTCTACAACAACAAAAATTGAATCATTACCTCTCTATGTGTTTGGCAATCCCAACACAAAATCCATACTCAAATCTATCGATGACCCTCTTGGAACCAATAATGGCATGTAAAGTCTAGTATTTTGTGTATGTCCTTTAGCCACCTAACATATTCTGCACCTTGAAACATAATTTGTTACATATTTCTTCATCTTTGGCCAAAAATACTTTTCCTTCCCCAAAACTATTATCTTCATCTTACCAAAATGTTTAGCCAAACCACCACTACATAATTCTCTTATTATATTGTCTCATAGAGACCCAAATAGAATGTACAACTATTTTCCTTTGAAGAGATAACCTTCTTGTATAAGATACTCATCATGGATAATATTTGTCCCACCTATTAATGAATTCCTACACTGTTAAACTATATTACCAAAATATAGATCAATATCATATAATTCTTTGATAGATTTAAATCCATCTACTTCACTCATCATAGTAGTTAATAGTGCTACTCGCCTACTTAATACATCAACTATCTAATTTTTTTTTCCTAATTTATGTGTCAATACAAAAGTGTACCCCTACAAGAAAGAAACCTACTTTGCATCCTTACTATTCAACTTCTTTTGTGTATTTACATACTTAAAAGTCTCATAATCTATAACTAGTATAAACTCTTTAGGCACTAGATAATGCCTCCAATGTCTTAATACTAGTACAATTTCATAAAGTTCAAAATAATAAGTAGAATATTTTGTTCTTACCTCATTCAATTTCTCATTGAAATATGCTATTGGCTTTCCTTCTTGATTCATCATAGTATAAATTCCCACAAATGAAGCATCACAATCAACCTGAAATACTTTGTTAGATTCTGGTAATGCTAAAATTGGTATTTTTTTAATCTTCTTCAAAATTTCAAAATTTCATGTGGATGCCCTAGTCCATGCAAATTACTTCCCTCTCACGTAATATGTTATTGGCACCACAATATTACTAAATTTTTAAATAATTTTTTTGTAAAAAGTTGCTAAACCATGGAAACTTCTTATCTCTATAATGTTTTTTGAAATTGGCCACTCAACAATTGCCTTTATCTTTTCTTCTTCCATTTTCACATCATCTACTGAAACTACAAATCCCAAAAATACTAAATTGTTCTACATAAACCTGTACTTCTTCAAATTTGCATACAACTTTTCCTTTCTTAATCAATCCATTACCATTATTAAATGTTCTAAGTGTTCTTCTTTAGTCTTAATGAATATCAAAATAACATCAAAATAAACCACAAATTTACCAATATATTTGCATTACACTATATTCATCACCCTTATAAATGTGTTAGGTGTATTAGATAATCTGAATGGCATCACCATCCATTCATATAAGCCATCTCTAGTCTTGAATGCAATTTTTCACTCATCTCCTTCATGAATTTGAATATGATAATAACCACTCCTTAGATCAATCTTGGTAATATATTTTTATCCTACAAGTAAATCCATCGCATCATCTAAATGGGGTATAGGAAACCTATACTTTATTATAATTTTATTAATTGCTCTACTATCCACACACATTTTCCATCCTCCATCTTTCTTTAGAGTTCACAATGCTAGTTTTGCACATGAAATCATAATATCCATTATCACATTCTTTCTTAGTAATTAAGTAACCTATTTATTTAATTATGCATGTTCTATTAGACTCATCTTATAAACTACTTGATTGGGTTGAGCTAATCCTAGAATCAAATCAATGCTATGTTGAATATCTCTTTTCAATGGTAAACCATTTGGTAACTCATTAGGCATAACATCTGTATATTCTTTCAATACTCTTGTTGCTTTTGTTGGCATTGGTAGCATTTTTGTTTCTTCATTCTTTGCTACTAATATATGAAAAAAACATGCCACCTTCATATCTTAGATAAATTCCTTAGTAAAGAACATGCTTTCTATCTTCTCTTCCTCTTTAAGAGGTAATTAAACTAATTTTGTACCACCTTTCCAAAAAGAATTATGTGTTATTTGCTCCATCATGAATTAATTTCCTATCAAATTACCATGGTCTCCTTAATAACATATGGCATGCATTCATTAGAATAACATCACACCATATTTCATCATTATAATTTTTTCTTATAGAAAACTTAATTAAGCACCTTTTATGAACTGTAACTTCATTCCATTTCTTAAACCATGAAATATGATAAGTATTAGGATGATTTTCACATTGAAAATTTAGTTACTCTATCATTTCTTTAGAAACTATATTTTCACAACTACCACCATCTATAATTAATTTGCATAACTTTCCACTTGAAGTATATCTTGCTCAAAAAATATTTGATCACATCCATGCATCACCATCTAATTTATTCTATACTTGATCCTTATTTGGCATCATCATAGTTCTTCTCATCATCACATTTTCTCCAACATCTGTTGGTGCAACTTTAGTATTCTACTTTTCTATTTCAGCCTCAACTAGATTTAGTCTTGGGTGATCTTCTTGCCTCCTTTCTTGATCTTGATAGCGTGGACACTAAAATTATCTATGACCTTCTTATCCACATCTATAATAGACATAATATCTACATTTATTTAGAAACCATCCTATAGCACCACCATAACTTCATCCTCTCTGAAATCCTCTTCCTCTTTGTTGGTATTAAAACCATTGCCTATTATCATCTTGCCTTTCTACACTAGGTGATGATTCACCTTTATTGGCATTAAAGACACCTATGGTGGTACTAAATCCACCTCATCCCCTTATTTAAGGGGATCCACCTCTTTTTGGACCAGGATATTTCCTTTTGAAATTTTATCTATTTTGTTTGTCTTCTGCCTTCAAAGTTAATTGGTAAGCCTCTTTCATGTTAAATATTCTATGAATACTTAATTCATCCTAAATAGAAAATTTTAAACCATTTACATACCTTACAGCCATCTACTCTTCTATTTCATCATGCTCTACTCATATGGAAAGATTATAAAATTTATCTATATACTCTTATATACTGTGACCTTTTTGCCTCAAATTTTAAAATCTTTTGTATAAGGTTTGTGCATAATCCATAGGAAGAAATTTATCCCTCATCTTCTTCTCCATATTTTTACATAAGTTATTTTTATCTTTACCTTTTCTTTGTCTATCTTTTTGTATGTGATCCCACTAAATCATTGCATTACCTTTCAATTTCATGCATGTAATCTTTACCTTCTTGTCTTCTCTCATAGTCTTCCACTTGAAAAACTTCTCCATGCTATCCATGTAATCTATCAACTCCTCTAGTTTTAAACTACCTCCATAATCTAGAACATTAGCCTCAACTCCTTCATTTCTTACTTCTAAAGCCTGAATCATCCTCTCTTCCATCGATGGTGGCTACTTTTGCTATTCTTCTTCTTGTCAAACTTCTTCATCATGATATGTGTCTTCCGCATCACCAGGTTATCTTCTATGTTAAATAGTGATAACCTTTGTTAATTTTTGAACTTGCCTTTGTATCTCTTGTATAGTCTAGTCCATCTGTGCAACACCTCCTTGTCCTCTCACCATTCTTTACTCCTTCAAGATTTGAACTTACTCTGATACGAGATAATGAAACCAAAAACTAACAAGACAAATAAAATTACCAATACACCAAGATTTTTAACAATAAATTGTATTAATTCATATTGAATGAATTTAAATAATTATAAAACAAAACCATGCTTAAATAAGCCTCAAATTATAAAATAGAGTTCACATGTAAATTTTTTATAAAAAAGTAAAATCTAAAAAAAATGTCTTTTTTAGTAGTAGCTATTTATATAATGTTTCACATGCAAGTACGTGTAGATATAAAAATTTCTCTAAATATTCTAAATTTTAAAATTAGCCTATGTGACAAAATGCATTTGAAGTTCACATCTGGTTCTAAAAATATACATTTTTAAAAATAGAAAATTCCCAAAAAAATCATTAAACATTAATTTTGGACCCTCAGATGATCACATTTGGCCTCTAAAATATATCAAAATCAAATCTAAAGGGATCAATCATCTTAAGACATAATCAAAATTTTTGATATGATTGTTTTGGCATGTGGAAGAGCTCAAACGGAGATATGGGTCAAAAGTTATGACTTTCGGAAGGTTGGCCTATTTTTTTTGCATCAACTCCACATACTCTTTTATCTTTGCCAACATTTCCAACCTTTCAGTCAAAATAATATTTTTGGACAAAAAATTAGTTGCAAGATCAAGAGTGATGTTTACATGTTGGGACTAAAATAGGTGAAAGTGGTTGGATAGTTTTTTCATTTATACCACCTTAGTTATCAATTGATGTTCATTTTAAGTTTCTCATTTTATTTAATTGAATTTTTATGATAAAGAGCTTCTATTGTGGGGGAAAATATGGGAGAATAGGTGGAAGACCATGTTTTATCATTAGCTTAGTTATATGGGGAAATGGGTTTATTCTCAGTTGGTGGAGGTGGATGTATAAGAACATTTATTATGTGGATTTTAGAAAGCAAATGAATTTTCTCCCTTATGGAAAAAATTATTTGAGAACTTCCACCCATCCAGAACAATATTCCTAAATCCCTATATCAACAAACATACTATGACCATGAGAATGTAATGCCAATAATTATTAAACTATCACAAACTAAACTACAATTCATATTTATGCTTGTTTTATCAATTATATATCATCTTTAAATTTTAAAATTCCATTAGTAAGCTAGGTAAATAAAATTTCACCAAACTCTTTAAAGTGAAAATTTGTCCTCCTACAAAATATTTGAAATGCATGCATATGCAATACATTAAGAAGCTAAGAGTTTTACTAATTGATGACTGAGCAAGACCTTGTATTATTAACATTATTATAATGTAGTGACTTATATTTACCTCAAAAATATAACTATAATATTTTGGAACCATACATTGCCTCTTGAAAGAATTTCAAAATGAGCAAATCATCCTAGTTTTGAACCTTTTCCAAGAGTTTTCTTATTACTACACCACTGTGAAGCTAATATTTATGTTTTTCTATCCACAAGTCATTACTAGAGATTCTTAATAGAATATGTATAAGATTTTGAATAATTAAATTTATATCTGCTGGTTTTTATACCGAAGCAAAATATAATTCTCTATAACATTTTTTGGACTAGGAGGTAGAGCAAGTACTATAATAGTAGGAGATGTCTATGGCATAATACAACTTAATTGTGTTTGAGATTGTAAGATCTATGATGCCACTTTAATAATGATTCTAATTTGAATTCTTTTCCTAAAAGGGTTGATTCTAAGATTTTATAGATATTTTATCCTTAAATCAATAAAATTTATTCTTAGTTATTATTTGTCAATATCAAAATTTATGTCAAGACACATAATATTGGCCACATGATTCATAGAGACTAATTTTTCATAGACTCCACAATCACTTTAATTATATCCTTATTTGTTCATGATATCTATTGGTCTTTGTGACTATAGTCAAACTCTTGACCCCGATGAACTTTTTATATCCCTCTTAGCACCAAGTACTAAAAAAACATCACTGCATTTATTTTTATTTTATTTTATTTTAAATGAAAGAAGATTCCATTGGGGTATTCAAAATTACATAAAACATTTGAGGTACATAACTGAAATGTTGGTAGAAAAATAAATAATTTGCAGGCCTAGGAGGGTAACAACCAATAACACAAAATAACACAAAAGACTAAAACTATGGGGATAGTTTAGAGCCAAACAATAGTGCTGAAAATATACTAAATAAAAATGCAAGGATAAAATAGGGGAGGGTAGAGTATCAACATAAAAACCACTCAAAATGCATATATTAATTTGTTCTTAAGACTTTAATACAAATTGATTTGATGCATAAACTTACATAGCTACCCCTGTTACAAAATGATTAAAAAAAACTTTTATACTTTCCTTTTATTTTGCTAACTATATTTCTTCTTCTGCCAGCTCTGTACTAGACTGTTGTCTATTTGTCTTCTTGTTGTTCTCTACTCTTTTCTTCCCTATTCTCTATAAACTACTTCTACATTCTATCTTCTCTTTCTTCTTCTTATCTAGGTTGATGTTATTTATTAAACTTATATAATCTACTACTGTGTTAACATACTTATTTTAGGATACAACTCTATATTCTCCAAGTACTTTCTTCTATTACTACTTTTTTCTATAGGTTGCTACTGTATTTTTATGATTTTTGATGCTATTATGCTGATCTCCTCTCTGCCCCATTGCTTACATTATGTTTTTATCTTTTTGTCTTCTACAATTCTCCTTCTACCTACCACTTTGTTTTCCTCACAAAAAACTAAAAGGATCCCAAAAAATTCAAATTTAGTCTGCTATAATAAATATGGTTGTTGAAGGGGAGCTCTAGAGATAAGACATGATTAGGTAAGGGCAAGAATAATATATTTTAACACTCCTTATTCTTGACCTTTCTTCCATGTTCTATATGAACTTTCTTGACATTCATAACATCCTTATAACTTCTCATTATTTGTCCATATCGATTTGAAATCATTCTCTACATGTCTAGAGCTTAACTACTAAAGTTTGTAGTTTGACTATTAAAGTCTATAGCTAGAATGTTGAAGTTCATAGCTACCCCACTAAAGTCTTTAGATACCCTATTGAAGCTTGTAACTGGATTATTAAAGTCCATAACTACCCTGCTAAAGTCCATAGTTGAACTATCAAAGTCTATTGCTACCCTATTAGAGTTTATAGCTATACTCTCAAAGTCCATAGCTACCCTGTTAGAGTTTGTACCTAGACTATAAAAGTCTATAGATACCCTATTAGAGTTTGTAGTTAGATTTTAAAAGTTTGTATCTACCCTATTAGAGTTTGTATTTGAATTGTAAAAGTCTAGAGCTACCCTATTGGAGTCTGTAATTGGACTATCAAAGTCCATAACTAAGTTGTAGGACTCTAAAGTCAACATAAAACCTTATAGGCCCAATGCTACTACTTTAATGACCCCTAACCTTCCTCTTAAGTACATTAAATTTACTTTTGATAATGCTTAAGTGAAAATATCAACTAGTTTCTGATCTATTTTGGAAAAACTAAACCCTATCACATATTTCTCAACTAAATCTGGAATGAAGTGATACCTGATTATAATGATTGTATTCTTTGACAATTATTTAGAGGATCTATTATCACAATATGCCATAAAATCTCCTTGTTTCTCCTTATTCAAATTTGAAAGTGTCCTTCTCAACCATATAGCTTGGCATGTTGTTGCATTGGCTATTATGTACTCCACTTTAGCTAGAGAAAGTGAAACTATACGTTGATTATTTTAATTCTAAGGTATAACTCTTAACTCGAGATGAAATAAATACCCTGGAGTGCTCTTTTAATCATCAAGGCTACTAGATAATCACTATCCATGTAACCCACAAGCTGAGACTCATTTGCTATTACATACAAAACTACATAATCTCTTGTTTTATTCAATACCTCAATATCATCTTGCCCGCTTTTCAATGTGTCTCCTTTGGTATCTCCATGTATATAGATATAAGGTTGATTACATACATGATGTCTAGCCTAGTTGAAATTAAATACATTAACCTTCCCACTAAGCTCTTATACCATGTGGCTTCTACATTACTGCTTCAATCATCCTTTCACAAATTTAAACTTGTCTCAATGAGTGTAGATATTGGTTTAGTATCAAGCATTCTAAACCTCCCCAAAACCTCATTTGTATACTTAGATTGGCATATCAATATGTCACTATCCATTTTCTTGACTTGTATCCAAAGAAAATACTTTAATAAGCCTAATTTAGTCATTTCAAATTCCTTCTTCATGGCTATTTTAAACACTTCTATTGATCGATTTGCATTTTTGGTGAATATTAGGTCATCTATATATAAGACTATAGTCAAATTATCACTTTTGTTCTCTTTGATGTATAGTGTGGATTCATTGGTGCTTTTGATAAAGTCATTGCTTAACAAGACTCTATAGGTTGTACCATGCTCTCGGGGATATTTTGAGCCCATACAATGCATTTTTTAGCCTATACACCTTATTCTAATTACCAAGAATCTCATATATAGGTGGTTGTCCCACATAAACATCTTTTTCTATCAATCCATTTAATAAGGATGACTTAACATCCATTTGATGCACCTTTCACTTGTGTTGAGTAGTGATGGCTATTATTGTCCTTACTATTTGTTTCCATGATACAGGTGTAAACATCTCATTGTAATCATGTCTAAGCCTTCACTTGTATCCCTTTACCACTAGTCATGCCTTATGTCTCTCTATCTCATATTCAAGAGTGGTTTCTATCTTGTACACCCACTTGACTCATATGACCTCTTTTCCTTTTAGTAGGTCAACTAGTTGTCAAGTCTGAATTGTCTTTATTGTGTGTATTTCTTCATCCATTGCCTCACACCACTTGTTATCATTAACTAATTCTTTAAAGCAGATATGATCAACTAATAAAAAAGGAGCATAATTCATAGTTTCATATTCATTTTTTTCATACCTTGACTACTCATAGACATCTTCCAATATTCTTATCCTTGCTAGGTATTAAGTTGAGTTAGAGGATGATGATGTTAAATCATGAGAAACTCCTAGACCTCCTTGATGTTTGTTCCCACTAAATGAATAAATAATTTATGAATTAGTTTTCCAACTTGGTGAATTGGTGGCTAGACCACCTGCTATTTCTAATTTAATAAAGGGTCCACTAGCCCTTGTTTGTGCTTTTTCTTATTCTTGTTCTACTTCCAAGCTTCATGCTCAATAAATTGAACATCCTAGCTAATTATGAGCTCTTTGGTGATGGGATTGTTTAACTAGTAAGCCTTTTATTTATCACTATACCCTATTCAAATACACTTATAACCTTTGTCATCCCATTTGGTCCTAATTTTCTTGGGCATATGTGCATATGTAACACATCCAAACACTCTAAGGTGTTTAACACTTGTATTTTGGTTTCTCCATGATTCTTATGGGATCAAATCCCTAATTCTCTTTGTTGGATAAATATTTAACAATTATATGGATATTTATACAACTTTAAGCCAAAAATATTTAAGCAAACCCTTTGCCTTTAGCATTCTCCTGGCCATCTCTTAGATGGTCTTGTTCTTCCTCTTGGGCACACCATTTTACTATAATGTATACATGGTTATAAATTAATCATTGATACCATGATCCTTATAAAAAATTATGATCTCATTAAATACATACTCTCACCCTCTATCCATATTTAAAATCTTGATGTAGTGGCCACTTTGTTTCTCCATCATAGACTCGAATTGCTTGAAGGTCTCAAAAGCATCTAATTTATTTTTTATGAAATACACCCATATATTCTAGCTAAAATCATCTATGAATTTCATTAAGTAAATATTCTTAGATACGCAAGGGGTCTTCATTGGACCAAATAAGTTTGAATGAATCATCTCTAAAGGATCTTTGGCTCTCCTTGCTTTACCCATGAGAAATGCACTCTTGTGTTGCTTCCCTAATATGCGTCCTTCACAAATTTTGTTTAGTTTTTTTATAAGGGGAATCCCTCTCATAATTTTCTTCTTGTTAATAAGGTTCCACCCTCAAAATATCAAATTCCCATATCTTAGGTACCAAAGAGTAGAATCATCTACTATAGTTTTGCATGTTGTTACGAGTTCACTTTGCAGTCTCAATGATAAAATCTAATTATTTATCATCTTGAGTACTATAAAATACCTATTTCAACCATTCCTATCAAATATTATTTATTAACCATTTTTAAATCTAACCTTGTATCCATTTTGGACAAGTTGGCCAATGCTAATAATGTTACGCTTTGACCCAAGCACGTAGTAAACATTTTGAATTTTCATTTTATCACCTTGATTGGTGTGAATAGATATATTGACTTTGCCTATGATGGGAAACTTCTCATTATTTCCCATATTACCTATGCTTTGATTCACTCATTAATGTGGTTAAACATCTTTGTGTTCCAACTCATGTGGTTTCTATAACGAGTATCCAAGTACCATGTCTCTTTACCACTTTACTCTATAATGTTGCATGTTATGAACTAGTTCTAACATTTTTCATTCCTACTAAGTTTATCCTCTTGTGTTTTAGATAAATTAGAATTTAACCTATTCATATCATACTCCTTATCTCTATACTCACTAACATAGTGTCCATACCTTTTACAATAATAGCATTGGACATTGGACTTATCATACCTTTGTGTAGTTCTTCTTGTAGAAGTGCTGCTACTCCTTCCTCTTCCTCTTACATTTAACTATTGATGGCTATGCCTTCCAACTTATTAACTACTTCAAGTTATTTCTCTTCTTCTATTATTTTATCCTCTCCACATTCCTCTCACATTCACATTGGTCTTGAATACTTGTTCATGGGAGGAGGTAGCTGACCTATTCATACTTTGTTCATGGATTTGCAAGGAACCCATTAGCTCATCTATTATAATTTATCACAAATATTTTTACTCTTCAATTATAATACTCTAGGTTGAAATCTAATTGGAATGATCCTCAACACCTTATCCATGATCTTATTATATTCAAGGGTATCACCACATGTCTTCATTTGATTGAAAATATTCATTGTCCTAGTGAAGAAGTCATTGGTAAACTCATTCTCCTTCATTTTTAGTATCTAAAATTCCTTTCTTGAGAGATATAACTTGAGAAGCTTCACCTTGTCACTCCCTTAATACACACTTTAAAGAACATCCCATGCTTGTTTAGAATGGACAATTGATGCTATCCTAATAAATATTGAATCAACTAGTGCTATTTGTATGTAGTTGAGTGCCTTGACATCTTTTATCTTATTCTCTTTCAATACGTTCATTTGTTTTTTGGTTAATGCATTGAAGGCTACTAGGTATGTGACCTCATTATATCTACCTTCAACTGACTCTCATATCTCATGAGAGTTGAATATGGTATTCCTTTTTATGTTCCACACACCATAGTTATTTAGATCAAATGTTGGGCGCTACTACCATAGACCAAAATTGCCTACTACCATATCCAAATGGGATTGTAACCTAAGGGATATGATACTAGATATTGGAAAAAAAAAATAATACATAGGCCTAGGTGGGTAGAAACCAAAAATAAAAAATAAAATAAAAGACTAAAAATATGGGTATAGTTTGGGGATAAATAAAAGTGTTGGAAATACACTAAATAAACATGCAATAAGGATAACATATGAGAGGGTAGAGTATCAGCATAAAAATCACTCAAACTACATATTTTAATTTGTTCTTAAAACTCTAATACAAATGAATTTAATGAATAAACTTACACAACTACAACTATTACAAAATAATTACAAAAAACATTTATACTTTCCTTCTATTCTACTAATTATATTTCTTCTTATGCCAGCTCCATACTAGACTATTATCTATTTGTCTTATTGCTATTCTCTATTCTAAGGAATGCATATGTTATATTTCGTCTAACAACTGATCCATGGTAATCATCAAGATTTCTAGAAAATCTTGTATAGATGAAAACCCTAGAGGATGCACTTTGTGTCTATCATCTAGAATTTAAAATCATGTTGGCTTAAGAGATTTAGCTTCCTACCCCTCTTTTTGCAGAGGCTCACCTCTAAAACTCAATTTATTGAAGGAAAAATGAAAGAGTGGGATTTTACCTTGGTTTTCCTTCTATGTCTAACACCTCAGTTTCATATGGAAGCTTGCAGGGAGAAAGCATGTTCAATGACATACTAAAAAAATAGGCATAAATGGTGTGAGGTAGAGATTAAATCATCTACAAAGCTCTTAGAAGTGAATGGAAGGCTTGTAGTTACACCTAAAGTAGTAACATCATAAATTATTAGGTAAAGGATCTCTATCCTCCCTAAAGAAACTACATACGTTAGTGATAGAAATGGGACGCTGAGAAGAGGATGGAGGAAGAGACAAGGGAGACTTAAGGAAACTACAAAGATAAAATTGGCATGAAAAAGTAGTAAGGGGAATTAATGCACCACTATTAATATAATCAATCCAATATGGACCAATCATGAAAAAATGAATGGAAGGAGGTGGCAAGGCCAAACATCACATTGATGGAATGGTGAAGGATTTTTGAGCTAATGAATGGGATGTGACAACCCATCCTTTATATGGAGTAAATTCAAACTTTAAAAGTCTAAAACTTGATCACTTTCAATGAGATTGAAAATGGTTGGCTTAAGTCCCTAACATTGTTAGATCCTATTTTTATGAAGGGGGTAAACTAATTTTTATCTATAGATGTTTTGAAGTAAAAAATATGATTATTTTATAGTAGCATGGTTTCACCATATTTTATTTTTTTAGTAAAGGAAAAATATATATTTTTACAATAGAATGGTTCCATGAAGTTCAACAAACAAATTTTTCATTCATAATCACCACCGAATAATTGTTTAAAGGCAAGGAAATATAATTACACCCACATGTAGGTTATCACGGGATAATAAAAAGTATTTACAAGTATGGATATGTAGCAACCCCCTACCACTACCATGGGCATAAAATCATCCCCCTAAATCATTTTTTCTCCAAATTTTCAATCAAAGTATTTACTTTTTATAATTTTTGAACTAGTCAGCTTACATAAGACTACTGGTTATGGAAAATATGATGTAGTTGCCTCATATAGAACTATGATGTTAGTCTTCTCAAGGAAATAGTGGATCTTTATTTCATCTTATTTCTTAAGAATTCTAAATGCATACATGGGGATAGACATGAATTTTGAATTTGAAATGGATATATTCTTGAGCTTTAAAATGTTGAGTTGTGATTCACTTTCAATCTCAAGCTTAAAGGAACCCCTTGCCTTTTCCATTTAAATTCCCATTGAGAAAGTTGAGATTTTTTCTTGATTGTTGGTAGAAATGAATAGTTGGGAGGATGAAGCTTCTAAGAATGAGGCTTTGTGATTTTGGGAATGAATCCTTCCCTTGCTCTCCTAGGGTTAGCTTTTGAAACATTGTCAAAATTGAGTTTGGCCCAACATGGGTCGAAAGGATTCCTATTGATGTTCTTATGAAATTTCTTGGTTATTATTACTCCATGGATAAGGGGATATAAGATTCAATTTTTTATAGAGATAATATGTTTTTTATGATAATTTATAAATTTATTAAAAATTATCTAATAAAAACATTAAATTTTATCTAAAAATATTAAATAATAAAAATTTACCATATTATTTTAAATTTTATATAATTATCAAATTTAATATTAAATTATAAACAAAAAAATAATATTAAATGTATCTTATTTTTCAAATAATTTAAATTGTCATAATTTTTAATATTATTGAAAGTAAATATATATGTGAATGGAAAGACTCCATAATATTTCACTTGCCCTAGGGTTTATAATAAACACTTTCTAAATGTAAGTATAAAATATAACCCTTCCATAAATAATTCTCTCTTAAACATAGATTATTTTTAATTATTTATAGATTCTGAAATTTGAAAGTATTAAAAATATTTGACAAGCAATTTAATGTTCCATGTATGCATATAAATATGCCTACCTAAAATTTTATGTTTTTAAAAAACATAATATAATCAATAATTTATATTTGATTAATTAAACATCTAAATAAATAGAGAGGCTAGAAGGATCTTTGCTTGTTTAGAAATTGTCAATAAATTTATTTCTATAATCTTAACATATAAATATGACTTTAAAGTTATCTAATTTGGCATCTTGAAATCTAGATCTAAATCAAGTAGGATCTAAGACCCTAAAAACACATTTGGTCACCTTCTAGGACTGTAAAAATACTCATGGTTAACATCTATCACTTGAAAATTGAATCTACAACTCTACATGGATGTTTATGCTATTTCACCACTTGCCCTAATTTTGTATGCTTTGACACATATATTTTTGAAATCAACAATCCTATAATTTGAAAATGGATTTAATATTTTGTTTGATGGCATGTATTAGGGTTTTGTTGGCTTGTTTTAATTAACCAAACCTATAGTAGTTAAACCTCACCAAGATAATAAAGATGTCGATGAATGGAAATTACATAGTATAAACAATTTCAACATGTGCTGTAATGTTGCTCCACAATAAAATGAAGTTAGGAAATGATAAGTAATTGGTTTTTTGATAAAATGAACCTAATTATTTTTACATTTATATATGACCCAAAGTTATACATTTGGAAAAAATATCATGCAAGATGAGTTCCAAAGCTAAAAATAAAAAATGAGGAAAAGGCAGAATGAGCTCATCTATCTAAAATAGAGACAATAATAAAAGTGTTAAGAAAAAATGGATGTTTTTAATTTGAATTTTAAGTGCCAATACCATATTTATAATATCAACACAGGAAATGATTTTTTTTTCATGAGGATAGTCGGGGATAAGTGAAATATGGTTTCAATCTTCAAAAATCTATTTAACAACTAAATACAATCTAGATTGGATCACTCAGCCATAAATAGAAAAATGTATAAAGTCTATATATAATAAAACTAAATAAATATTAATGGACCATTTTTAAGTGTCAAAATTTTCCTCGACATTGAGGTGTGAAATTTCCCAAAAGGTACATGACATGAGAATGCACTCCAAATTAGAAAATATAAAAGGATATTTCTATTCAAAGATTTTGGTTGTGATATGTTATATTTTGGAAAGTATAATAATGTTTTACTTTTATTTTACAAAAGCTATAAATATTGAATATGAAATTAATTTTCAAAAATATGCTTCCTTTGTTCTTAGTGTCTAAAGGAAGTCACATGGGTATATCATATTTTTGAAGTAGATATAAATATAGAAGGGGGATTGAAACTGAATGTGTTATCTAGAGACAAACACCGCATCCTAATGTGTCACTGAGTAAGATCTAAGATTGTGAGTTGTAAATCTATAGTTATCTATTGAAAAGGATCCCATTATACAATAAGATCATGTACATTGCCTTTTATCACTAATACTTAATGAACAACCATGCAGTCTATCATATCATTGAAAAATTCATAGCCCTAAAAATATGATGAGTAGTATATGTGTACCCTTTTGAGATTTGGGGTAAACATGTGGAGACATAAATAAATAAATTTGATATATATCATTGAAACATATCATATAATTTGATAATATATTGTACCAAGATATAACATTAAAACACACACACAAATACACACACACCTTGACCCATGTAGGCTAAAGATATAAAAAATTTGCATCATTTTAATATGAAATATGAAAATCATAATAATTATATCATTGAATTAGTCATGATGATGAGTAATTAGTTATACAGAAGATATAATAGTGAAGAGTAAATATATAAGGGAATTTGTTTTTGTCCACATAATTCCCTAGTATATGTGTATGATAAGGATCATGACACCATGTCAAATCAAAAGCATAGAGAATATTAATATTTGTATGATAAGAATAATGAAAATATATTTAAAAAAACATAAGCATAATCAATACAATAAATATTGTGACTACCTATCAAGCAAAAAGACCACAATAATCAATATAGCAACATAAAAAATATGTAAGCACAATGAATATTATAAACATCGAAACACATAAAGACAAACAAAAAATAATAATGATAAGAAACATGGAAACATATCACTTGTGTAGCATCTAAAACTAAGTAGAAATATTATCATATTTAAATATTTTATCACAACAATATTGTATAATAATTATGTAGTATATAAATCTTACATCAAAGATAATGTTACTAATAGTAAAGACATTAAGTAGTGTTATTATCCTACATCATAGATAGAATGTTAGAAATAATTTTATTGAAAAATAGTTCATAAATATAAATAAAGGTGTAACATGTAGAAGAGAAAATATTTGTTCATTATATTTTCCATGAATTGTCACACCATAACATGGAAACATGGAACATGGATTAAATCTAGATAATGTTGGATGGGTTCTGCAAATACTTCTTATTTAAGGTATAGATTTGATATTTTATTTTACTTAAAAGTGAATAAAGAGTTTACACTTTCTTATTCTGGAACTGTATTAATGAATTTATAGTTTCATGAAAATATATTATTTATCATTCCAATCACATCAAAACTTCTATCCACGCTTATTTTTGTGATATGAATGTGAAAATGTGTATGCTTTAAAAAATAAAAATAAAATAAATAAGTAATAAAAATAATTAAAAGAAAAAAAGGAAAAAATAGTCGATGAATATAAAATGTGCCAATTTATAATAAAGCATATGAAAACACTTTTTATATTACATATCTTAACATATTGTAAATTATATTCATAGCACATGACTAATAAATTTTGAAATATTTGTAACATGTTTAAATTTATTATATCATTTAGATTTACTTAAAGTATTTGTAACATCATTAAATATGTTTTATATTATTAAAAAATTTCATATCATTTAAATTCTTGCAAAATTATTATAACTATTACTATAATAATTAATATACACAATAAATAATAAGTATTGAGCCATTAACTTTAGAAATATTTATAATTTAAACAAAACAAATAAAATAAAAAGAAAATAAAAGGAGCCCTACTCAAAATTTTCCATAAAAAAAGGTT
>JARHVA010003128.1:1210000-1215000 GCA_037957365.1 Torreya grandis
TATTTTATTTTGACATCATAAAGCGGTCTAGCCATTTGATAATGTGGTGATCTTTATCTTGGTAGTTGAAGCACATAAACTAAGACATGTGATTAAATGTCTATTATCTGAGGAGAGAGTATGCCCACCCTTATTTATATTTGAAATAGTACCAAGCATTATTTGAGTGAAAATTGATATGATGGCCATCAATGCTACAAAAGCAAAAAATATTTTTCTTTGACATCATAAAGAGGTCTAGCAGTTTGAGCATATGGTGATCCTTATCTTGGTAGTTGTACCACATAAACTAATACATCTGATTAAATGTCTACTGTTGGAGGAGAGGGATTTCCAGCCCCTATTTATTTTTGAAATAGTACCAAGCCTCACATTCACTAACACACCAATGCATGGAGAGGGACCCAAATTTATCTTAGGGGCGTTTAGTCATATTAAATCCATTAAACACAAGCCATATCACATGAGGTAACTTATCTATGAAAGATCATGAGAGTAGAGAGCAGTTAGGGCCATCATTAGGAATATAGATGTTGAGCGTGCCAAAAAGATGGCCATCATTGTCATGAATAATATAGACTATCCAATGTGATGGGTCTTCTATCATGAAAATGATACCAGAGGAGACATTAGGAGTAATTAAAATACATGCACCACTATATCCTACCTCATGCAAGGTGGTGACATAAGTGAGGTTTGACCAAATACTACGTAGGGATGTCTAAAAGAGAAACCTAAAAAATTTAATTTTCTACAGATAGAGAATGTCTAAAAAATTAATCTACTAACACACAACTTTCATAGAGTATTTATGGGTAGACTCTGTAAGACCCCTAACATTCTATGACAAAACATTCATAGGGAGGGATCATCCATTTGAAGCTTCCCTTCCCTATCCTCAAAATCTACTGACACTACAAAGTTGTTATGTTGGTGAGGGAAATAAATTTCACCCCCTATAATGAAATGACATTTGGCATCATGCTCATCCTAAGGAGAATCAACACCCCCATGAGGTGGGATACGGTACTACTAGGAGAATGAACCACTAGTTGAGTGAAACTTAGCCATAGGAATCTTGAAACTATAGGAGGTTAGAGAAACACTTTGTGGGTTGAGAGGAGTTAGGATGGTAAGGGGAAACATATAATTCCATTGAGAGGGTGTTAAAACTAGAGGAGAGCCTTCTTGAGGTGGTGAATGGAGTGTGCTTTGTGTTTAAGGGGCCATGACCATTTTAGGGGAACTATCGTCTAGCTATCACCTTAGTCTGTCAATTTTGGCTTCTTAGGCTGAGGAGGTAGTTGAGGAGACTTGGGATGACCCATATGAGAGTGATCCTTGATGTGATGGTCTAAATCTTGGCAGTGGAAAAAAGTGTTAGGAATGTTGAAATTTACAAACTTTTGTGACCACTAGGTCTCTCTAATCTAGATTTCAATGAACTCTTTCAGCTCTTTGAAAAGGTCAACCTCTACATAGACTCACTTGTTAGGGTGAGGGGAACCACTTATTTAGTTCAATCATAACCATTTGTATTATTAAAGTGAGGATGTAGGGGATTTTTTTTTTAAGGTGGACTAGCAGACCATGAAGCTCAACCCAAATAGAGACACAAAGGGTAGCATTGTCAGAAACCTTAAAATCATGGGACGAGGGAGACAAAATCATAAGATGGTTGTGAAAGAACCAAAAATTTGACTTTAGAAGAATAAAATAAGTTTTAGAGGGCTCCTTAAAGGTAATAAAGAATAAACCTTTGGTATGGTTTCATATTCTAGAGACATGGACCCTTAGTGGCTCCTAGTGGTTGTAGAGCCAATTGTGAAGGTAATCCTTTGAGGGGATGCAACCAACAGAATAAACAACAATAGATAAATTTTCATAAAACTTGCAACATTTTTCAATAGTAATAATATGAATACTTACCTCTAAAAGGGAAGGGTAGAGGGATTACCTCATCGTAAACTTTCATAACAAAATTATGAGCTCATTTGGATGCCATTAGCTCCATTTCATGCATTAATAGATCCAATAGAGTGTATAAAAGCCATAAATATAGGGACTACCCTCCCAAATAGTGGTGTGTAAAGTGTAGGTAATGTGCTAAAGCCATAAAAAATCCTATGGGATTAATAATATGACATAAGAAGATAAAAGATGCAAACAAGCAACCACAAACCATGAAATACCCTAGTAGAGGGATTTCTCTGACCTTCCAAACTCCCACACTTATTTTTATTTTATTTTATTTTAAATGAAAAAGGATTCATTAGGGGATTTAAAATTACATAAAATATTTTTGGTACATAACTTAAATAGAAGCAAGAGGAGGAAATAGAAGAATGAGAGAAAAGAGAGAGAATGCTGATAATATGAGCTAAGAGAGATATCTTTAGATATCTTCAACGATTAATAAAATCCTTTGTTCATTGATAAAATTCACTAGGAGAGTCCTGAGAAGTGAAAACCCATAAAATAACCCACATAGAAGGCATGTGTATGTTGTATTTTGCTATCAATTGATCCATGGAAAGCAATGGGATTGTCAGAAGGTCTTGAATAGATATAAATCTAGGAGGATTCCCTTTGCATCTATCATCTATAATTTGACATCACATTGGCTTAAGAGATTTAGCTTCCTACCCCTCTTCTTGCTCAAGCCAAGCTCTAAAATTGAATTTATTGAAGGTGATATGGAAGAGGGGGATTTTA
The DNA here is from genome assembly GCA_037957365.1 of Torreya grandis. Classification (NCBI taxonomy): domain Eukaryota; kingdom Viridiplantae; phylum Streptophyta; class Pinopsida; order Cupressales; family Taxaceae; genus Torreya; species Torreya grandis. Next base: position 1,212,716 of record JARHVA010003128.1, read on the forward strand.
CCTTGGTTTTCCTTCTGTGTCTAACACCTCAATTTTATATGGAATATTATGGGGGGAAATCAAGTTCCATGACATATTAAAAACAAGGCCTGCACATACACCTGAAGTAACAAGAGCATGAAGTATCAGGGAAAAGAACCCAATCCTCCCTAAAGCAAATGCACATGTCGGTGATATAAATGAGAGGCTAAAAGGAGGATGGAGGAAGAGATGGGAGGCTTGAGGAAAGTGCTGAGAGACAAGTTAAATGAAGAAGCAACAAGGGGAATTAATGCACCACTATTAATATAAGTAATATGATAAGGACCAATTGCATAAGAATGATCACATCAATGGAATGCAGGAGTTATGAGTTATGAATGGAATGTGACAACCCATCCTTTTCAATGAGTACATTCAAACCTTCAAAGTCTAAAACTTGTTCACTTTCAATGAGATTGAAAGTGAAATGTGTAACTCCCTGCATTGTTAGATCTTGGTTTTATAAAGGGGGTAAACTAATTTTTCTTTACACATGTTGAGTAAAAATATAATTATTTTATAGTGGTATGGTTGTATAAGATTTTAAATTTTTTTCAACAAAATAAAAATAAGAGCTTTTTGTAGGATGGCTCCATGAAGTTCAAAAAATTAGGTTGTCTTTCAAAATTGCCACACAATAATTTTTTAGAGAGAATGAACTTAAATTTCACTCACATGTAGGTTTTCATGGGGCATGAAAAATTATTTTTGGGTATGAAGATGCATTAACCTTCCACTACTACAATGGGCATAAAATCATCCCCTTAAATAATCATTGCTCCACATTTTCATCCGAAAGATTTTCATTTTATAATTTTTTAACTACTCGATTTACATAAAATTACCTATTATAAAAACATCTGATACAATTATCCCCTCCCTAGGATGAGACTATTAGTCTCCTTAAGGTAATAGTTGATCTTTATTTCGTCAAGATAGATTTGAATACATACATGAAAATAAACCCCAATTTCCAATTTGAAATTAATGTTTTATTGAGCTTCAAAATGGTGAGTTGTGCTTCACTTTCAATCTTAAAATTAAATAAACCCCTTTCCTATGCCATTTAAATTCTTGTTGAGTTAGCTGAGCATTTTGATTAATTATTGGTAGCAATGAATAGTTGGGAGGATGAAGCTGCTAAGAATGAGGTTTTGTAATCTTTGGGAATGCTTTTTTCCTTAGTTTTTTAAGGTTATCCTTTGAAGTAATCTCAAAATTAATATGGATTGAGAGGATTTTTATCGATGTGGTAATGAACTTGCCTAGTTATTATTACTCCATAAACAAAGGGAGTTTAGCTTCAAATTTTAATAAGGAGAGTATCTTTATTATGAGAATTTAGAAATTCATTAAAATTTTTTTAATCAAAATATTAAAATAATAAAAATTAAATATGTATTTTAAATTTTAATTAATTATAAATTTTAATATTAATTTGTAAATAAAAAATAAATTTTAAATATATCTTATTTTTTGTATAATTTAATTTTTCTTAGTTTTTAATATTATTAAAAATAAATATACATGAGAATGGAAAGAGTTCATAATATTTCACTTCCTCTAAGGTTTATAATAAACTTCATCGAAATTGAAATAAAAAAATATAACTCTTCCATAAATCATTCTCTCTTAAACTTATTTAAAAATAATAATAATTTATAGATTTAGAAATTTGAAAATATTAAACATATTTGACAAGCAATTTGATGGTACATCTATGCATATAAATATGCCTAACTCAAATTTTATGTTATTATAAAATATATAAAATATAATAAATAATATTTATTTGATTAATTAATTAAACATGTAAGGAAATAAAGAGGTTAGAAATATCTTTGCTTGTTTATGCATTGTTACTAAATTCATCTCTATAATCTTAACATGTAAATATAAATATAAAGTTATCTAGTTTACCATCCTAAAATCTAGAATTGAATCAAGTAGGATCTAGGATTGTAAAAATAGTCTTGGTTACTTTAGGACCTAAAAAATAATCATGGGTAACATCTATCACTTGTAAATTTGATCTACAACTTTGCTTGCATGTTTACCCTAATTTTCCACGCTTTGACTCATCATTTCTAAATCAACAATCCTATAATTTGAAAATGGACTTAAAATTTTGTTTGCTGGCATGCATTGAGATTTTATTGGCTTGTGTGAACTAACCAACCCTGTAATATTCAAACCTCACCAAGATAATAGACTGGTTGATGAATGAAAATTACATAGTATAAATAATTTCAACATGTGTTTGA
>JARHVA010003128.1:1220000-1250000 GCA_037957365.1 Torreya grandis
TCACTAAGCTAGCATTCTTGTGTACTCCCATTTGATTTTGTTTTTTAATTTTTTTGGATGTTGTTTTGTGTAGATGATGAATTCTATATGTGGGTCTGAGTTAATGAAAGCCTTGAATGTAAGGGATATTGGATATCATGAGAAAGTATCCTAGTTTTTTCTCATGGCTTTGGCACTGACCAGTTAGTGTGGCAGAGAATCCTTCCATCTTTTGTAGGGGATTTCAGGGTGGTGCTGTTTGATCTCATGTGTGCAGGGAGTGTTGATCCAGAATACTTTGATATAGACAAATATAGTACTCTTGATGCCTATGTCGATGACCTCCTTATTATATTAGATGAGCTCAAGGTTGATAAATGTGTGTATGTGGGTCATTCTATCTCTGCCATGACAGGGTGCCTTGCTTCTATCAAGAGGCCTGCTTTGTTTAAAAAATTGGTGCTACTGGGAGCCTCCCCAAGGTTATAAAACTCATATAATTTTTTTTTCTATTTTTTAATATATATGTTTTAATAGAAAATGAACCACATTTGTACCAATGTGTTTGGGATTTTATGAATACTTGTATGTTGCTTTTGTGTTTGGTGATTATATCTTACATTAGGAAACGAGTCATGTTTATGATATATCTATGTTCGAAATATTATGGATGATTGTTTCATTGGTTATGAGTGATCTAAGAGCTCTAGATTCCATGGGTTATTGAATGATATTAGGAAGGAAGAACCCATGATTTTGATCGATTAATAGATGTTACAGTAGAAAATATTAAGGAATCTTAACTAAGATTTCTAGCCTGGAAATAATAGATGCACAATTCATGTTGTGCAATACTCGTATATACTGAATGAACTTTGGGTTTCAAGGTACATAAATGATGTTGGGTATGAAAACTTTTGATGATGTATGATGATTTTAAATTGAGGATCCTTTGGTGACATTTGGTAATCCTTAGATTACTATACAAACACTAATACAGAAAGTTGTGTAATTCTAACATTCAAATTTTGAAATTTGGATTCACAGGTACTTGGATATGAAGGAGGATTTAAAAGAGAGGATATAAACCAGCTGTTATTGGCAATGGAGTCCAATTATGAATCTTGGGTCTCTAAATTTGCTCCTTTTGTTGTGGGTGCAGATGTTCCTGCTGCCGTTAGAGAGTTCAGCAGGACCTTATCGAACATGAGGCCATATATTGCCTTGTGGGTGGCAAGAACAGTGTTTGAGAGTGATGCGAGGGGAATCTTAGGTCATGTCAAGGTGCCATGCCATGCCATCCAAACCCAAAAGGATATGTTAGAAACTAAAGTTAATAGGAGATAATTTCTCCACTTGATGTTTAACTACCTCCCTCAGTTCTCATGCATGCACAACAGTTAAGTATCAGTTAGTTAGACAAATAGTTAGTTCAAGTAGTTAATCAGTTTGCATGTAAAGACTAAAATTAGTCTTTAGTTTTCTTTTCTAATTTTTATTTGTTTAAAAATCTATTTAATAGACCCATGGGTGTAGTATTGTAATTGAGCAAGATAAGCAAGATCAAGAAGATCTGCAAGATTCAAGAAGATTAATAAAAATCTTGTTTCATAATTGCTGTAGCAATCTAATAGTTCTATTTTCTATTTTTTATATATGTTTTTATTTTCTAACAAATGGTATCAGAGCCCATGCAGAGAATCCTAGAAGAAGAGAGCGCAAAAGTGTGGGTAGATTGCTTCAAAGATGCATCTAACACCAAAGATAAGAGGAGTGAAATACCAAGAGACTGTTCCAAACACCAAAAAGAAGGGCATCAAAAGTTTTTATTTGTTTATTGTTTTGTTTCTTGTCTATTATCTATATTCATTTTTACAAAGCATATGTTTTTCTATGTTATGCAAGCAATGCAATCATTCATTGTCTTCATAATATAGCATTGACAGTTGCAGTGCCTTGTTTGAAAAGATGAGCTCCACAGAGCTTGTGTTACATAGCGAGTGAAGCTATGAAAGTGTGTGTGTTACATAGTGAGTGAAGCTATGAAAGTGTGTGTGTTGAATAGAGAGTAAATCTATCAAAGTGCCTGAAGATCAGGCTGATTGTTAGCAAATCTAGACCAATGTGGAAGAACCCAGTAGAGTCCTTGGAGGAAACCTGAGCAGTTAAGCATCAAGTGAAAGAAAGGTAAGCAAGCAAGAAGCTTACAGTGTTGGACATAAGCATGTCCATTGATAGCCTTTCGACAGGCTACTCCTCAGTCTTAAACACTGAGTGAACACTCAATAAGCAATTGTATTTGTTCGTAGCCTCAATCTAGGCTATATCTGGTGGTGTATTCCACATATAAGGCGATGTATTTTGAAAGGTGATGTATTCCACATATAAGGCAATGTATTTTGCAAGGTGGTGTATTCCACATATAAGGCAATCTATTTCACAAGGTGGTGTATTTCACATATAAGGTGATGTATTTTGCAAGGTGGTATATTCCACATATAAGATGATGTATTTCACAAGGGGGTGTATTCCACAGAGTAATTTAGGCATTGTAAATGCTGAAGTTGTTAGTGGTAGAAATTAAGGGGGAGTGTTAGAAACTAAAGTTAATAGGAGATAATTTCTCCACTTGATGTTTAACTGCCTCCCTCAATTCTCATGCATGCACAACAGTTAACTATCAGTTAGTTAGACAAATAGTTAGTTCAAGCAGTTAAGTAGTTTGCATGTAAAGACTAAAATTAGTCTTCAGTTTGCTTTTCTAATTATTGTTTGTTTACAAATCTATTTAATAGACCTATGGGTGCAGTATTGTAATTGAGCAAGATAAGCAAGATCAAGAAGATCTACAAGATTCAAGAAGATTAATAAAAATCTTGTTCCATAATTGATGTAGCAATTTGTGTGTTCTATTTTCTATTTTTATATGTTAGTATTTTCTGTCAGGATATAGCAGTTCCTCTTTCTATTACAGATTGTCTCAGAACACACCTTGTGGACAAGATCTGTGTTAAGATATTGTAGACTGAAGGTCATCTTCCTCAACTAAGTGCTCTTGCTTTGGTTATTGAGGCCTTTAAGACATCGCTTAGCAGCTGAAATGTCATCAGAGATGGAACATTGTTGCTAGCAGTATATGTCCCATCTAGAATTATAGTTGTGTGATAAATGAATGTGAAGTAGTGTAGAACCGGTCTGAGGATCTAGTCCATATGTAATTTTTTTTAACATTTGTAATTCTATCCTTTAGATCCCGGCTAATAATTTTTTATTGCACGATAACCATTTTCATCAACCTCTCTAAGATTCCATCACATCAGTCCTAAACAATATTCATGGTGGAGAAGTAACTCAATGACTTTGCCCTGATTAGGTAATATTATAGTTTATCTTTTCCCCGGATTAACATAAAAATACACATGAAAGTAATAAATTAATACGCAGTGCCAACATTTAAAACTCCTTAGTTTTAAGTATTTTGTAAGAAAAATGTGATATAAATATTCATTTGATTAATAATTTGAGCTAAAGTTATGTGATAGAAATAATCTCATTGACATATAATTTAGCTACCACAATGTATGGATTGTTTTAGTATAGGTAGTTAACTCAAATGATTGAGAGCAACCAAACACAAGATCTCGAAGATTGTTAGACTTCAAAAGGATTTTGGAAATAGTTGATACAAAAGTACATGCAAACTTAAAAGGAAGGTAGAGTTGAATTGTGTTTGTTTGTTTTTTTTCCTTTCATTTTTTTGGTTTTTTTTTTAATATGTTTTTAATTTAGTATTAAGGATTGAGGGATTCTAGTTAAATTTGGAGATTAAATTTGGTTTTATTATTTTTAATATTGAATTTTTAGATTTAGTAAAAATTGATTTTAGTATTTATCAAAGATATGTTTAGAATTAAATTTAGTAACTTTACTCAGTCTCATTCTTTATAATGTTGAATCTTCATATTCAGTAAAAATTGATTTTAATATTTATCAAAGATATGTATAATGCTCATAATATTATTATACATAATATGTAATGATTAGGTATGAATTACATAATATGTAATAATTTTTTATGGAATAGTTTTTGTCTTTTTATAAAAGGTGAGTAGTCATTGTGAGAAATTATATATATTGTCTATGATATTGTACATAATATGTAATAATTTTGTAGTAGTAGGTTATATTTTTTTGTAGAAGGTGTATAGTTATTGTAGGTGATTAAATATGTATTCTATGTGTGATATTTTTGTACATAATATATAATAATTTTATAGGAGTAGTTTTTGCCTTTTTATAGATAGTGGATAGTCATTTGATTATGTATATTATATGGGATTTTATTTTACATAATATGCAATAATTTCGTAGGGGTAGTTTATGGATATTTTTGAAGAAGACAAATAGTTATTTTAGGAGATTAAATATGTATACTATTTTTGATATTATTGTACATAATATGTAATAATTTTGTAAGACTAGATTTTAACTTTTTGTAGAAGATGGATAGTTATTGTAGGAGATTAAGTGAACAACTATCTTGTGACTTTAAATGGTGTCACTTATATTTACATTGTTTAAGTTTTTATAATTTTTTCTGGTCAATTTCCTATTCATTTTGGTATTCATTTGCTTTGTATTAGGTGTAATTGGTGCTCAATTGGCTTGGGGCACTCAATAACAATGCTACTCTAAACATCGATTAAAACTAGATAGAAATATTTTATGCATATGTCGAAGTAAAATACTTGGTCCAACTTGTATTAAGGTCATTTTGACATGGCAAAATTCAATTTTATTTACATTTACTTGAAGCATAGAATAAATGTTTTCATAATTTTTTTTGAGAGGCCAAACATTTCACTTTAATCATAGTCATTTCATAAATATGTATGTGAATTTCTTGCATGATTATTGTGGTCTTTCTTAAAAGGAAGAAATAATTACTCATAAATTTGCACGAAAATTTTCCCACATTAAGTAATTGTTCTTAAAACTCTAAAATTGCTCCTAGAAACAAATATGATTAAAATAATTAGTAGTAAAAAGAGTTTAAAATTAAAATATGGTTAAAAAAATAATATCAAACAAAATTCACTGTTACATATGTCTAAAAATTAGTAGGAACACACACACACACACACACACACACACACACACACACACACACACACACACACACACACACACACACACACACACACACACACACACACACACACACACACACACACACACACACACAGACACACACACCCACACACACACACACACAGAAACACACACACAAAGAAGATTTAAGAATAAAATATTAGATTTGTAGGAAATTTACCTGAGATGTAAATTCGCTAAACAATTGTATCCTCTATGGTTATAGGAAGAATAGTAAAATAGTTAAGCAACCCAGATTGCATAAAGGCCCCAAGTCAGTTTTTACACCTTCCAATTTTGTAAACTGATGGTTCTTATTGCCCATTATTTCTAGATTCTTGAAGGGTCCTCTTCTTGCTAACCCTAGGCACATTGAACAACTTAGGGCTTAATTTTTAATCATTATCATCATAATTTTTTATTGAATTAAAATCTTTAGTACCGACTTATCTACACCCAGGATCTACAAAAGGCATCCTCTTTGAGGTAATGTTTTCTTTTGTTGATCCTAGAACATATCAACCATAATTTGTAAGAGAGAGGCCTAAGGTGAAGGAGCTGCTAGGATAATCTCTTGAGATCCCATCTCCCTCATGTTGTTCCTAATGAAACTAAAAACTAACAAGACAAGTAAAATTACGAATATGCCAAGATTCTGAAGAATAAATTATATTGATTCATATTGAATGAATTGAAATAATTACAAACCCAAATGATAATTAAATAAGCCTCAAATCAAAAAATAGAGTTCACATGCAAAATTAAAAAAAAACCTAAAATCTAAATAAAGTTTATTTTTAGTAGCCACTATTTATAGTAAGTTTCATATGCAAGTCTGTGTAGCTCTAAAAATTTCCCTTAATATCCCATTTTATAAAATTAACATATGAAATTAAATTAAACTAAAGTTGACATATAGTTCTGAAAAGATATAATTTTTTCAAAAAGAAAATTCTCAAAAAAATCATTAAACATTAATTTTAGACCCTTAGATGATCATGTTTAGCCTCCAAAAATATCAAAATCAAATCTAAGGGGATACATCCCATTACGATAGAATTTAAATTTTAGATACAATCATTTTAGTGCATGGAATATCTCAAACCGAGTTATGAGTCAAAAGTTATGGCCTCCAAAAGGTTGGCCTATTCTTTTTGCATCATTCTCCTCTAGTTAAAAACAACTCAGCTCCTATGAGTTATCCTAATTATAGTGCTGCCATTTATCCTTATCAATCTTCTTCAGTTCCCCTTATGTAATCCAAGTGTTTCCTTCTTACCGCAATCTTTCCCATTGCACCAAATATCTATTACATTCTCTAGCCTTGTGTTCAATGTTTTCATATCCAGAACATGCACTATTTTTTCTTTCCTTTTTTTTAGAACTTGCTACTCCTAATTTAATTTTACATCTAGTCCATGGAATTCATATAAATATAAAACATTAAATACTAGAGATATATCAAAATTTTATGATAAACTCACCTCATGCATTATCATTGATTTTATTCACAATTATACATGGCCCAATTTTCTTGTACTTTAACTTGTTGTATGAGCCTTTCATAAATATTTCTTTTCTCAAGTAAACCATTACCAAATCTCCTTCAAATTCCTTGGATCTTCTTCTGACATCATCTGCTACTTTATATTTCTCATAACTTTCCTACAACTTTCTTCTTACTCCCTCTTGTAACTATTGCATATGCTCTGCAAATACTTCTACATCATCACTAATTTGATCTATAATTGATAATTATAGCAAATATAAAATACTACTAAATTTTTTAATAATTTTTCTATAAAAAGTTGTTAAAACATGGAAACTTCTTATCGCTATAATATTTTTTGGAATAGGCCACTCAACAATTGCCTTTATCTTTTCTTCATCCATTTTCACATCATCTAACGAAACTACAAATCCCTAAAATATTAAACTATTTTGCATAAACCTGCACTTCTTTAAATTTGCATACAACTTCTCCTTTCTTAACAAATCCATTATCATTCTCAAATGTTTTAGTGTTCTTCTTTAGTCTTAATTAATATTAAATTATCATCAAAATAAACAACCACAAATTTAAAAATATATTCATGTAGCACTATAATCATCACCCTTATAAATGTGTTAGGTGCAGTAGATAATCTGAATGATATCACCATCCATTTAAATAATCCATCCCTAGTCTTGAATGTAGTTTTCCACTCATCTCGTTTAGGAATTCCAATATGATAATAACCACTCCTTAGATCAATCTTGGTAAAATATTTTTCTCTTGTAAACACATCCATAATATTATCTAAATGAGGTATAGGAAACCTATACTTTATTGTAAATTTGTTAATTTCTCTTCTATCCACACACATTTTCCATCCTCCATCTTTCTTTAGAGTTAGCAATTATAGTGTTATAAATAGACTCATAATCTCCCTTATCACCTTCTTTTTTTGTAAGTCAATAAACTATTTATTTAATTTTGCATGTTCTATTAGACTCATCTTATAATTTACTTGATTGGGTAGAGCTAATCCTGTAATCAAATCAATGTGATGCTGAATATATCTCTTCAATGGTAAACCATCTAGTAACTTATCAAGTATAACATTGGCATATTCTTTCAGCACTCTTGTTACATATGGTGGTATTTGCACCATTTTTGTTTCTTCATTCTTTGCTACAAATACATGTCAACAACCTACCACCTTCATATCTTAGATAAATTCTTTAGTAGAGAGCATGCATTCTATCTTCTCTTCCTCTTTAAGAGGTAATAAAACTACCTTTATACCAGCTTCCCAAAAGGTGTGTGTAATTTTATCCATAATGAATTACTTTTCTATCAAATTTCCTTGATCTTTACAATAACACATGGCATGTATCCATCTAAATAAAATCACACCATATTTTATCATTATAACGTTTTCTTATAGAAAACTTGATTAAGCACCTTTTATCAACTATAACTTTATTCTCTTTATTAAAACTTGAAATTTGATAAGGATTACGATGATTTTAACATAAAAAATTTAGTTACTCTATCATTTCTTTACAAACCATATTTCCACAACTACCACCATCTTTAATTACTTTGCATACATTTCCACTTCAAGTAAATCTTATTTGAAAAATATTTTATCATATCCATGCATCATGACCTTCTTTATTCTAAACTTGATCCTTCCTTGGATCAATCATGGTTCTTCTCATTGTGACATTCTTTCCAACATTTATTGGTGGAACTTTAGTATTCTGCTCTTCTATTTTATCCTCAACTAGATTTACTCTTGGGTGATTTTCTTACCTTATTTCTTGATCTTGATAGTGTGGACACTCAATCTCTTTTTTCCCTTCTTCTCCACATCTATAATAGACATAATATATATGTTGATGTATAAACCATCCTCTAGCACCACCACAACCTCATCCTTTCTGAAATCTTCTTCTTCTTTATTGGTATCAAAACCCTTGCCTATTATCATCTTACCTTTCTACACCATGTGATGATTCACCTGTATTAGCATTAAATCCACCTCTTGTGGTATTCTACCTCATCCACTTATTGGAGGGAATCCAAAATTTTTTAGACCAATAGATGTCCTAAAATTTTGTCTATTTTATTTTCCTTCTACTTTCAAAGCTAATTAATAAACCTCCTCCATGTTGAGTATTCTATGGATGCTTAATTCATCTTGAATAGAAAATTTTAAATAATTTACACACCTTGTTTTCATTAACTCTTTTGTTTCGTCATGCTCCACTCATATGAAAAGATTATAACATTCATCTATATACTCTTGTATACTATGATCTTTTTGCCTCAAATTTTGAATTCTTTTGTGATGTTCTCTCCAACATCGGTTGGTACAACTTCAGTATTCTGATTTTCTATTTTATCCTCAACTAGATTTACTCTTGGGTGATTTTCTTAACTTATTTATTGATTTTGATAGTGTGTAAACTCAAACACTTTATTCCCTTCTTCTCCACATCTATAATATACATAATATCTACACTGATGTAGAAACCATCCTCTAACACCACCATAACCTTATCCTTTCTGAAATCCTCCTCTTCTTTATTGGTATTTAAACCCTTGCCTATTATCATCTTAACTTTCTACACCATGTGATGATTCACCTTTATTGGCATTAAAGCCACATATTATGGTATTAAACCTACCTCATCCCCTTAATGGAGGGGATCCACCACTTTTTGTACCAAGAGATGTCCTTATAAAATTCTATCTATTTTGTTTTTCTTCTACCTTAAAAGCTAATTGATAAACCTACTCCATGTTATGTATTCTATGGATGCTTAATTCATCTTGAATAGAAAATTTTACATCATTTACACACCCTATATCCATTAACTCTTTTGTTTCATCATGCTCCACTCGTATGAAAATCTTATAAAATTCATCTATATACTCTTGTATATTGTGATCTTTTTGTCTAAAATTTTAAAATCTTCTGTGTAGGGTTTATGCATAATCCAAAAGAAGAAATTTCTCCCTCAGATTATTCTCCATTTTTCTCCAAAAATTAATCTTCACTTTACCTTTTCTCTATCTCTCTTTCTATAGTTGAGCCCACCAAATCATTACATGACCTTTCAATTTCATGCATGCAAGCTTTAACTTCTTGTCTTCTCTCATATTCTTCCACTCAAAGAACTTATCCATGTTATTCATCCAATCCATCAACTCTTCTATTTTAAAAATGATTCTATATTCTAGAACATCAACCTTGATTCCTTCATTTCTTCCTCCTAAAGCTTGAACCATCCTCTCTTCCATTGATGGTGGTTGCTCTTACTGTTCTTCTTTTTGCCAAACTTCTTCATTATGATCTATGTCTTCCTCTTCACCACCTTGTCTTCTCTATTGATTGGTGATAACCTCTATTAATTATTAAACTTGCCTCTATGTATCTTATATAATCTAGTTCATCTGTGCACACCTTATCCTCTCACCATTTTTTACTCCTTTGAGACTCAATTTTACTCCATTACTAGATAATAAAACCAAAAACTAAGAAGACAAATAAAATTACTAATAGGCCAAGATTATGAATAATAACTTGTATTGATTCATATTAAATGAATTGCAACAATTAAAAACCCAAACCATGCTTAAATAAGCCTCAAATAAGAAAATAGAGTTCACACGCAAAATTGGACCAACTTCCATAGCTCATAAGAGTTGAATATCTTATTCATGTTGATGTTCCACACATTATAGCTCTTTCCATAAAATGTAGGGGGATACTCTTATGAGCCAAAAATACCTTCTACCATGTCTAAATGGGTTTACAACATGAGGGCTCTGATACCGGATGTTGGTAAAAAAATAAAGAATGCATAGGCCCAAGTGGGTAGAAACTAATAACAAAAAATAAAATAAAAGACTAAAATGATGGGGATAATATGGGGCCAAATAATAGTGTTTTAAATGTACTAAATAAACATGCAATAAGGATAAAATAGGGGAGGGTAGAGTAACACCATAAAAACCAGTCAAACTGCATATATTAATTTATTCTTAAAACTCTAATACAAATGAATTTGATGCATAAAATTACACAGGTATAGCTATTAAAAAATGATTACAAAAAATGTTTATACTTCCCTTATATTCTACTAACTATATTTCTTCTTATGCCAACTCTATACTAGACTGTTGTCTATTTGTCTTCTTCAATTCTTTATTATTTTTTTCCCCCTATTTTATGTAGATTATTTTTGCCTTCTATCTTCTCTATCTTCTTCTTCTATAGGCTGATGTTCTTTATCTAACGTACAAAGTCTTTTTTTGTGTTAATCTACTTCCTTCATGCTACAACTTTATATTCTCTAGATACTTTCATTTACTAATGCTCTTTTTCTATAGTTGATCTATTTTTATGTTTATTTCTATTGTTATACTAATCCTCTCTAACCCCCTCCTTACATTATGTTTTTCTCTTTTTTTCTTCTACAACTTTCCTTCCACCTACTACTTTGTTTTCCCACACCAAAAACCAAACATCTCCTAAAACAATGAAACTCAAACTACTATAATAAATATAGTTACTAAGGGCGGATCTGCAGATGAGACAAGGGTGGGTGAGGGCAATAATTATTTATTTTAATATGAAATAGTAGTAAGAGGAGGAAATATATGAATGAAATGTTGAAGAGAGGATGATAGTAATATTAGCTAAGAGAGATATATTTATATCTCTTCACCCATCAAATATTGAACTAAGAGAGCCTTCATTAACTAATAAAACTCACTATGAGAGTCCTAAGAAGTTAGAAACCATGAGATCCCCCAACCATAAGGCATACAAATGTTATATTTAGTCTATCAATTGGTCCATGGTAATCATCAAGATTTATAGAAGGTCTTGGATAGATGGAAGCCCTGGAGGATGCCCTTTGTGTCTGGCATCTAGAATTTGAAATCATGTTGGTTGAAGAGCTTTAGCTTCCTACCCCTCTTCTTGTCAAGGTTGACCTATGAAACTAAATTTCTTGAAGGTAAACTAGAAGACTGGGATTTTACCTTAGTTTTTCTTTTGTGTCTAAAACCTCAATTTCATATGAAAGCTTGTAGGGTGAAAGCACGTTCCTTGACATATTAAAAAAGAAAAAGAAAAATAGGCATAACAAGTGTGACGTAGAGATTAAGTCATCTACAAATCTCTCATAAGTGAATGTAAGGCTTGAAGTAGTAAGATCACGAAGTATCAGGGAAAGGATCTTTATCCTCCCTAAAGCAACTCCATGCATTAGTGATAGAAATGGGAGGCTGAGAAGAGGATGGAGGAAGAGACAAGGGAGACTTAAGGAAACTACTAAGAGACAACTTACATGAAGAAGTAGCAAGGGGAATAAATGCACCACTATTAATATAATCAATCCAATATAGACCAATCACACAAAAATGAATGGAAAGAGGTGATGAGGCCAAACATCAGATTGATAGAATGGTGGAGTTATGAGACAATGAATGGGATATGATAACTCATTCTTTGTATAGAGTACATTCAAACATTAAAATTTTGAAACTTGATCACTTTCAATGATATTGAAAGTGGTTAGTTTAAGTCCTTGACATTGTTAGATCTTGATTTTATGAAGGGGGTAAACTAATTTTTCTCTACAGATGTTTCAAAGTATAAAATATGATTATTTTATAGTAGTATGGTTTCATGATATTTATTTTTTTTAGTAAAGGAGAAAATGAGTCTTTTATAGTAGGACAGTTCTATGAAGTTTAAAAAACTAGGCTACCCTTCAGAATCATAACCCACTAATTATTTAAAGGGAACCAAATAATATTACACCCATATGCAGGATGTCATAACATAAGATTTTTTTTTTTTACATGTATGGATATGTAGTTTCCCCCCACCATGACCACAAGCATAAAATCATCCCCCTAAATAGTTTTTGCTCAACATTTTCAATTGAAGGATTTGATTTCTATAATTTTTGAACTAGTTGATTTGCATAAGACCACCTGTTATAGAAAATTTGATGCAATTGCCTCCTATGGAACTAGGATATTAGTCTCCTTAAGGCACCAATTTCCAAATTGAAATGCATATTTTCTTGATCTTTAAAATGTTGATTTATGATTCACTTTCAATCTAAAGCCTAAAGAAACCCCGTGCCTATACATTTGAATTCCCATTGAGAATGTTGAGAATTTTTCTTGATTTTTGGTAGAAGTGAATAGTTGGGAGGATAAAGCTACTAAGAATGAGGCTCTGTGGTCATGTGTAATGCATCCTTAACCTACTCTCCTAGGTTCGCCTTTCCAAACATCATCAAAATTAAGTTTGACCAAACATGGGTCAAGAGGATTCCTATTGATGTTCTTATGAACTAGCTTGGTTATTATTACTCCATGAATAAGGAGATATAAGCTACAAATTTTAATAGAGGGAATATCTTTATTATGAAAAATTAAAAATTCATTAAAAATTATCTAATAAAAACGTTAAAATTTTATTTAAAAATATTAAATAATAAAAATTTAAAATATTATTTTAAATTCCATATAATTATAAATTTTAATATTAATTTATAAATAAAAAATGAATATTAAATGCATCTTATTTTTCATAATGTAAATTATCATAATTTTTAATATTATTAAAATTATATATATATATATATATATATATATATATATATATATATATATATATATATATATATATATATATATACATACATATATATATATATATACATATATATATACACACACACACACACACACACACACACACACACACACACACACACACACACACACACACATATATATATATATATATATATATATATATATATGAATGGAAAGAATCCATATTATTTCACTTGCTCTAGGGTTTATAATAAACTCTATCTAAATTGAAATAGAAAATATAACCCTTCCATAAATCATTCTCTCTTAAACTTAGATTATTTTTAATTGTTTATCAATTCTAAATTTTGAAAAAAATAAAAATATTTGACAAGCAATTTGATGGTCCATGTATGCATATAAATATGCCTACCTAAAATTTTATATTATTACAAAGCATATAAAATCTAATAAATAATATTTATTTAATTAATTAAACATCTAAGGATATAGATAGGCTAGAATGCTCTTTTCTTGTTTAGACATTGTCATTAAATTCATCTCTATAATCTTAACATAGAAATATGAATCTAAAGTTGTCTAATTTGGCATCTTGAAATCTAGATCTAAATAAAGTAGGATACAAAACCATACAAACACTCTTGGTTGCCTTCTAGGACAATATAAATACTCATGGTTAACATTTATCACTTGAAAATTGAATCTACAACTTTGAATGCATGTTTATTCTATTTCACCACTTGCCCTAGTTTGTATGCTTTGACACATATATTTTTAAAATCAACAATCCTATAATTTTAGAATGGATTTAATATTTTGTTTTATGGCATGTATTAGGGTTTTTTTGGCTTGTGCAAACTAGACAACCCTATAGTATTCAAACCTCACCAAGATAATAAAGATGTTGATGAATAGAATTTACATAGTATAAATAATTTCAACATGTGTTTTAAAGGTGATCCAGATTAAAATGAAGTTAAGAAATGATAAGCACTTGGTTTCTTGATAAAATGAACCTAATTATTTGTTTATCTATAGATGACCCAAAGTTAAACATTTGGAAAACATATCATGCAAGATGACTTTCAAAGCTAAAAATTGGAAAGGAGGAAAAGGTAAAATGAGCTCATCTATCTAAAATGGAGACAATAATAAAAGTGTCAAGAAAATATGGATGGTTTTGATAGGCATTTTAGTTTCCAATACTGTATTTATAATATCAACATAGGACATGATTTTTTTCATGACCATAGCTCGAGGATAAGTGAAATATGGTTTCAATCTTCAAAAATTGATAAAACAATTAAATACAATCTAGATTGAACCCCTCACCCATACATAAAAAAATGTATAAATCCTATATATAATAACACTAAATAAATATTAATGAACCATTTTAAGTGTCAAATTTTTTTGGATATTGAGGTGTGTGCTTTTCCAAAAGGTACGTGACATGAGAATGCACTTAAAATTAGAAAATATAAAAGGATATTTCTAATCAAAGATTTTGGTTGTGATATGCTATGTTTTGGAAAGTATAAAAATGTTTTGCCTTTTTTGTATAAAAACTATAAATATTGAATATGAAATTAATTTTCAAAAATATGCTTCCTTTGTTCTTGATGTCTAAAGGAATTCACATGAGTATATAATATTTTTTAAGGAGATATAAATATGGAAAGGGATTGAAAATTAATGTATTATCTAGAGATAATCCCCACATCCCAATGTGTCACTGAGTAAGATCCAAGATGGTGAGTTTTAAATTTATAGTTATCAATTGAAAAAAATCTCATTCTACAATAAGATCATGTGCATGCCCCTTTATCACTAATATATAATGAACGTCCAATGGGTCAATCATATAATTGAATAATTAATGGCGCTAAAAATATGATGAATAGTATATCTGCACCCTTTTGAGATTTGGGGCAAACACATGGATTCAAAAATAAATAAATTTTATATATCATTGAAGCATATCATATCATTTAATAATATTTTGTATCAATAAATAAAATTTAAAAAGAAAAAGAAAAAACCACCTTGTCCCATGAAGGCTAAATATATAACAAAAATTATATCATTTTATTTTAAAATATGAAAATCATAATAATTATATTATTGAATTGGTCCTAATGATGAGTAATTAGTTAGAGATAAGATATAACAATTAAGAGTACATAGACAAGGGAATTTGTTTTTGTCCCCATATTTCCCCAATATATGTGCATGATAAGGATCATGGCACCATGACAAAGCACAAGCATAATGAATATTAATATTTGTATGATAAGAATAATGAAAAAATATATTAAAAATAAACTTATGCACAATCAATATAATAAAGATTGTGGCAACATATGAAACAAAATGACCACAATAATCAATATAGCAACATAAAAAATATGTAAGCATAATTAATTTTATGAACATATAAAAACATAACATAAGTAAATAATAATAATAATAATGATAAGAAACATGGAAACATATCAATTGTGTAGCATCTAAAAATAAGTATAAATATTATCATATTTAAATATTTGATCATAATGAAATTGTATAATAATTATGTGGTATATAAATCTTACATCAGAGATAATGTTACTAATAGTAAACACAATAAGTAGTGTTATAATCCTACATCATAGACAGAGTGTTACAAATAATTTTATTGAAAAATAGTTCATAAATATGAATAAAGGTGTAACATGTAGAAGAGAAAAATTTTGTTCTTTATATTTCCCATGAATTGTCACACCATAACATGGCAACATGGAAAATGCATTGAATCTACATAATGTTGGATGGGTTTTGGAAATGCTTCTTATTTGAGGTAGAAATTTGATATTTTCATGTACTTAAGGGCTGAAATAATGAATTTATAGTTTCATGAGGTCATTCTAGTCACATCGAAACTTCTATCCATGCTTATTTTTGTTATATAAATCTGAAAATGTGTATGCTTTAAAAAAAATAAAAATAAATAAATATGAAAAATAATTAAAAGAAAAGAAAGGAAAAGATAGTTGATGAATACAAAATGTGTCAATTTATAATATAGAATATAATTTTTTTTTAATAATACATATCTTAACATTTTGTAAATTATATTCATAGCATATAAATAATAAATCGTAAAGCATTTGTAACATCATTAAATTAATTATATCATTTAGATTTTCATAAAGTATTTATAAAATCATTAAATTTTTCATATCATTTAAATTAATGTAAAATTATTGTAACTATTACTATACTAATTAATATACATAATAAATAAGAAGTATTGAGCCATTAACTTTAGAAATATTTATAAATTGAACAGAACAAAGAAAAGGAGCCCTACGCAACATTTTCCATCGAAATTTTTTTTTTATTAATATCATAGAATGAATTATTTATAGAATTCATGCAAAGTGAAAAAATTGAAACTATGAAAGAGACCAATGTTTTTGATAAATTAAGGTGGCAAACCAAGGGCTGAACCCTATATAGTCAGAAAAGACAAGAAGGCAA
This sequence comes from Torreya grandis, assembly GCA_037957365.1. NCBI lineage: Eukaryota > Viridiplantae > Streptophyta > Pinopsida > Cupressales > Taxaceae > Torreya > Torreya grandis. Next base: position 1,236,793 of record JARHVA010003128.1, read on the forward strand.
ACAAACAAAAAATGCCTTTAGAGAGATGACGGAACAACCGAGAATAACAAACAAAAACAAAACACAACCCATGGGAAGACCAAATTCAGAGAGGTCTCCCCTTACATAACTATTGATTTGATAAGATCATTGACTTTCTCATTCTCCATGTTGTTAGCATACCCAGTATTACCCACCACTCCCAGCATAGACATATTCAAAAGAATTTTATTACAAAGCCCTTTGGTGAAGACCTTCTCTAACTTCTAAATGTGGTCCTTTAGGGCCCCAATTTTAGTATTCCAATTAGTCTCATTCTCAGTGCCCTAACCAGCTTCCTTGACATATATTTTCCCCTTATTGTCAACAGTTTGCATAGTGTCAGCACCTTGCTCCTCAGTAACCTCAAAATCCCTAGTAGCCTGCTTCCCTCCAGTGTCCTCTGAAATTTCTTGGATTTCTAGCTTCTCAGACTCTTCCCCCTAGGTTGTTTCTTTCGAAGCACTTTCTGAATAATCAATCAATCTAGCCTTCGGGGCTAGTTTACCAGCAATCTGCTCTAACCTTGGCACTATGGAGGGGAATCCTTCCTAAATAATTTTGGAAGGCTTGTGAGATTTTCCACCTTGGCCCCCTGTGGCCCTGCCTAGATTCTTGTGTGTCCCTTCTATAGTCTCTTTAATATTTTCTTCCTATTCATCAACCTTTCTCTTCTTTCCTTTCTTGCTCGAAAAGGAGCCAGGGGTATCAACATGGGTCTTTTTAGGGTCATCAGTACACCTCATTCCTAACAAGTCATATCCTTTTGAATGATCTCCCTAATGTTTAAGGGAATATGAACACCTTGTCGCCACACCCTCCAACCTAAAAATTGCTGCCCAAGGTTGGCACAAGCATCAACGACCTTGTTGCCTTCTCTGTAGGTATGGGAAATCTCAACTTCAAAAAACTTTTGGAAAAGAAATTGGATATCAGTAATGATGTCTTTTAGCTTGATTCCCATATTTGAAGCTTTATTAATGGCATCTATGACCATCTTAGAGTCTCCTTGTATATTCAAGTTCCCTATTCCTAGGGATATAACTAACTTTAATCCCCATAGTAAAGCCATAGCTTCAACATAGTTATTGCTCTGACATCAAATTCTACCAGCATAGATAGTAGACATCCATCCTTTATCAATCCTTATAATTCCTCCTCCACTAGCTTTACTATCCAACTTGGATGCCCCATCAAAGTTGAGTTTCATCCAGCTAGGTTTAGGGGGGATCCATTTAGTATTAAGTCTCTATAGTATTTTGGAGTTATTATACCCATGGTTCTAGTTTAAAACATTCCATTTGGCTGCAATTTGGATTTCAATTTGAGATAGGGGTTTCTTCACAACATTAATATGAGCTGTTGTAACACTTTCCATAATGGTCTTAGCAAAGGAGTTAAACACCTAAAAAGCATTTCTAGTAATGTCCCTAAATTTTTTGTGATTGCACTCTTTCCATAAAGTCCAACTCAAACATGGTAGAGCTTTTTTCCATAATTTCATAAGCCAGGGATGTGTGAAGGTTGGGTTCTAGCTGAGAATTACTTCTTTAAGGTCAGAATTACAGACCCATTCAATACCAAAGTTGTTAAGTATTGTGCCCCATAATTCCTAGGCAAACTCATAGTGGATAAAGAGGTGTGAAACTGATTCCTCTTTTGAACCACATAGGAAACATCTATTAACCTTAGTAAACCCTCTCTTTTGAATGTTATCCTGAGTAAGGATTTTGTTATGAGTAGTAGCCCACCAAAACATGTTAATTTTTGGAATAATTTTATGATTCCAAACCTTTTTCCATACATCTTTATTTTGAGCTTCAGGAATGAGCAGATGGTAAGCAGATTTGATAGAGAATGATCCATTCTTATCTGGTCACTAGTATTGTTCATCCTCCTGGGGAAAGAGAGGGATTATGATCTCTTGAATGCACTGCTAGATCTCCCAAACTCTTGAGAAAATCTCAGGCCGGTGCACATAGCAATCCAAAAGATTTTTCCATCTCCTCATCCCATTGTTATTTTCCATATAATAATTGACCCTATCTTCAAAAAATTGGGTAGTCAAGTTAATAATCTCTCCATAGTTTCCCTATGTGATGAGAGCCTTATCCTTTAACTAGATATCATCCCAGAATTTAATATGCCAGCCATTTCCATGTTTCCATCTAATTACCTATTTGAGAAGGCATCTACTTTTTAGCATTCTATTCCATATCACAGATCCCTGGGGTAATCCCATCTATTGAAGAAAGTTGGAATAATCAATGCTATGCATGTATTTGGCATACATTATTTCCCCCCAATCATTGTTTTTATGGATCAAGTTCCAACAAACTTTTGAGATAAGGGCTTTGTTCATGTTCTTGATGGACCTAATATTAAGTCCACCATGAGATTTTGGAAGACACACTTTTTCCCATCTAACTAAAGACATTCTCTATTTGTCTTCCACTGCCATCCATAAAAATTTTCTTTGGATATATTTTAGTTTCTCAGCAAAATATGCAAGAATTTCAAAAAGAGACAAGAAGTATGTAGGAATACCTTGTAGTGAAGCCCAAAGAAGTTGAAATTTACTAGCACTGCTGAGTAGTTTCCCCTTCCAGCCAAGAAGTTTCCTCTGCATTTTTTCCACAATTCCATTCCAAAATCCAAGAGATACCTCTTTGATTGAGAGTGGGAGACCCAGGTAGGTAGTTGGTAGGCTAGCTTCAACACATTCTAATATATCAATGATTATATGTCTAATTTTATTAGGAGTGTTGAAGAAATACACATTGTTTTTCTAGAAATTTATCCTTTATCTCGACTCTCTGGCATAATTATTTAAGACATTCTTCCATCTTATAGATTTAATCATCGATGAGATGCCAAACAAGATGGTATCATTCATAAACTATTGTACCACCATAAGATGAAGGGAGGATGTAGGTTTGATGCCCACTAGCTTTTTTGAGGCTATATTTGCTTGTATGTATCTTCCCAGTGCCTCAGCCATAATGATGAATAAGTATGGGGAGAGAGGGTCTCCCTGATGAATTCCTCTTGAGGATGAAAAATCCCTCTAGGAATAACATTAACCAGCACTAAGAATTTTTAAGAAGAGACCGTGTTCCATAACAAGCAAGACATTTTATCATTAAACCCAAATTTTTTGATCACTTAGAACAGAAAAGTCCATGAGACTCTATCATAAGCTATAGAAATATCAAGCTTGAGAGCCATCCTAGGGATTTTTCTCTTATCCATGGAGTGAATAGTCTCGTGTGTGGTGATCACAACATTAAGAATCTACCTACCTGGTATGAAACCTTTCTGAGTAGGAGAAATAATTTTGTCTAGCAAAGGTTGAATCCTCATGACCAGCATTTTAGTACATAACTTATACACAGTGTTGCATAGACTAATGGGCTTGAAATTAGTGAGGTGTGAAGGTTGTGATTATTTAGGAACAATTACTATGAAGGTATTATTAGCTTGTTTCAAATGTTTACCTGATCTGAAAAAATCATGCACAACCACCGTGAGGTCCGCTCCTACTATCTCCCAATGTTCTTGAAAGAATATAGGAGGAAAGCCATTAGGACCCAGGGCTTTAAAAGCACCCATGGAGAATAAAATAGCATGAAATTCTTCCTTAGATATAGGCTTTAAAATCTCCAAATTATCTTCTTCTGTTATAAAAGAAGGGATTTTATCAATAAATTGATTCATAGGTCTATCGATTATATCATTATTATTTTCTTCCATATGCAGATTATGAAAGAAAGCCCTAGCTTGTTCCTCTATTTCATTATCCTCGGTAATAATGTCACCATTATCTAGGACAAGCTTAGTTATTGAGTTGGCTTTCCTATGTTTCATAGTTGAGAGATGAAAAAAGGTAGTGTTCCTATCCCCCTCTTTAAGCCACTGAACATGAGATTTCTATTTACAAAAAACCTCTTCTCTTTCCATAAGATTATTTCATTCTAAAGATAGGATATTATCCTCTTATAAAGTGTCCTTAGAGTCATCCCCTTGATCTATCAGTTGCTGTATATCCTTGAGTTTTACCACTATTTTTTTCTTCTGCTAGAAGACCTGCCCAAAGCTGTATCTATTCCATCTATAAACTTCTTGTTTAATGTGTTGGAGTTTCATGACTATTCTAAACATATGAGTACCTTGAATAGTAATTTTCCACCATTGGGCCACCATTTGTCTAAAGTCTTTGTGTTTGATCCACATAGCTTCAAAACGGAATGGGGAAGGTCTAGAATGTCCCTGTTCTCTCCAACTGAGGAAGATCGGGTAGTGGTCAAACATGGTTCTAGGAAAAGCTTGTGCCTACATATTATGATAATCCTTAAAGTTTCTTGATATAAGAAATATATCTAATTTAACTCAAATCATTTGATCTCCTCTTCTTCTATTGGTCAAAGTTAAATTTTGGTTTTGTAGCTCTATGTCCAATAATCCCCAATCATTGATGAATTCAGCAAAGTCGAACATGCTATCCGAGTAATCCATAATTCCACCCTATTTTTTAGAAGGGTATAGAGGAGTGTTAAAATCTTTTGCTAACATCCATCTAATGTTCTGGGGATTATTCCTAAAACTACTTAGGTCTATCCATAAGTTCTATCTCAAATCTTTGTTATTAGGTCCATAGACATTGATCAACGACCAGTTCAAAGATTTCATAGAAAAATTGGTAATCAAGAAGTGCTTGTTATAAGCCATAAGAGACCCCTAGATTTTACCACTATTCCACACAGTGATAATCCCCCCTAAAGCCCCTTCAGTAGGACTAATGCAAAAAGCTGCCTTAGGCCATATATAGGCAGCAATTTTTGTAAAATTTTCCTCATTCATCTTGACTTCTTGGAGTAATAAAATATCTAATTTATTATCTAAAATGCAATTTTTAACCTCAAACTGCTTTGAGGGACTGTTAAATCCCCTCAAGTTCCAAGATAATATTCTCATTTAGAGGGTTTGGGGGATTGGGTCTCTAGTGTATTATGTTTACCACTGGCAATCTCCCTAGCAATCTCTCTTTGTCGTGTTTCTCTTAAGGTTAGCCTCCCTTGTTTGGGCTCAGTGCCAACATCTACAGATTTTTTACCTTTTCGGTTTTTTTCATTTGTGGTAACCCATTCCTCTTATTCATTACTACCACTTTGTCCTGTTACACCTATTGCTAAGTAGTTTCCTACTTGGTCTCTAACTTCTAGAGCATAGAAAATGTCTGTATTTAGCTATGGGTCTACTTCTCCTTTAGTAGGACTTTTTGGAGTTACTTCTTCCTATCCAACTCTTGGAAATTTGTCTTCTTCATTGACTTCCTCTATAAAAAGGTTACCTCTTTCTCCTTCCTTAGACATATTAGTCTATTTTTTTAGATGGTTGGCTATGTTAAATATAGCCTTCTGACTATCAGTTGATACTATATTTTCCTTTGGGACAACTTTTCCCTCACTACTAGTGATATCCTCCTTTCCCGTCTCCTCCTCTCCCTTTTCTACATTGTCAAGATTTTTCACATTACTCTCCATTTCTTTCTTGCTATTCTTTCTGTAATTGAGAGCCTGATCCTCCCCTTCAATCTAGGAATCATCTTTCCCCCCCTTTTTCTTTGTTATGCATTGTGTCATTAAATGTCCCTTTCTCTTACATATTTGATAGAAAGTGGTAGCATTTTCATAAGTAATTAGCTGAGTCCAAGTCCCATATTTAGAGTTTAGCTCTATGGTTGTAGGGAGAGTCCTATTTATTTCAACATTGACACAAAGTCTAGCGTACACACATTTAGACTTTGTTCTGGTTGTATGATCTATAGTGACATATTGGCCAATAGAATTGCCAATAGTTGTGAAAAAAATTTCATCCCAAAATTCCAAAGGGAACCCTGACAGTCTTACCCAAGCAGGAGCAGACTTATTAAGGTTTGAGTTAGGATCAAATCCTAGTTTCCATGAGCATAAGGCAAGAGAATGTGGGCCATACAGCCATGGTCCTCTAGCAAGAGTAGCGATCATGTCCTCCCTATTCATAAAACTATAAAGGAATAGGCCTCCTACCATGGTAGTGATTGAAACACTACCCTTAACTTTCCACTTAGACAGAACCCATTTCTTAATCATTTTGATACTAGGATAGAAAGAAAAAAACTTACCTATCAATGTAAGGTCTATGGATGCCATGATTTCTTCCACCAGATCATTTGGGATATGCAGGGCCATGCCCTCTAAGATAATAGGGAGGCTCGTCATGATTTTTGAAGGGCACATCTTTTCACCTGTAAGTTCCTTCTTCCATTCATTGGATGGGCTATCTACTACCAGATTTTTGAATAGATCCCTAGAGGCACTACCTTCAGCAATGTCCTCCATTGGATCTGTGATCCCAGTGATCACACTCAAGGGGCCCAACTTGGTGGGAAAAAACTAGTTTCAAATGGTGTCCACATGTAAAACCAATTTCAAAGGTATATTTGATCAACACTATTGGTACTAAAAACTCACCTACCAATATCCTCATCTACTAATCAAAGAGACCAATGTTGTGAGGAAGGAATTCATAAATTTATGTGATGTTAAAGCACACATGGATAGCAAGAAAAAAATAAAACATGGTCAATATAGTCTATTCCAATTTTTATAATTACCTTGAAATCTTATTATATCTTGATGGTCAATATAGTCTATTACCTACCTTTTTATCCCTATACTATATTAGCTTTAGTGATATAGTTCTGCCTATCCTTGTCTTCTAAACTATATCAACATGGCTTATAAAATTCTAAGTCAGTCAATAACCATTTGACTGTAGTGGAATAGTTGGTCATTAGATGTCTATAAATTACTTTTTGCTATCATCAAGAAGTGTCTCCAATCATAATAAAAATGAGCAAATTATCACATGATAAGAAATACCTTTCAGTATTTGAAAAATGTCTTAAAAAATCTAAATTTTATGAGGAAAATTACACATGTCAAGTTAAATTCCACCTTTATAGATTCTAACAATGTGCTTATGGTAATATGTTCACTACTAATAAAATCATGAGCATTGGAAAATATCTTCAGTCAACCTATGCTTTGTTCTAGAAGGCAATCAGTTTAATTGGCCATGGTGGCTACAATAACTCAAGATTTTTAGCATATGCTATTACCCTTAAGATATTTCTATTTTCATATCATTATGCTTGTAATAGAGATTCAAACTTAAAACATTTGTTAACATAAATAATACTCATTTCAAACTCAAAACTTAGTACTTTCTCATTAAAAACTATAGCAAGATTTGTGTTTAGGTATATTTCTTGCTATTAAACCAAAATGTCTAAGATTAAGATCAGATCCAAAATATCCTCTTTTCAAGTGCCAAATTTTAGAAAGTAATCACCATAAGGCATATCTTTTGAAGGTTATAGAGATAATAAATGCTTGAGAAGAAATAAAGCAAATCTAGAGGTTAAATTTAGGTGAGATTTTTTTGGCCATGTTCTAAAGAATGGAAGTAGTTTCACCTATACAAGAGCTAATCACTTCAAGAAAGTCATATTTTTTGATGAAAAGGGTTTTATGGATAGATATATAAGGATAGATAGCCTTCTCTCAAATTCCAATAGCTTTAGAAGCTTCAAGAGGGAGGGAATTTTTCCTAGAGAGCCCTTGAAACCTCAACACAAAGCTTTCAAAGAATTTCATGGGAAAACTAGAGTCCATTATGCTCGAAGGAAATTTTAGCCATCTAAATGGAGATCCTTATTCAACCAAAGGGCTCGTAGGCACTCTAAACCTTCTAGGGAGGATGTGAAGATTAAGTTTCAACTTCAAAAAGGTGATGTTTCATTAAACTAAAGGAGACTAGGTAAAGAAAACTCTGAGTGCCAAAGTTCCCTTTTAAAAGGGTGCTCAGAAGAGATGATATTTAGGAGGTGCGAATTAACCTGGATGATTATTCCTTGAAGATGAGAGCTTCATTACTTTAGGATACTACTTTAAGAGGTAAAGTTCATTCTCTTCATTTCTCCACTGATGTTTTTTTGTGAATGGAATTAGTAGACATGGCTAGAGATTAAGGAAATTAGTGAGTTAGGTAATGGATTCTACTCCTCTGTCTTCTTTAATGAAGTGAGTAGAGACAAAGTCCTATCTAAAAACCTTTAGAAATTTTATAAAACTATAGTATTTTTTAGAAATGGAAGGAAAATTTTAATATTGGCTAGGAACAAATTCCTAGTCATCCCTTTTGGATTCAACTACCATACTTGCCTTTGGAATATAGAGACCCTAATACTTTGTCCAAAATAGGTAATGCTTTGGGAATCTATCAAGGTGGATCTTTGTCTAGAATCTCTCAGGTCTTCTACTATTAGATTGTGTATTATTTTGGAGAATAAAGAGCTATTACCCAAGAGAATAACTTTGGATTTTTCTATTGGTCCCTTGGTACAAGACATCTTTGTTGAGGATGGTCTACAACTAGAAGACCTGGAAAGATCGAATCATCTTTTATTCTCAAAAAATTTGAATGAGAATATAATGGTGCCTTCAAATCTTGAGGAAGGATCGGTTCCTCTAAAGCAAAGTGATTAACACTTGGATGAAGACAATGCTGATTTCAAGTCTCATATTACTACCTCTTCCTCTCAGAATTTTGAAGGTATCTTGGACCCTTAATTGAATGGAATAGAATTTCAATATCCCTTGATAGATGTTTCATCTCATGTAATCAGGAAGGGATCAGAGGATGAGAATCTAGAAACACTGTAGGTGGATTTCTTGTTGGATAATTGATGTTGAGTCCTAGTTTACATCAGTGTCAATCATGCAAGAATCATGTAATTAATTTAATATTTAGTTAATATATTTTAATAAAATAAAGCCTCAGAAAGGCTAGAGATATATTTAGTTGATATTACATGCAAATTATTATTTAGATAAATTTAGAATAGTTTTTATTTATTAAATAGAAAAGCATGTTCACATGCAATTCTATTAATACATTGTAATTTTTATTATGGAGGAGAATGATTTGAATAATTTGAAGTATAAACATTTTGAATAAATGTTCACATGCATTGTCCTCATTATTACCTTTCTAATAGTTCAAACGATGAGTCAAATGGAGCTACAATGCAAAAGTTATGGCTCTCAAAAGTTTTGTCATCAATTGGGGTAGAACCATCACCCGAATTGTCATTTGAATTATGGCCCAGATCACACTAAGAGAGCCTTGAGAAGTGATAACCCATGATATCCTACAATCATAAGGAATACACATGTTATATTTGGTCTAAAAAATAATCCATGGTAATCATTAAGATTTTTGGAAGGTCTTTTATAGATGAAAACCCTAGAGGATGCACTTTGTGTCTATCATCTAGAGTTTGAAATCATTTTGGCTCAAGAGATTTAGCTTCCTACCCCTCTTCTTCCAGAGGATCACCTCTAAAACTCAATTTATTGAAGGAAAAATGGAAGAGTGGGATTTTACCTTGGTTTTCCTTCTGTGTCTAACACCTCAGTTTCATATGAAAGCTTGTAGGGAGAAAGAACATTCGATGACATACTAAAAAATTAAAAAATAGCAATAAATGGTGTGATGTAGAGATTAACTCATCTACAAAGCTCTCAGAAGTGAATGGAGGGATTGTAGTTACACCTGAAGTATTAACATCATGAAGCATCAGGGAAAGCATCTATATCCTCCCTAAAGTAACTACATACATTAGTGATAGAAATAAGAGGCTGAGAAGAGGATGGAGGAAGAGATAAGGGAGACTTAAGGAAACCACTAAGAGAAAATTGGCATGAAAAAGTAGTAAGGGGAATGAATGCACCACTATTAACATAATCAATCCAATATGGAATAATCACGCAAAAATGAATACAAGGAGGTGGAAAGGCCAAACATCACATTGATGGAATGGTGAAGGAGTTCTGAGCTAATGAATGGGATGTGACAACCCATCCTTTACATGGTGTACATTCAAACCTCAAAAGTCTAAAACTTGATCAATTTCAATGAGATTGAAACTGGTTGGTTTAAGTCCCTAACATTGTTAGATCCTAGTTTTATGAAGGGGGTAAAGTAATTTTACTCTATAGATGTTTTGAAGTAAAAAAATTGATTATTTTATAGTAATATGGTTTCATAGGATTTCAATTTTTTAGTAAAGGAAAAATATGAGTTTTTTTATAGTAGGACGGTTCCATGAAGTTCAAAAAAGAAGGTTTCCATTCAGAATCACCACCGAATAATTGTTTAAAGGCAAGGAAATATAATTACACCCATATGTAGGTTGTCACAGGATAAGAAAAAGTATTTACAAGTATGGATATGAAATAACCCTCCACCACTACCACAGGTATAAAATCATCCCCCTAAATAGTTTTTTCTCCACATTTTCAATTGAATAATTTACTTTCAATAATTTTTGAACTTGTCAATTTACATAAGACACCTTGTTATGGAAAATATGATGTAGTGTCCTCTTATAGAACTAGGTTGTTAGTCTCCTTAAAGCAATAGTGTATCTTTATTTCATCTTATTTCTTAAGAAGGCTAAATGCATACATGGGGATAGACACCAAAGAAACCCCTTACCTCTTCCACTTAAATTGCCATTGATAAAGCTGAGAATTTTACTTGATTGTTGGTAGCAATGAATAGTTATGAGGATGAAGCTACTAAGAATCAGGCTTTGTGATCTTGGGGAATGCATCCTTCCCCTGCTCTCCTAGGGTTGCCTTTCAAAACATTGTCAAAATTGAGTTTGACCGAACATGGGTTGAGAGGATTCCTATTGATGTTCTTATGAGTTTGCTCGATTATTATTACTCCATGTAAAAGGGTATATAAGCTTCAAATTTTAATAGAGAGAATATCTTTATTATGATAATTTATAAATTCATTATAATTATCTAGTAAAACCATTAAATTTTTATCAAAAATTATTAAATAATAAAAATTTAACATATTATTTTAAATTTTAAATAATTATAAAATTTAATATTAACTTATAAATAAAAAATGAATCTTAAATTTATCTTGTTTTTCATATAATTTAAACTTATCATAATTTTTAATATTATTAAAAGTAAATATATATGTGAATGGAAAGAGTCCATAATATTTCACATGCTTTAGGGTTTATAATAAACACTTTCTAAATTTAATTAAAAAATATGACCCTTCCATAAATCATTCTCTATTAAACTTAGATTATTTTTAATTATTTATAGATTCTAAAATTTGAAAGTATTGAAAATATCTGACAAGCAATTTAATGGTCTAGGGATGCATATAAATATGCCTACCTAATTTTTTATATTATTGAAAAACATATAAAATATAATAAATAATATTTATTTAATTAATTAAACATCTAAGGAAATAGAGAGGCTATAAGGCTCTTTGCTTGTTTAGACATTGCCATTAAATTCATCTCTATAATCTTAACATATAAATATGAATTTAAAGTTATATAATTTGGCATCTTGAAATTTAGATCTAAATCAGGTAGGATCTAAGACCATACAAACACTTTTGGTCACCTTCTAGGATCGTACAAATACCCATGGTTAATGTCTATCACTTTAAAATTGAATCTACAACTCTGCATGCATGTTTATGGTATTTCACCACTTGCCCTAATTTTGTATGCTTTGACACATATACATTCAAAATAAACAATCCTATAATTTGAAAATGGATTTAATATTTTTTTTATAGCACGTATTTGAGTTTTGTTGGCTTGTTTGAATTAACCAACCCTATAGTATTCAAACCTCGCCAAGATAATAAAGATGTCGATGAATGGAAATTACATAGTATGAATAATTTCAACATGTGCTTTAAATTTGCTCCACAATAAAATGAAGCTAGGAAATGATAAGTACTTGGTTTCTTGATAAAATGAACCTAATTATTTGTCTATTTATAGATGACCCAAATTTAAACATTTGGAAAAAATCTCATGCAAGACGACTTCCAAAGCTAAAAATTGAAAATGAGGAAAAGGTAAAATGAGCTCATCTATCTAAAATAGAGACAATAATAAAAGTGTCAAGAAAAAATGGATGATTTTGATAGTAATTTTAGGTTCCAATACCATATTTATAATATCAACATAGAAAATGATTTTTTTTCATGAGGATAGTTAGGGATAAGTGAAATATGGTTTCAATCTTCAAAAATCTATTTAACAATTAAATACATTCCAAATTGGATCACTCACCTATAAATAGAAAAATGTATAAGTCTATATATAATAACACTAAATAAATATTAATGGACCATTTTTAGGTGTCAAAATTTTCCTCAAAATTGAGGTGTGTGCTTTCCCAAAAGGTACGTGACATGAGAATGCACTTCAAAAAAAAAAAAAAAAAAAATTAATAAAAGGATATTTCTAATATACAATTTTGGTTCTGATATGTTATGTTTTATAAAGTATAAAAGTTTTTTTACCTTTCTTGTACAAAATCTATAAATATTGAATATGAAATTAATTTTCAAAAATATTCTTCCTTTTTTCCTAGTTTCTAAATGAAGTCACATGGGTATATCATATTTTTGAAGGAGATATAAATATAGAAAGGGATTGAAAATTAATGTGTTGTCTAGAGACAAGCCCCACATCCTAATGTGTCACTGAGTAAGATATAATATTGTGAGTTGTAAATCTAGATTTATCTATTGAAAAGGATCCCATTCTACAATAAGATCATGTTCATGCCTCTTTATCACTAATATATAATGAACATCCATTGGGTCTATCATATCATTGAATAATTCATGGCCCTAAAAATATGATGAGTAGTATATGTGTACCCTTTTGAGATTTGGGGTAAACATGTGGAGTGATAATTAAATAAATTTGATATGTATCATTGAAACATATCACATCATTGAATAATATATTGTACCAAGATATAATATTTCAAAAAAAAAACACAAAGACACCTTGTCCCATGTAGGCTAAAGATATAAAAAAAATTGCATCATTTTAATGTGAAATATGAAAATCATAATAATTATATCATTGAATTGGTCCAATTGATGAGTAATTAGTTAGAGAGAATATATAATATTGAAGAGTACATACATAATGGAATTTGTTTTTGTCCGCATAATTCCCTAGTATATGTGCATGATAAGGATCATGACACCATGGTAAAGCAAAAGCA